>JAJKFI010000139.1:1649354-1659416 GCA_029204185.1 Lerista edwardsae | reverse complement strand
TCTCTCTCTCTCTCTCTCTCTCTCTCTCTCTCTCTCTCTCTCTCTCTGTGTGTGTGTGTGTGTGTGTGTGTGTGTGTGTGTTACTAGAGAGGAAGACTCTATGTGTCTAGCTGATATTGGTGGTTTATTAGTAGTACAGATATCCTGCATGTGACTTCCCATCTGCTGAATGTTGGCGACACTTTGCTCCCCCCTCCTTGCAGGGCCAACTTGTGCTGGCTAGCTAATGTCTGATTGCTTTGCACCTTTAAAACTCTACTTGTTGGAGCTGCAGGAGAGGGGAAGTGGACACACTGGTGGCTCTCTCACTCTGATTAACAAAAGACAAGCTGGATTAACAAAAAACAGCCCTCGGGCTGCCCTACCAGCCACACATTAGGTATTAAATTGGTGAGTGGGGGGTCACAGGAAGGGTGGGGGCCCCCAGACGCAGATCTTACCTGTAGCGCCCCATGGCACGAGCCATGGGGCGTGGAGCAGCGGTGGGGCAACATTGCGCGTGGTCTGGGAGAGACCGCGTGGTTTCTCGCCCTCCCGCCCACCCACGCCTCCCTTACGCTCCGAAAATAGAGCGTTTCTGGTGTAAGGGAGACATGTCTGCGTGACGCACGGGGGCGGGGTGGGGCGCAGTTTCAGCGCCTGCCATGGGGCGCACTCCTGGCCCCGACAGCCTCTGAGGGCCTCACAGGAATGCCAAGCATTTGGCCTGCCTCTCCTAGAGCCTGGGGCAGAGTGCTAGGTTTTGCAAGGAACCTTAACCTTGCTGTGTAAATCCTTCCTCTCCCTTGCTGCTGTAGCCATTCTTTCCCCCTGAGAAAGAATGGTGAGGCATTCTTTCCCCCTGAGGACTGGCTACAACAGTGAGGGAGAGGAGGGATTTACACAGCAAGGTAAGAATCCTTGCAAAAGTTAGCACTCTGCCCCCTCTCCCATAGGGAAAGGCTGAAGTGAAAGACTTGTGGCTTCTGAGTGAATTCGTGGCTAATCTAAGATTTCAGCCAGGGGCCTCACAGCTTGCCACATCAGCCAACATTTCATACCAGGTCTTTCAATCTGCTGCGTGTCCTTGTTGCTTTTCTCTATTTCAGTCATTCTCTGACCACTAATCCCTGGCTTTTTGGAGACTGACCATGATTCCACATGACAAGTTATTTCAGGGGGGTGGAAGAGCAGCAACCTGGAGCTGCTGATGCACAATGCTAAATGAACTCTTTACTTAGCTCCTGCCTTCTGGTAATCAGCCCTGTTGAAAGTTGTTCCGAGTCTCTGGATCAAAGACGTTAGCTTAGTTTTCCGCCTTGAATGATCACAAGCAGTTTTCATTCAAGGTCTGAGTCATCTCCTTCTTCGAACAGTACATAAATCACATTTTCCTTTACTCATCCTCCACTGCCTCAGGAGCATGAATGGTGAATTATGGGAATAAGAAAATTATAGGCAATTTGTGTTGGTTGTAGTCCTGTTTCTATGGTTGTGGGGAAAAAAGATGGCTATAATTTGTAGCCTTGGTAACTAGAACTCTGAGGGCTAGCCCCACAAAATGCTCAGATTTCAGCAAGTGGAAAATGGAAAAAAAAAACAGAACATTACATTACCATTTTGTTTGGAGGGGGAAGAAAAGCATTTTAGTAACACTTGCCTATTTGGTCACTTTATCCATGGTTATTAGCTGATAATTGCTTGTCAGTATTATGTATGACAGTTTCTCCTCTGAGACAAAAATAGGAACATCTTTCTAAAACGGTGCTTTGAGTGCAGGTTAAAGCAGGTTGTTTCAATCAGGTTGTTCCAAGAGAAGATCTAAGCAAGCACTTAACTGTAGGACTAGATACTGCCTGTGCTCTTTGGTCTAACATGCATCCTCTCAGGGAAGGGAAAGAAAGGTTAGATATGAGATTGCTGAGCAGGTCTAGCAGTGTAAGTGATGTGTAAACTACACAGTGCTGGGCATGGACAGCCACATTCTTCTCAGGCACATCATCAGACTTTATCCTATGTGAGCATTTAATCATATAGATAGGACCACTCAGACCATGTCAACCACATTTCTTTGACTTCTCCTGGACATCCTATCTGACTTTTTGTTTCTTAAAAGGAATTTGTGACAGTGCCATCTAAGGAATTTCACAAATCTGAGCTACAGAAACTGAGCTGCAGGGGAGAGGGGAAAAGGTGTTCTGGAGCATCAAAATGAGAGCAAACTGGAAGATCATTCAAGGCCTGTCACTTTTAAATTTCAATTTATTTGCTAAATTTGATGTGTTTTGTCACTTAATAAAAGTGTTGGTGTTCTTTTTAATGTGATTGCATTAATGCAATTAATTAATTCATGGTATAATCCTAGCGTGCCACTGTGCATAATGTGCCTTGCCCCAGAATGTATTGGAGGCATTCTGGGGTGAGGCAGGATGAAGAGAAGGGCTTCCACATGACCTGGAAAAAGCTGAAGAGGCTGCCTGAAACCTTACAAATACAGTGAAAGAGCTATGCAATGGGTGGGCAAGTACTGGGGACGTTAAAAAATATTGGAAAGTTCTTCTTGATGATGGGGGAAAGCAGAGTAGGGTAAGCAGTAGATTTTCCTCCTTAGGGCATCACCTCATGGGAACCTCCCTCACCCAGGCTGACTGCTATTAACAAAAGCCACATGAGGCAGAGGCTTGGTAAAGATGCAAAAAGAAAGGTTTGCTCACAGTTCTATCCAGTGCATATCTATAGTGTCTGATTAGGACCAGAGGTTCAACACAATCCTAGTCATGTCTACTCAGGAGTAAGTTCCATTGTTCAATGGTATTTACTCATGAGAAAATGTGTATAGGACTACAACCTTATAGTGCAGTCTTTTAACTTAGGGCAATATTATTTATTTAATGAGTATATTGTATTATGAGTATTATTTATTATTATTATAATATTATGAGTTCCCCGATTCAGTCCAGTCCTTTCTTGACCAGCATGAGGTAGTGGTTCTGCTCCCTCATGGGAGTGCTATTACAGAATAGTAGCCTGATCCTATCACCCACCAGTGGCACTGATGCAGTTATGCCATGAAAGCAGTGGAGGAAGGGGTAAAGGAGGGTGAACATCCCCCTGTCACCCTATGGTGACACCTATGGGCACCCTACTTGAACATGCGCCAACTCTTGGCACAAGCCCGAGCACACCCAGGGGGATACAGCAAAGCCAGATGGGGGGAGCATAACATATTGGCTGCAACTTTGTGGCAGAAAACAACCCCTGCCCACTCTTGGTGGGTCCCGAAAGACTGAAACAGTGGGTTCCAATGCAAAAAAGTTTGGGAACCAATGTCCTTGATACTGTCTTCTTGCTTAGCTCCAAACACACTGCCGTGAAGGAGATTTATTACCTCTGCTCTTAAAATATACAATATATCCAGTTACCAAAGCAACACATTCAGTTGTGTGATCTAAGGGGAACCCAATAGGGTATGGGATAACCTTTGTACCTACTTCTCTAGGAAAGAAAATGTATCTGTCTATTAATACACAGATATGTCAGAGGCAATTTTCCAGGGATTATGTTGTAACAGTTCAGAACTAAATTCTTGCATTTGCGTGGGCATGTGTTAATGAAAAGAAGGCAAACCTGAGAAGGACTAATAAAGTTATGGGTACCTGCTCTGCTGCTAATTACTTTAGCTATCTTGTCATGTTATTTTCACATGTTCCCCCAAATTGTGTGGTTGTTGCCAGCTCTGTGCTTCCTCCCATACCAGTTGAAGTGCAATGTTGTGGTTTCTGGCAATATGGTTCTTCTAAATCACAATGGGCAAGACTTTTGGCCTAAGGGCCACATCGAGGTATGGGTGCTTGCAGAGCACCCAGTGAAAGTTTGGCTGCCACTGGAGCTCACCCCTCGTAAGTGATGCGAATAGCCCCTCTTGATTCTGGCACTCCAAGTCTGGTCTGTCTTGAATTGTAGGACATTTTGAAATTATGACAGAACCAGGAAAGAAGGTTGAAATGTAGGATATGTCCTGGAAAAAGAGAACATCTGGTCCCGCTGTGCTCAGATCTACGCCAGCAAAATCACTGCTGCAAGTCCAAGTCGCCCAGATCTGAGCTGCACAGCCCGAGGGGAAGGGGCCAGGAGTTAGGATCCGGATGAATGGCCAGATTTGGATTCCAACCCCTTCCCATGGGGCCATCCTCCTCCCTCCTAGTTCTGTCTCCGAACTTAGCCACTGCAGGTGCGAATGTATCTGTCGGCTTCCGCAGCACACCTGAGTCAGTGTAACTGATTGTGCCAACCCAGCTTCCTTCTGTCTGACACAGACATGCCTTAATGACACGTTTGCAACAGCCCTAGGCTGACTTGGGACTTGGAGAAGAGGTGGATGTGATGCCACAAAGGCTGAGGTGCCAGGCAGGGATGCAGGATACTCTGGAAGGCAGAGTGCCTGACCAGGAGCAGCTTCTGTCTCTGCTCTGGCTGAGGTGCAGGCTCAGCAACTCCTTCTCTGCAGTCAGGCGCTTCTTGACTATCTATCTGAGACTGGGTCTGGGTCTGAGAGGTTTCTTCTCGGATCTCGGTATGAGTCTGCGTCTGCAATGCTACTGCTAGGCCTCCTCTCTGTGTCTGAGACTGCCTCTGAGATGTTGTGGCTTGGCTATCTGTCTGTGTCTGGCTCCGAGTCTGAGTGGTTTCTGCTAGGCTTTCCCCCTGAGTCACAGAGGTTTCTGGTCTTCCACCTTGAGGATGCAGTGATGCTGATGATGGCACGGCTCCACCAGACTGCCTTGCTCCCCTAGAAACAAATCTATCCATTGATGTCCATCAGATTAGATTATTAGGTAGAGAGCAGATTCCTTTGAGGTCTGGTATCAGGTACAGTGATAACCAGTGAACGTCTCTGCCGTTTTCATCTAAATATACCCTAGAACAGTGCTTAAATGCTTTAGCACTGAGACCCAATTTTTAGAAGACAATCTGTCCAGGACCCACCAGAAGTGGTCATTAACCTGAAAGTGATATCATGGCTAGAAGTGACATAATCAAGCAGGAAGTGCTTTCCTGAGAAAGCAGCAAGCCCTGAAATTGTGCCATTTTCCTAGCTATGTGGGCTATCAATAAAAATAATTATAAATAAATAAGGAGAGCTGAGACAGGGAAGCCAGCCCTGTTCCACCAAGTGAATTCTCGGTGGCCTGCCTGCAATAACCTCAGCCCCCATCCCTGGCCCGGTTCACTGAGGCAGCTCCGAGGAGCCCTCTTGGGACTGTTAGGGCGTTACTGGGGGTAAAGAGAATAAATTTCCCTTTCTGTGAGTCATACCGCATGTGGCCCCAACTGCACACTGAATATGGCGCAGGCTGGCTGGCCTCCCGTTTCTTGCATGGGGTTAGGATTGGGCAGTTGTGTTTTCCATAGGGCTCAATACATTTGACAGCTTGGACAGGGGGCTTGCGTTAATTGGATTGGGACCATTTTGGTGGTGTTGCGTTCCTCTCAGCCTGCCCTTTGAAATGGATCAAGGCACATTTGCCTACTCATGAGTAAACATGTGATGTGGCTCAGTTTCTCTTTCCATAGGGCGCCACGCATTTACCTTCTCAGGTGTTGGCTTGTCAGCTTCAGCTTCGCAACCCACCAACAATCAAGTCATGACCCAAAGTTTGAGAAACTCTGCCCTAGTTGCTGGGTCCTCACTTCTTCTTTTGTTTTTACCAAGTTTTTCAATAATGATGTGATTTGGAGTATAATAATATGACAACAATGAGTAAAGATTTTTTGCATGACATTATTGTCTTATACAGTAAATTTAATTTTGGAGTTTATCAAATAAGATTTTATAAATAAAAAGGTTTTTAAAAGCATTGAGATTTTGCCTTATAATGCCCAAGAGAATGGGTGAAGCAAAAACGAAACAAATCCCTTAGCTGGATTATTCTTGAGTTGCAGTCACAGACTAGCTAAACATTGTCAAGCCATTAAGTGGTGTAATTTGCCATCACTTCATTACAATCAGTGGCAATTGAAATAGGTTTGAGATAACAGCCATGTGACCACATGTCTGGGTGTACCGATACATTTGTCAAAACAATACAAGGTACCTTCTTGCATTTGCTTGATTCAATGACAGAAAATACAGCACAGCTGCATATGTTCTTCTAGTTAGAAGTAAGTAAAAACAAACCACACAGAAAACCTAATGCTGTCTCTCCTCTGCTGAGAAGTGCTACATTCCTAGATGCTTCTGTGAAAGGGGCAGTTTTCTCCCCTATGGGCGATAAACAGCTTCCAACAGAGTGAATGCATCACTTAAGAAAAGAAGCATTTGGCTAAAATAAAAACTGAGAAATTGTGTGTGGGAGGGGAAAAGCAAATAAGAGAAAAAAGCCAGAAATCTGTGGGAGGCACAACTACTGGCACAATGGTCAGCCGTCTCAACTAAGTATGTGGTTTTGGCCAACATAAGTGAACATAGCCAAGTTTATGTTCCTGTTTCCTCCACTCTTTTCAAACATGTAAATACAAACCGTAGGGGAGGAGAACATCTCCAAGTCTGCACCTGAGTCTCTTCACTTTAAATACAAAGAGGCTCCTGTAGCTGTGCAACTCTTCTGCAGGGCTTTTATTATGGTAATAAATTATGATTATTATGGTAAGCAAACCACACATACCAGTTTTAAATCTCATCATAGAATCATAGAGTTGGAAGGACCCACGGTCACCTAGGCAACCAAGGAACAAAATGACCAATGTTAAAACCTCAAATAACATGAATTAAACCAAAATCCAAGTCAACCTAAGTATCCCAACCACCACTTCCAGCCATCTCCATTAGGGAGGGCATTCCACAAGATTAGCACCACCACTGAAAAGGCCCTGTTCCAAGTGGATACCTGTTGTATCTCTGAGGGCAAGGCACCTACGGAAAGGCTGGATTTCATGATTGCAGGGTATGGGAAGGTAAATATGGGATAAGTCAACTCTTAAGGTATCATGGTCCCAAACTCAGGGCTTTTTTTTTTTTTTTTTGCTTGCTTGCTTGCTTGCTTGCTTAATTTGATGGAACAATCAAATATTCTGAAAAGGGCAAGTTGCTAGATAGAAATTGAAATCCATAGCCATCTGTCTGAGACCTAATAGTATCAACTTGATTTTATGGGAAAGCAATAAGGTGAGATTTGTGAGAGTGAGGGTGCAGTCCTAACCTGGAGTTAGGCTGGCACAGTTAGGCCAGCAAGGTTTGGCTTGCAGAAGGGACACTGTAAAGTATATTTGAACCACTCTTGGATTTAGAGAGGTCAGCACACAGACATGCACCATCTTCCCTGACTCCAAGAGTGGTCCAACCATGCTTTATGGTGGCCCTTGTGCTGGCCGAACTTTGCTGGCTTAACTGTGCCAGCCTGACACCAGGTTAGGATTGTGTCCTGAGTCAAATTTCAGATTTTACAAGTTTAATGTTTTTCCGGGCCACATAACTTTTGCAAAGGCAATCAATTTTATGCAAAAGGCATACTCAGGCCCTGAAATACATAAGCACAGTTGGACCTAAGTATCCACTGATTTGGTATCCATTGATTTGACTAACCACTAATACCGGGGTCCATCTTTAAATGCCTTGGAATAAAGAAAAAAAAGGCCAAAATCCAATTTCATACCTTCCTATGTTCCATTAGATTCCACTATTTACCCCTTCTAGTGGCTGAATGTGGTATAGCATCGATACCAGTGCATTCTAAAGTGACAATGGAAGAGCAAGAAACCTTGAAGTGGGCCTTAAATGCAATTTTTCAATTGATTTCAGTATCCACCGATTTTGATATCCACTGGGAGTTCCAGAACAGAATCCCAGTAGGTCACGAGGCATGACTGTACTGATCCTATGGTGCTGTGCTGTGCTATGCCCCTTCCTGTTCCTCACAATCCACAGAACACACTAGGGCAACTTCAGATTCTCACTTCCTATACAGTGTGCCTGATCAACCTTAAAACAAAACAATGAACCTACTGTAGCAAGGTGTACTTTAAGACTGAAACCATAAGCACAATTACTAGGAAGCAAGCCCTAGTGAACGCCCAGTGAACACACTGGGACCCTTCTGCGTAAACAAGCATGTGGTTGCATTATTCATGTACTTGTAGTATACCACAAGCTTGAACAAGTTGTGAGCTATGGGCAGGCTCAATCCAAGCTTCCCTAGCACCAATACCAGTGCAAACATGTCATAAGGCACATTTGCTCCTCCAAGAGAGTATGCAGCACTGCTGGGAGGCCTGCACTGCCTCCAGAAGCTGCTGTTGGAGCCTAGCTACCGACAGGGACCAGGTAAGCTCTAAGTGGCTCAGGGAGGTGGGGAGGGTAACCTAAGGCCACGGGGATGTTCCAGGGCAAAGAACAGAGAGAGTGTGGAATAGGAGTTGGATAGGCCCAGAGGAGGAGGCAAAGGCCTCCCCCGCTGAATCGTATCCCCCTTATTGGGCTTGAAAGTCCGGCATGGGGCTTCTGCACCAGCAAAATAGCTGGCACAGGCTCAAGAAGCTCCATTGAGCAGGCTGGGACTTTACTTGGGATAAGGGACAAATGTCCCTTTACTCCGAGGAGACCTCCAGGCTGATCAATTTCAGCACAGGATGCAGTGTTACCTGTTTGGCACTGCTGCTACTGCCCTGGGTAGAATTGGGCCGTAAGTTGGAGATAACTTCCCCAGCTGTGTATGAGGGCTTCCCAGACGCTTGATAGCACCACTAGTTTTTACATAACCAGTAAGAAGCAAAATCAAATTGGCCTATGGAGCATTTGTTAGATTCCCATGCACACCTGGTAGATTTTATTTGGCTTGGTGGGTCACACATTGCACAGTCCTGGTTTAACCCTAAAACACTGAACTGAGAGGCGCAAACAATTGTTCCCGCACAATGCACCTGTTGCACCCTCCAGGCTCTCTGGAGTCCAAGATAAACTGCTCCAGAACTGCATGGAAGTAGGACTAGATCTGTAGTATGTTCTAGCCTTTGGAAATGCCTTGGCTTTCCAAATCACATGGTTTGTGTTTTTGCTGGGTCTAAATGAAAAATGGTATACAGATTCCTTAGCCATTGTTTTCTGGCAAACAATTTCTGTTTTCTGGCAAAGTGCCAAGTGCCAAGATTGGGGGGAAAAAACCTACCACAGATGCAATGCATAATGGCAATGACATGTAAAATTAGTCTTCATCCCATGCATTCTCTTGCCTTCTTCTAACATTTCCCTTCTGGGATAGAGATGGCAATCCAGTATGTTGACTCTTGAGGACAAGCGATACCCATCTATATTCTAAATCAGCAGTCTCCAAACTGGAGACCGCTGCAGCAGGGAAAATGGTACCCAGCCGAAGGGCATTTTGCATTCTGCCAGGGATGCTATGAAAACTACAACTGCAACTCCCAGGGGTCATTGTGGCCAGCTACCCATGCACAGAACTCGAAGGGGAAGGCTTGCTGAGGTGGCAGACTCCAGAAACAGCTGGCTGTGATGACCCTTGGGAGCTGTGGTTGGGGTTGTTTGGAACGCGAAGTGCTGCTCCCGCAGGGGACGATCAGAGAGGGACTGGATCTGGCCCACAGTTGGAGTTTCGAGCCCCCTGTTCTAAATGCTTGCCTGAGTCATTTATAGACTACCAGGGAAATCTGCCCCCAATACCAGATTTTGCTTCTTAAACACATCGCCCTATTTCCTCTGACATGTTAAGTGTAGCTTGTAGTCCACTTTGAGGAAAGTTAACTGGAACCTCAGTGCTAAGTATGAAGTACAGTACATTGGCAACGTGCCCTTCGCTACAGCGAGCTGATAAATTTATGGCCTATGAAAGTCCCCAAACGGTTCAGTTGCAAGTCCTTTCCCTTGGATATAAAACCACAACCTTGGATATAAAACCGCAATGGTTGTTTGCCGGGTTGAAATCATAAATATTTTCATTCACACATTACCCTGATCAAACTGCTTGTATTTTAAATGGCTTCACCCTTGTTTATGCAACTACATACAGTGTGTGTGTGTGTGTGTGTGTGTGTGTGTGTGTGTGTGTGTGTGAGAGAGAGAGAGAGAGAGAG
>JAJKFI010000139.1:1565166-1649344 GCA_029204185.1 Lerista edwardsae | reverse complement strand
GTGTGTGTGTGTGTGTGTGAGAGAGAGAGAGAGAGAGAGAGAGAGAGTATGTGCATGCACATGCAGCTAAAAATTACCCTCACCAATTAAAGCTGAATTCCAGATGAAATGTTGATCTGATTAATCTTCTGGTTAAAGCTTGTAGACCACATTGACAGCCTTGACAATTTTATTCAAAATTGAAAGAGGAGGATCAATATTTCTACTTAAATACTTAACAGTATCTTAAACTTATTGGAAAATTTCTTACTGGTGATGGGGGAAAGCCGAATAGAGCAAGCAGCGGATTTTCCCCCTTAGGGCATCACCTCACGGGAACCTCCCTCACCCAGGCTGACTGCTATTAACAAAAGACACATGAGGCAGAGGCTTGGTAAAGATGCAAAAAGAAAGGTTTACTCACAGTTCCATCCAGTGCATATCTACAGCGTCTGATTAGGATCAGAGGTACAACTCACACTTGGAAGGCAATGCCCTTCAGCTGCATTGCCGTGCATGGAGGCGGGGGCATCAGAGCCCTTGGTATGCACATCTTATCAGCTTGGTGGTCAGAGGACAAAAAAGGACGTGCTCAGAGGAGAAGGGAAAGAAATAAGGTCAAGGCCACGCCCCCGCAGGAATCACAGAGAGGATAGGTAAGAAGGGTCTGGGTCATAGGACATCACATTTTCCCCTTTTGGATATTAGACTGCCCCCTCTAGACAGCCGACAGAGTTGTGCCAACTCCAACAAAACTGTGCTAGCTGTAGGTTGCTAAGGGACCTGAGGCAAAGCCCCGACTGGGCCTCCCATGCCACCCCACCCATCCTTGATGGCACACTAGGTGCTACTGTTGCCACTGAGAGTTCCCAGCCCAACCAAGTGGGTCCTCTATTGAACATGGGCCTTTGGTGAATGCCAACGCTGGCTGACCCCTGACACAAGCCCTGATAAAATACAACACATACCTCGTAATCCAGGACAATAAAATTCATAATGTTATGAACTGCCTCTTCTTACACATTATGAAGGTGGGGCCAACATTGCCCCATCCCTCCCCCACAGGAGACAGGGTGGGATATTTATAACACTCTATTGACCTGGATAGGGGTCTGCCCCAGTCAGCAGGTAGCCTGGCTCGCCCCCATTGACTCAGTGTGTCAACAAGTCCCTCTTGCTGATCCACTGATGGCCATCTGAAACCAGGTTGGAATTTTTGGTTTACCTCCCGATTGGCTTTTGGTTTTTCACCAACACCAAATTATGCTCAGGGTATGGCATCATTGGCCAAGTCAGTCACAATTGGCAGGTGTAGTGTGAGATAAGGAGTAGGAGCAGGTAGTTTGATTTGGTGGAAAGCAAGACTCAGAGTAGGAACCAAAACCAGACTCTTAAGAGAATGCCTGAAACAGGAATGCTGGCTTGTAATCCCTCAGTCTTCCATAGCTAAATCAACCTCCAAGGTTGATGTATACTGGCTTGGATACGGTGCAATTCAACTTCTTAGAGCACAATCCTAACATGGAGTTTGGCTGGTACAGCAAAGTTCGGCTAGCACAAGGGCCACCATAAAGCATGTTTGGACCACTCTCTGAGTCAGTGAAGATGGCGCCCGTCTGTGTGCTGGCCTCTCTGACTCCGAGAGTGGTCCAAGCACACTTTATATTGTCTCTTGTGCCGGCCAATCTTTGCTGTCTTAACTGTGCCGCCCTAACTCCAGGTTAGGATTGCACCCTTGGATACCTTTGGGGTAGGGTGCACACACCCCCATACACCCCGCCAGCCTTCCAAGAGGCCTTCTGACACCCCTTGAAGATGTGGTACCCAGGACAATGTACACACACACACCGGCTCCACTTTAGCTATGAAAAGGCATGCGGTATTCAGCATAACACTGCAAGGAGACAGGTAGTTGGTAATGATGGAATATTCAGCACAATCCTAATAGGGCCCAATCCCAAAAGCCTTAACGCTGGCAGTATGCACGTACCACTGGCTAAAAGTGTTGCAAACGGGCTATAAGGCGCGTTTGCAACACTGCGCAAATAGGCCGTGCTGGCGCTGGGTCAGTACCCATCAGCACTGGGCCTCAGCACCAGGAGGGAGGCCGGCCGCACTCCAGCAGTGCTGGCCAGTATTAAGTGTTTTTCAGGGCAAGGGGAGACGTGGAAGGGATGGAACGGGGCAGGAGAACAGCAGATCGGGTCCAAGTAGTGGCGGGGGTGGGACAGTCAGCGGCCTCCACCCAGTGATGTAATTCAGGGGGAACGGACCAGAACGGGCGTTCCGGATCCTAACGGGCTCTGTGGCTGGTTCCGGGTTCCCGACAAGTGCCAATCAAAAGTGAGTTCCTAATCCTAAATCATTTGAATGACACCACTGCCTCCACCTTCAAATCCTATGCCCAGTGTCTGGTCGGGCCGCCTGACAGGAGGCTTCTCCGGTCTGCACCAGCCAAATAGCTGACGCAGACTGAGTAGATCCCTTGCAGAGACCTGGGCTTTACTCAGGGTAAGGGGACAAATGTGTTTGCGCTGCTGCTTCTCTGGACACTGAGGAGTTTAGGATTGGGCTGCCCATGTCTAGCCAGAACTAAGGCCCACTTAGTTCAATGGGATTCTCAGGTGAACATGTGTAGGACTGCTGCCTTTGTTTGGACATTGGACTAGCCATACTGCAGGCATCTGAAAACAGTGTGGCTTTTTAGTGACCACGCATGCTTCAACTCTGTGCCTCCATATTCTTGTAGGTATTTGATAGCATATTCTGTAATATAGCTGGAACTGCCAAGCAACTTGAAATTCTGTCAGATTAAAAATTAATGCCAGCAAATCAGATCAACAAAATCACTTAAGGTTCTTCTGGGAAATGTGTGTTGTTCATAAAACACGACAATATAAATTACTTTAACTGAGGAAAGAAATTCAGGATTAAGAATAGGACACATTTGTTATTTTAAACAGGCAAACTCCAAGTTTATTAGGTCAGTGAAAGCTTCACTTTCAAAATCAGGGATGCATCATACAACATCATTAACCCCTTCAAGGTGTAGCCTAGAAAAATGTGAATGGGACCCTGGCAAAGGTGGCCTGACCTTTGAGGGAATACAGAGGGACTAGAGGATGGGGCGGGACACATTTGACATCAATTCCATATCACACAAACAGATTTCAGCTCACATTTAACTAACCCAGATTACAGTAACTATGTAAAACTCATTTGGAATTAAGGAATTAACACAACTGTAGAAGTGTCTCAGTGGCTACCCTGACAGTCGGTTCTGACAGTCAGTTCTGTCAGTGGCTACCCTGAATCCTGCTGGCTTGGCAAGGTGGTATATTTTTTGGAGATGTCCAATTGGCCACTGTCAATAGATAGGATGCTCAGCTCGATCATACAAGCCATTGTTCTCTCTCAGTATACCCCTGGTCACATTCAGAACTGGTCTGGGTTGTATTCCAAGAACTGTTCAGCATGAATCCTCATGCAGTTTTTGTATGCGCACAGTAGGCCCACATCTTATGTTCCAAGGTCAGCGCATAAAACCAAAATCACATACAGTAAAACAACAAAAAACCTTTGGTGTCCCTTTAAGAACTAAAATCGCAGTACAAGAGACAGGAATTAAGATGACCAAAGGGGCATCCACTTCATTCTCCCTTTCCAGATTTGCTCTGGGCATAATGAGTAAGTGATGGTGGGTAGAAATGTCCACATTACTGAAGCTGTTGCTTTTCTCTTCGGGGGGGGGGGGGGGGCGGAAAGAGGGACCACATGAATTTGCACAAGTGCAACTGGTCCAAGTTAGCTATTCTGCCAAGAAGAATGAGGAGGATAAGAAAATACACAGAGACTAGTTAAAGCCTTCTAACTGCACAAGACTAACTCAGAGCACCGCCAGTGCAGCAATCCTTGTGCTGGCGAAGATATCACAATAAAGTATATAACACATGGCAAGTAAGCAGCATGCACCAGCATGCATCACACCCCCGACACTGCATCCACCCCGACAGCTGCTGGCAGAGGCAACGTTTGTGCTAGGTGGCAGAGGGGCAATGCGAGCATGGTTCGGAGGCAGAGAGGAGGCATTTCAAGGCAAGCAGTGTTGAAAGAGGTGGATCAGGCCTGGGAGGGGGGTGGGATTGGCAGAGGTCTCCTCCACCATATCCTAACCCCCTGCTGTTGTCAGGCATCTGCTGCCAGCTAAATAGGTAGCAGAGCTCTGAGTACCTCCATCTGAGGTGTTCCTCAGGATAAGGGGAAAATATCTCCTTACTCCAAGGAGACCTCCAGCCACTTCCTAACCTGCACTGGATTGGCTGCCCAGCTGTAATTCTAGACACAGTACCTTGGAAGTAAAGCCCAGTGGGACTCCATTCAGAATACATATGCAGGGATTGTGCTTCATAAATCTATTATTCCCCACGACACTTTTTCTCAATGCTGAATTACTCATACAGTCATGCCACATTATCTGTTCCGGAACCCGCATTGGATACCAAATCAGGGAAAAATCACTTTATCAACCAAGTTTCCTGATCCTCCATTGTTGCTTAGAATGCATTGGTATAGACGCTATCCTGCAATAATGAAATTATTCCATTAGGTTCCATTATTCGCCCCATCTAGTGGATGAATGCAGTATAGCATGATGAGTTCTGGGGTGACAATGGAGGAGCATGAAATCAGAAGTGGGCAGGAGCGGTTCTAGTCGAAAGGGCGCCCATGGCGCCCAATGAAAGCGCGCCCCATGGGGGCACGCAACGTCATGACGTCACGACGTCGTGATGTCATGACGTGGCACCGCGCAACACCCCGCCCCTGCCCTAAGAGACAGCAGGAGCGGGGGACAGGGCGCCGCGTTCTCCGTGCTCCGGCTGGCTCTTTAAGGCCAGCTGGAGCACGGAGAACGTGGCGCAGGGCCTGGGCGGGGGCGGGGCGGGCCATGGGCACCATTTTTGTGGGATGGCGCACCATGGTTATGGCGCCGACTCCCAAGATGGCGCCCAGGGCTCATGCCCCCCCAGCACCCCCTAGATCTGCGCCTAGAAGTGGGTCTTCAAAACTATTTTTCATCCGAGAAGCTTGTAACCAGTGCAGCTTAACAGTGCAAAGGTAGGAAATAGGATTTTGGTGTTTGTTTTTTCCTGTTACAAGGCATTCAAATGTGAACCCCGGTATCAGTTGTGAGACCAGTGGATATAGAATCAGTGGATAACAAGGCACAGCCTGTATAAGTAGGAAGATTCCTGTCTAGCATGGGAATCTTCCTGCCCAATAAGGTAAACAAAAAAGGAAAAAAACTGCCTTTTAAAAACAAAACAGTCAAACCACTTAGTATTGTCTTTTGGGGCTGGCTGACTGAAGTCATCTCTGGTGGTAGATTGGCAGGGGGTGCCTACCTACATCCATCTGCTCAGCCACCCACCTCCACCCCCATTCCTCCTTCCTGTTCCCTGGATTGGAAATGCTCTAGCCCATCATTCTGCTCTCCATGCCTTCTTCTTCTGCTCCCTTCATCTTCTGCTTCTAAAATGGCAGCTAACGCATGAGGTAAGAGTGGGGCAGCTTTTAACATGCTGTCTCCAGCACCAGAAGGTCTTGTGCCAGCCCTCCTGCCTTTTTTTCTAATGCTGCAGCCATGTGAGGTAAGTAAAGCTGGAAGAGAAGGAATTGCCCAAGGCCATTCAGGAAATACCATGGTTGAGCAGGAATCTGAACCCAGATCTCCCTGGTTAAAGAATCTTCAACTGCAACACACTGATTCTAAGGAAAAAAAAAAAAGAGCAAAGACTATAAGATGCAAAAGTAATGACTGCTGAGGTCTATAGAGAATTCCTGAAGCTCCTGGAGATATGTTACTTCTATAATCAAAATGAAACCAGGGAGTTGTTCCTTTTCATAAATTTCTTCCTGGGGAGTGTAAATGCAGTCTAGTTTCGAGGGAAGCTGTCAGTCATGGGAACGAGTGCTTTTGATATGCTGCATAGCATTGAGATTGTTCTACTTTTGACTGCTTTCTGACTAGGGGAGATGCAGAAAGATTGCCAATAGTAACAGAGCAGTTGATGATTAAAGCAAAGCAAAGAGTCAAAAGAGAGCACTTAATAATTTATTTGCATTGGTGCAACAACCTGATGCCAGCATTAATTGTGTCTGTTGCTCAGCACCACAACTTTGGCTCTGGGCTCCAAGGTTGTAGATGTGTTACTGTATGTCTCCCTTTGTCTCCATCCAACCTGAGAAAAGATTGTGTTTCTTGTTCAATTTACAGTCTATAGCTTTTCCCTGGGATATAAGCTATATAACTGCCTCAAGCCCTACATAATCATACATTTCTGTTATGAATTTATAGGAATCCTTTTAGGAAGGATATCACTGAAAAACAAATCCACTATTCATGCCATTTTAATGTAGAAGTCACGACAAGAGCAATGCATCTCTCCAGCCAACATTCACTACTAACCTCAACCTTGCCACCTCTGTTTTCCATTTTGAAATCAGCCACAATTATCACACACTAGATCACAGAGTCTAAGTTACAAATGCTCTCATTTGTTGGGAGTTCCCCCCCCCCAACCCTCTGTACTCTGTTTATATGATTGCACCAGATCAAATTTGTAGCTGCCCATTCTGTTTTCAACAGGAAGATTTGTAAATATGTTCCCAGGCAAAATTTCCAAAGGGAAGGAGCTGAGGAAATTAATGACCCAGAAGCACCAGCAACAAGATCAGTAACCAAATCTATAACATCGTGACTTGAAAGGGAACCATACGAAATACTTGAGATTATTTTTTCTTTACTCCCAAAGAGGATATGATTTTCCTGTACTTAGACACACACCCACGTACATGCACACACGCAAGCACGAACTGTAGTTTGTATCCTGGGCTCTCAGCTTTTCCAAATGGTTTGAGACTTTAAATTTTAATCAAGGGATTTCTTAATGGAGGCTAAGGAACAGCAACATCAGAATACACTTGACAAAAGGGTAACAAATTTCTACTTAATTATTTACAATGGCCCTTTGCTGCTACTTAGAGACAGACTCACAAGCATCAAAGCTGAGCAGCCTGGAAGGACAAGGGCATCAATTTGTCCTCACACCAAGCAAACAGCTTTCAAGATTGCATCTTGTTGATCTTGATGAAATTACAAGTCTAGGATCTGATGCACCACGCCAGTAATTTACGATCACAGGTCACTGTCAGTTGAATGTTTTCCAAGCACCCTAAGCTTTACTTGTCATTTGCATGCAATTCATTTTATCATCTAAATGATATTTTTCCATCAAACCACTGGGCAGGCACTTGTAACCTGCAATGCCTGCATTTTAGAAAACTGACCTTTTTTCATACATCATAAAATTGCAGTCTCAAAGCAATTAACCTGTTAGCTCCGGAATTGGGCTTCTTTTGCTATTTTTCCATTTCTGGCTTGACTATCAGACCAATCCAGCCCATAGCATGCAGCTCTGCTGACACAGTGTGCACTGCATGCTGTGGAGAGGGTAGGCAGATGGCCCTGGAGAGGCCAAAACACACACCCCTTTTTGACTTCTCTCCCTGTAGGCCACCTGGCCTCCAATGGGTTTCCTTAGGCCTAGGCCACCCACTTAGCCAGTGGAAGTCGGAAGAGAATCAGGGGATGGGTCCAAGCCCTGGCCCTGCCGTCAAACCACCCATGACCTTTCCCTGTCCCTACCACTGACCTACATGTTTGGAGGCAAACCTAATGGGACAGGTGACCGCCTTTTTGCACCACGTGGTGAACAGCAGCCGCTCACGATGGGGTCTGGGGAGGGGCTAGACCAGTGATGTCATGCACCCACTACATACCACTATGTGCGTACCGGTTCCTAGAAGTTGAGCTGGCCCCGCCCACTTGAAGCTGGCCCCGTTGGCTGGTTGGCTCAGCAGCTGCGCATGCGTACTGCACACCCGCAGCCGTTGCCTGCACTTTCTGTGAGGAGGCAGGCAGACAGGCAGCGTGGCGGCGGCGGCATAATGACATCACTTCCGGTTATGACCTCACTTCATGCCACGACATCACTTCCGGCTTATGACATCACTTCCAGAGGGCGGAACCCGACAAGTGCCAATCAAAAGTGAGTACCTGTTCCTAAATCATTTGGATGACACCACTGGGCTAGACTCCCATTTTTATGGTTTACAGCTGATGTGTGCATTGTTTATATGTATGTTTGTTTGTCTGTACTTATGCCAATAAAGGTGGTGAAATGAAAAAAAATGACCTACCTGTTTTGACATGGGTTTAGTGGTTTGCTGCTGCTGTTTGCCGTTGTTAGCAAGCTGCCAGCTGTTGGAGCGGCTTGCATGACAGCAGCCAAGGCAGGGTCTGTCAGTGCTTGCCAGCCCAGGGCACATGTTTTGCAGGCGTAGACTCCCAGGTGAGGTCACTAGCCTAGCCTGCTCCCTGCCATGCTCCTTTTCTGTGCCTGGGCTTGCCGAGGGCTGACACATCAGTGAGCACTAGGCCTAAATGTTCCTGGAAGCCTGCCCATTAAGTAGCAGTCAGAGGATGGAACAATAAGAATTCAGCATGGAATACTTAAACAGATCGTACATAAACTGAAAAGAAGGGGGGACAAATAACATTAAGAAAGAGTTTCAAAACTGTCAAACCATTTCATATTCTGTTAGGCCCACTGTGCCCAGGCTGGTTTTTTTCCCACAAGGAAGGAAGCAGCTTTGCTGCTGCTGTGCTTTGTATCAGATTTTATAGACTATTCAATTATTTAGAAACGTATTTTTAAACCATAATGTTATAAAAGGCATTAATACTTCACGAACTATGTTGAATTTCATGTTACTAACATCAGGTTTTTTTCCCTAGACCGTCTTCCAGACCCATGATTGATGGCAGGAGAAATAGCATACTTGGGGGGAGAAACGTGCCACATGGCAGAATATAGAGCTCATGTGCCTCATATTTAAATCTGAGTGGGGGTAAATGGGTGTTTCTCGTTTTGTACACGAGATATATGCACTGGCTTTGTCTAGATCTGGAAACACATAAGTGCACTGGAAGCCACTTTTCATAAAAAGCAAGACTTGAACATGGCACAGGGATGTCCTCAGGCTTTGTTACGTCTTGTCTTGATTGCCCAAATGCCTCTGGTGTAGCGATATGCAGGGAAAGGCTAAATGTGACCCACAGCATGATGCAAACCCCTTACCTGCTGGGTCGGCACAAGTCTCTTGTGCTGGTTCAATCAAGTCCCAAATACGCTGTAAGGTGTGCTGGACTCACTGCCCCATCACCCAGGCCAGGAGGTCTGAATGTAAGGCCAGCCTTACTAGGCTTGGCACAGGGGTTCTGGGAGGACAGCAGGAGGCGTAACCATGTGGGGGAAGGGCAGAATGGAGCAGGGGAGGCAGGGAACGAGTGGGACCGTGGGCATCCCAGCCCAGGGAGGGTGGAGGAGACAGGGGGAAGGGCAGCCCAAGCAGCCCCAATTTGGCTGCTCAAAGTTGCACTGCCAGTTTTGGCGGGGCAGCTATGAATAGCCCCATTCGAGGCTACCCATACCCGTATGTTGAATAGCCCCATACATTACCCAAGGGAAGGGGAATTTTTTTCCCCTTTCCCCGGTAGCACGGCAGCACCTCCGAGCCCCAGGCTGGATATCAGGCAGGTGTGTCAGCCTGCCAATTCCAGCCCAGGGTTAGGCTTGCGGGCTCAGAGACATTCCTGGGATGGGCTAGCTCTACATTCCCAGGCAGCTCTGGCAATAAAAGTAGCCAGCTTTGGTTGAATTCAAATATTTTTGTCTCATTCAAAGCCCCTATTTCTGGTTTGGATTCTGGCTGGAGCTGAACTTGATCATCAAGGCTTTGGTTGAGAATCCAAGTGATATGTCTGAGAGCGCAATCCTAAACTGTGCTGGAATAACAAGGCCAGGGGGGCTGCACTATATCCAGAGCAGCTTTGGTGCACTGGGAAGCCTCCCCGGGGCAAGGGCACATTCGCACTCTTGCCCCAGGGGAGGCTCCAGTCTCCCCATAGGTTTCCTCAGATCTGCACTCACTAAATAGCAGGTGCAAAGCCAAGGAGACCGCACGGTCCAAATTGGGTCCGCGTGGCCTTAGGAAGGAAGCTTGAATGGAGGCCGCATCCCATCTCTGCACCCCTCCCCAGGCTGACTCACCTCCCTGCCTGCCCACCCATCCATCCCCCCCCCAGAAACGCCTTCCCACGTCCAGAATCGCTCTTGCACCAGCCGACTTCTGCTGGTGCAAGAGAAGGGTTGTGGCAGCTCTCCTCTGTGCCCTTGGGTGACACGGCTGCTAGCATCGGCCCAACGGCACAAGCACTGACGCGGGTGTGCCAGTCGGTGCTCCCACATCGGCGCTAGTGATGTTGGGCCGACACAAGCATGTAGCATCAGCCCAAGACACATCATAGGAATGTGCCCTGAATATGTGAACAAGCCTACACTTTCTCCAGTGGAGGCAACCAATTACAGGTTAGATCATTAGAAACCGACATCACTTCAGAGTATTATTATACAGAGAATACTGCATAACTGGTTTTCTTGTAATGCATTATTATTCAGACAGTCCCATTTCCATGGGCACCCCCTAAATATGTGATCTACTGTTATAATTACTTTGACAGTGTTCAAGATGCTGAAACACTCATTTAATTAGCAACAGGAAAGCAAAATGAGTGATTGCACCTGACCCCTGCAGTGCACAGTTCACAATGGCAGGAGTTCTGACACAGTTCTGATGCAAACAATGAACCATTGTCTGTTTTCTTATCAAAGCCTAATTAGAGGGGCTAAAATACCTGCCTTTTAAAATACAAACTTCTTGTTTGTTTTGTTCCAGTGTGCTCAACCACTATTTTTGGTTTGTGAAAATCAAGCAACCCATCTTGCAATGGGAATGGAACAAAGGTCTAACTAAAACCACCATATCCCCATGCAAGCTACAAGTCCATGAATGCACCCAAGTAAAGGGGATTCCATTGTAATGCCATTTCAAAGGCATTGTGACTCCTCTCGGAGAAGGAACTCTGACAAGGGCCCTGAGAGAACCTCAATACACAATGGGGCTCCAATAGGAAAAGGTGCTCCCACACCCTGAGATATCCTATATGAGCAGTTTTCAAACTGTGGGTTCAGGACCTACCAATGGGTCATGACCTAATTTTTGGTAGTTTGCAAAACTGATAAGGCAGATTAGGCTATGTGCACTAAAGGTTAAACTAGCTGTTACTTGTGAGGGAACACTGCTGCACAATCGCCATTATAGCCACACCCACCTTGTCATTTACAAATCAGGCAACAGCTTCTAGGTCCTAGTAACTACTAGGTCTAGTAGTTTGAGAACCACTGTCTTATATCCAAGTTATTTAGGCTTTGGGCAGCCCAATTCTATACTCATCAGCACCTGGAGGAACAGTGGCGCCAAAAGGGCACCTGTTCCCTTACCCTGAGTAAAGCCTCAGGCTCTGCAGTGGGGCTTTTCAAGTCTGTACCAGCTAAATCACGGGCAAGAGCCTAATATGGGGGATAGGCTCTGGCAGAGGAGGCCTCTGCTGGTTCTGCCCACCTCCCAGGCCAGTCCCTCCCCCGTTCTGCCTTCTTCTGCCCAGAACTGCCTTCCTCGCAGGAGGAGAAGCATTGAGCAAGAGTTACAAGCAGATCTCAGGTGGAAGACTCTAGTTGTTAGGCAACTCGAGTGACACTTCTGTGAATTCAAGCTCCCTCCAAGAACAGAAGGAGAATTCCACTCATTCAAAAGGTCTTCATGGGCCTTACATGGATGAAATGCCCCTTTCATTGTTGGATGGAGCTTCTGTTCATGGGGGCATTAATTAATCTGGATGCTGCTAATAAAGCACTAATATACGCGTGTGTTCCGGCCCGTGGCGATGACCGTGGGCTGAAGGTTCTTTTGGATCAGAGAGAGGAGCACGTCTAGGCCAAGGCTGGCACAAAAGAAGTTTATTGGACTATTCTAAAGCACAAGAGCATTAACTTACTGTTGTACTGCTAGGCTTCCAGAGGCATCTCCAGGCACAGACTTACATTAGTATCAGACAGAAGGCTTGCATACAGGCATCTTTAGGCATGGAACGTCAACCATCACCAGACAGCATTTCAGGTGACTCTATAGACTGAGAGCATGGCAAGGTGACCATTCCAAGCAATGCAGCCTTTAGCGTTGAATACAAGGCTCGAGAATGAACCAGGCTCGAAAGGGAGCAAGGCTCAGAAAGGAGCAAAGCAATGGCCAAATACAGAGGCTTTTATAGGCTAGATGTTGGCTTATCAGGACATCAGTGCTAATTGGCCAAAACAAACTATTTGACAGCACAGTGATATATGACAAATAACTATGTGGGTCACATCATTAAAAGACCTTTCATCTCAACAAGTGGGAGGTGTTCCTCTCATTAGAAGACCTCTTGTTATGCACCTGCGGCAGGTAAGAAAAATCTTATCAGTCACATGCAAAGATTACAGGACAGACACATGAGAACAGGAGATGTTCTCTCATTAGGGTGGCAGGGACCTGGCTTAATTGGTACACATAAAACATAAACATAATTTGGGGCTTTGAAGTAGACGGCATCTTATTCTCATAACATCAGCCAAGGATGGGGGCTAAAGTCTTTGTTTTGAGTCCAACTGCTCTTGCTTCTCATAGGAACCGCTCAGTCCACACGCAGGCAGCTCCCCCACTCTAAGTGATGTGAGACAGTCGCTAGATCCTAACATAAAATGGGAGGCAGTAGCTAGGCCTAACGCCGGCTGTTACCATGTGCTTATTTTTAACCTTCTGCCTATGGCCACTTGATTGACTTTAATGGAACTGCTTTTCAATGGAAGGTACTTTTCAAATGTTTTGCTGAAACTATATAAAAAAAGAAAAAAGAAAATAAAGAGGATAAAGATGACAGGTGAATAGGGAAAGAAAATGAGAGCCTGAAAAACTAAAAATTATTACCTTGTCCTTGGCTACTACATTTTCTTGGAAATTCAGTAATGATAAAACCAAAATGACACTCCTTTTTACACAGATTTTTTTTCATTCTTAAATGATTTAGCAGCAAGAGTGTGGAATGAATAAATTATACATGAAGATTAAGCATCAGAGCATCAATTACAACTGATTTTTACATTATTACAGCAACGAATGAGAAACTCTCTTCATTCTCAACACAGATGCAGAATAAACCAGCATCTTTATTGTCAGAACACTGATTTATAAGGGATAACTTGAGAATCCTCTCATAGTTGAGTAGGATGTTCAAAGCTTATGTGAATTAAATCACATTCCAATATGTACTGCAGGTGCTTTCTTCCTCAAGCTCTTATTTTTAAGGAATAGGATGCATGCAAAATTATCTCTACAGAAGCCCATTCCTTCGAAGGAAGAGTTCAGGAAGGCCTAGATGAAGAAGGCAGGAACATTTCATTATTATTTTCTTTATCACATTTGTATCATTCTATTAGGAAAACAGGTGTGATATGATGGGAAGAATGTTGGGAGGACCTATGTTCAAATCCCTGCTCATCCACAAAGTTCATACCTTCTCAGCCTAATGGACCTCACAGAATTGCTATGATAGTAAAATGATGGGGGTGGGGGGAAGAACCACACATACTGCCTTGTATTACAGTGGGATAACTTTTGAAAATCAGGGGAACATACATGGGGCTATTCATTTTTTTTTTCACAGCAGTGGTGGACCTGGGGACAGGCACTGGGGGCAAATGCCCCAGGCGCTTGGCTTGGGGGTAGGCAATGCGCTGCACACACACACGCACGCACGCGCACACACACACACACACACACACACCCGTGTGCCATTCACCTTTCAAAAAAAATTTCGGGGACAAACTTTCTTCCTGCTTGTTTTTCTGGGGGGGGGGGTTTCCGGCAACTGGGAGAAGGAGAAAAGGAATGGGGCAGGGGATAAAAAGGGGTTGGCAAGCACTGGAGGCAGCATGAACCCCGAGGGAGATTTTTCAGGCACCTGAAGAGGGGAGAGGAGGCAGTGAGCACCGAAGGCAGTGTGCCAGAGTCTTGAGGGAAACTTGTCTTAGTTATTTCAGGCGCGGGGGCAGCAACTTCAGGTGGGGGGCAGCCCAGGAGGTGTGCCTACAGGCGCCAACCCACCCCCCTCAGGAACACAGCTACTTACAGCCATCCTGTGAGCTCAGTTTGGCTGAGTGTTAAGTATTAGCCTAAGTGATCTAATGAGCTGCTGCTAAGTGGGCGATTTTCAGCTGGATCCAGGGCAAATTCTCCTCATCAATCCTGTGGGGCCAGCATGGGCTCCACTGCATCCCGCAGAGGAATTTGTCAGGTGGGAGATCTCCTCAGGAGAAGGGGAAATGTGTCCCCTTACCCTGGAGAAAACCGCAGTAGCAGCAATGGGTCAACTCAGACCTGTGCTAGTCATGTGGCTGGCTCAACCATGTGCCCCCGTGTTGGTAGATCAGGCCTAGGAGATTCCACCCTGCCCTCCCCCTACATGGCCCAACAGGGGGTCCCCTGCTCGGGTGGGCATCCTCTACTGTGCCAGCACACATGCAAAAGGGTGGTCCTTTCCACTAGTGCACCCAGCTTCTGTGCCATCACTTTTGTGATACACAGCAACCTCCCACGCCAGTTGCGTATCTATGCTATGCTGGTGCACTGATTAGATAGGATTGGGCTCTTTCTGGTCCAACACACTATTTATTATGCCACCCTGGCTCTACAGCTTCCTGTGTATGATGCTTCATTTTTATTTTAATCAACACAACTCACCAAACATCCAGTCAAAATGTTTGAATGGCAATGCAACTCTTTTGCTATCCTTGGTTGGTGACTTGCCAACCTAAAATTCCTATGCTATCCTGTGGTCTTCCCAGCCTAAAATTAATGCATTTTTCAATGTGTAGTGCCTAACCATGCACACAGGTGCATGCTTGAAGCAGCTGCTTTTGATGGCAAGTTACTTTACACATGTAACTTGTCAGCTATTGGAAGGAGCGGGGCCAGGCCAGGAGGGAGACTCTGGAAGAGAAAGCCCAGCACGCCGCACCAGACAAGGCACACCTATGGCCAGTGAGGCGGCAGCTCTGGAAATGAAGGGAGAGGAACCGCCCAGAGAGGGGGAGGCAGCTTGGGGAGAGGACAATGCAGTGTTCCCATGAAGGGTGCAGGTCGGGACCCAGAGAGCCTCAATCCTCTCGGGGAGCAAGAGGCGTGGAACGCCCAAGGCAGCTGGGACCCCAGCGACAACGGGCATCCCCCCAGGGACAGGCGCCCTGCCCAGGATTGCCAGTGATCCACCCCTTGGATGTGACTGAGCCCCGTCACCACCTTGCCTGAACCTGCCGACACCCAAGAGACTGACGACAGAGTCGTGAGTGGGCAAACGCCCCAGACTTTCAGTTATTAGCCAGGACGGCCGGACTTTTATGTTGTAGTCCAAGCGGCTGGACTCTAGCGTTGGACTTTGAGACTTGGGGAGAACTGTGGGGAGTGGGGTCTTTAGTGATGCCCCTGTGAGGGATCAGGGGAGCACCACAGGTGGAGCTCCGGGCAGGTGAGTCAGGGAGTCCTAATTTTATTGTGGTTCTGGCCATTTGCCTCCATCTTCTTGATTTCCTTGCAAGCTGCCCCCATGTACCCGGTCGACACTTTCGCCGCGCCCCCTTCCCGATGATTTTTGGGGGGGCAAGGGGGCGCCGATGTAACATAACTAAAAACAGGATGAGCATTGACCCACATCTTGTATGCATGGTTGCAGGTATCCATACAACCATGCAGGTGTCGTGCATCAGAAATCTTAAGAGCTTTGCTATGATTATCATAGATCTGATGTTGCCCTAAATAAAACTTTTAACGGAATGGTTGGGAGACTCTCTCTTAAGCCAGGGATCTCCAGACCTTTCAGGCCACATCATATATTTTACGGATTTTTCCAGGCTGAAAAAAAATCAGCTTTATACATGAATGAAATTTAAATGAATGAGTACATTTTACTTGGCTCTTTTTTGTAATCAGCATGATTCAGAACAAAAGAGAAATGTGACATTTACAAAGAAACAATGCCACGTTAAACTGAGAAATGATATATAAATGGTAAAAATGTCAAGTAGTTCAAGTTGACGTGGGCTGGATAAAATCTTGTGGTGGGCTGGATTTGAACCCTGTGCCCTAGTTCAGAATCCACTCTGTGTCATGGAAGTGATAAGACAAATCAATCCTGTAGTGTCCTTTGTGATCTTCTGAAATAAGTTTCACTAACATTAACAGGGCTGAGAGCATGGCTATGAATGAGAGAAGGGAAAGAGCAATCCACCCTCCTTCTCACAGCCCCTTTCGCATTCACACAATCTCCCCTACAGCGGTGTAGCTCAAGCTTATTTCTAAACAAAGTTGCATCTGCAGTCAGGACTGGCTTGGGGGTAGCCCTCTAAGCTTCACCCTTCCTTCAGGCCCTGCAGCGCCAAATACCACCCAGCACCTCAGGGCATGATTAAAGGTCCTCAGAGAAGATTCAGAGAAGAGAGGAGAGGAGGGTGACCACGGAAAGCAGTGCCAAGCTCTGCAAGCAGAGCACGCAAGCCCAAAGCAGCCACTACCCAGCTGGCTCAGCCTGCAGCCAGCCGGAGCAATGAGAGGGGTGCTGGACAGCAGCAGGCAACAAATAGAGCTGCAGCTCTGCACGGATGTCCCAACATGCTGCCTGCCCAGCTCTGCCCATCCAGCCTTGGCTACCAAAAGGGGAAAACAACCAAGGGCAAAAAAGCCAAATACCTGCCGTGGATAAAATGCCCAAGCTGCTGCAGCCCATGAAACCATGAAACCCCCAGAGCACATGCCCAAAGGGGCTTGGTGATGCAGCACACACCGCCAACCTGGAGATCAAAGGGGAGTCCCAAACACCACTGGCAGGAGCATGCATCAAAAGGAAGCTGTGGGACTGCATCAAAAGGCCCAGATGCGTCCATTTAACCGCCCAAGAGCAGGCTAACACCAATGCTGTTGCCTGCTTGCAAAAAACGAGCGGACTGTCACCTGAGGGTTTGTAGCCCTCAGGATGACAGCCTGCCCAGCCCCCACCAGAGCAGCAACCAATGAGCTGCCCTCTTTTTCCAGCCTCTGCCTGTCATGGCCAGAATGTCAGGTATAGGGGGTGCAGCTCATGTAGAGCTTCACCCACATTCTCTATTGCCTATTCAAAACCTCCTTCCTTCCACCACCACCATGCTTGCCTGGATCAGTCGTGTTCTTGGGCCCCTGCCCCAGTGGTGTCATCTAAATGATTTAAGAACAGGTACTCACTTTTGATTGGCACGTGTCAGGACCCACCCACCGGAAGTGATGTCATAAGCCGGAAGTGATGTCTTGGCAGGAAGGGACATGAAAAAAGCCCTTTTTGAGGCCTCAGACTATTTTAAACTGACCCAACAGTTGCAACAGTATTCCACAGCACCCCCAGAACATGTTAAGGAGGCCTGGCATCATGTTAAAGTGACCCAACAGTTCCAAAACCCCAGAACAGCTCATTTTTCAGTGGCAAGGCAAGGCAAGGCTCCGCTCGCTGGCTGCCTGCCTGCCTGGCTCTGAGAACATGCAGGCAACTCAAACGTGCAGGAAATTCAAACGTTGCAGGGGGCAGAGTCGACGAGTGGGCGGACGAATGGGCGGGGCCAGCCGTAATCCTAGGAACCGGTACTTGCGTACCCCCGCGTACCCCCTGCATGACATCACTGCCCTGCCCATTCCTCTCCTAGGACCTTTGAACGCTCTTCCTTTTGCCCTTCTGCCTGCCCCTTCTCTCACTGGGCTCTGAGCAGCTCAGTCATTGACAGCCTGAGAGAGACTGGCTTCCACTGCCCTGAAGTAGGGTGGTTCAGTCAGTCACCAACAGTGGGTTCACCAATGTACAAAAGACCTTAATGCATTACAATACAATGCATTGCCCTAAGCAATCATATCAGATCCTATTTACAATCATTTATATTCTTCTTAAATTGTCGCATAATGTGCTATAATAGTAGTATCATGCCAAATCACTGTAACTAAAAGAAGATAAAGGTTTTTATTCGAATACTAATGCTGATATTTTCAGTTAAGAGAAATAACTCCATGATCCACAAGAGAAATGTGTTTAAAAAGGCAGGTGTGCCTGTGTCTGTTAAATATGTTACTAAGTCAATACAGCCTGCCTCATTCCAGATTAACATTAATCTCTCTTCAAACAATCCTAATTACCGTCTCCCATCAAAACATTGACAAAGAAAACCTATTTCAGATCAATTTCTTATGATAGATCCCTTTAAATGATTGCTATCCATGGCATGCAAGTTTAATTTGTTAAGCTGACACCAAAAAAATTAGCTTGAGATTTCACTTATAGCTCTCTCTTCCACACAGAGAAGCAGATGGCAGTGAAAAGTCAGATAAGGGAAAAGTAAAGTTAGCAAGAGAAATTGAAATAGCTTACAATTACATGCCATTTGAAAGATATATAAAAATATTAAATTTATTTTAACTACTTGGCAGGAGACTCTCTCTCTCTCTCCCCCCCCCCATTAAATTAAGTTTGAATTATGTTGGTCTCATCAATCAAGGAACTTATAACCACAGTGGGTATGGCAGATGAGCTCCCGTTTTTCTCTTTTCCTGCACACCTGGGATGCATTAAACTCTTTCTAAAGGGGAACTCCATTTCCTTTCCAAAGGAAATACTTTTCTTCTCTAGCCTGTAAGTAATGATCCACTTTAATATAAGTAGAGAGGATTGTGGCATCATAGTATGATGTGGGTGATAGCCTAAGTGCGCAATCCTAACCTGGAGTTAGGGCCAGGAATGTAACCTATGTGCCATAAAGTGCATTTGGACCACTCTTGGAGTCAGGAGGATAGCATATGTGATGATAGCATAGAAGCAGCTTACAGCTGTGAGGTTTGGAAAGGCTTCAAGGTCGCAGAGCTCCGGCAAGGAATCACTCAGACAACAGAGTTTAGGGTAGCAAGCAAGAACTTCTATATTCTCAGAAGAAGGCTTCTTGCAGCAAAGAACAGGTAACAGGTACAGCAAAGCTCCTCCAGCAGCAACACTTACATCTCCAGCAACTAACCACAGGTGTTCCTGGTCTTGATTAAATAGTCCCCAGCATCCAATCAGAGATCAGATGATCTCATCCCCAGTTGAAGCTGAGTCAGAACGACTCAGCACTTTACTGCTGGTCTGCTAAGCCTGAATGACTCAGCACTTTACCCCCTGAGTCGGCCTAGTGTTAGGCCTTTCCCCATTCAGGCCTGTAAATTTCCAGGGACTTCCTTCAGTATCCCAACAATATGTCCATGTGCTGGCCTCCCTGACTCTGAGCATGGTGCAAACATACTTTACAGCATGTTTGCGACACCCCCTGGGCCAATATAAGGGACTTGTGCGGGTCTAACTCCAGGTTAGGATTGTGCCCAGCGATGTTATTCTGCCGGAACGCTGGGTGGGACATCCAGGTGATCGACAGCCCGCCCATCGCATTCCACAGTGTTACGCCATTTGCTTAACCAATTACACCACTTTCGTACGTTACGCAAACGGCGTAACGCTGCGGAATGCAACGGGCGGGCTGTCGATCACCCGGATGTCCCGCCCAGCGTTCTGGCAGAATAACACCGCTGATTGTGCCCTAAGTCTTACTGTTTCAATAGAAAGATAGCACCACAATTCAAAACCAAGGCAAATCTCCTGGCCTCCCACATTTGGAGATTTTTAACTCTTATGACCTGTGTCCCTGAATTTCAAACATAACTGCTGAAGACCTACTGAAGCATCGGTTTTCTGTTATCTGAACTTACAGCTTGATCCAGTGCAAATTCTCCTGTGCGGATGCAGCAAGGCCAGCATGGGCTGCGCTGCATCCTGCACTGGGATATTGCAAACTGGAGGTCTCATCTAGGTAAAAGGACGTTTCTCCCCTTGCCCCAGGGAAGGCCCCAGCAGCCACAATGGGGCAACGTGGACCAGTGTGGAGTAAATAGCCCCCTTCGTCCAGCGGTTACCAAACTGTGCCACAGCACACTGAGGTGCAGCGAACTCACAGGGTTGCCAAAAGGTTTATACAGAAGTTCTGGCTTTGTGTACAGCTTTCTGTATGGCAGCAGAATTGCTGGGGCATCAGTCACGGCCCAGAATGGTTCCAACGGTGAGTGAGAGCAGCTGCTTATACCTGTGCCTGCAATACCACATCATCCCCTGTAGCCAGCGGCGTCATGCTACCGGTACGCTGGGCGGGAGGAACGGGTGAGCGGCAGCCCATTGCGTAATGCTCCGTTTTACCATCTTCCCCACCCCACGGGGGCGGGGAAGACGGAGAAATGGAGCATTACGCAATGGGCGGGCTGCTGCTCTCCCATTCATCCCACCCAGCATACCGGTAGCATGACGCCGCTGCCTGTAGCTATGCGACTGGAGCTGTGAGAGAATTACTGGAACTGTAAGGGTGCCTTGACCGCCATTTGGAAACCGATGCCTCAGTCTACATTTGGAGCCAACTGAGCAATTTCCAAACTGCCCACAGAAATGTTGGTAATTTTTTGGAACACTTTTGACTTCTTTTAAATTCTTCAAAGGACCTCTCCAAACTCTAACTTAGCCATTCACTTTGAATGTCATGGAAATTTATGGAAAATTTAGTGGCAAAGTCTCCCGTTTGCCGCATATTTGTGCCTTCAGCCCTAAGAAAATGGTATGCTGCAAACTAGAGCGCGTGCCCCTGTGAAAAGTCTGTTCTTAAAATTTCATTTGAAAGATGAAAGGTGTGCTCAATAAATTCAGTATGTCTCCTTTATAAATTAAAAATAAAGGGCCTAAATGCTCCCTTTATGCAATTAGGTATCTCAAAAGCAGCCCTGATAAGAAATTGAAAAGAAGGAACTGCTCTTTAGATGAGGAGCTGTTATTAGTATGACTCTCACTTCCAATCTCATTTTATCTCCCCTGTATTTGTAGACGTCTCTCTTTCTCAAAAAGAAAAAAAAAGAGCTTGGCTATGCACTCAGTAGAGCAACTTTATCTGTGAGAATCTGTCCATACAGTTTTAGAGGTCACCCTCACCTCCTCACCCTTGGAATGAGCCAAGGCCTTGAGGCGCTGATCGGAAAGTGTAATTTGGTCTCCTTCCTTCTCTTTCTCTTAATAAAAAAGTGACTGCTTCTTGTCAGAGTCCCTAGTAAACTGTTTACAAAATGAACAGCAAGAATATCAGCAACACCTCAAAGTGCGAGAGCAGGTGTCAGTGCCAATGACATTTCTTTTGTGCTGCAGACAATTCATCAGGAATGATCGAAGTCAGCATTAACACGATTTTACAGCACTTGGTGGCCTTCCTCGAGCCTGGCCCGTGGAGTGAACACTGAATGCATAAACATGCAGGTGTTTGGCTTCTCAACCACACTGCCATTAGCCAAACTCACTGAAGTGACCTTTAGGCATAGCTGAGTGCACACAAAGAGCAAACAAAGTGGTAGAGTTACAATCATAGAGTTGGAAGGGACCTACAAGGTCATCTAGTCCAAGCACCTGCCTGTAGCAGGAACTCCTCCTACAGCATCTCCTGCAGGTGTCTGTCAAGCCTCTGCTTGAAGGTCTCCAGTGAGGGAGAATTTACCACCTCTCTCGGCAATCTGTTCCACTGTTGAACCACCCTGATCGTCAAGGAATTCTTCCTGTCAAAGACAGGCAGAAATTCCTGTCTACTGTCTCACCTGTAGGCAGCTGAGAACAAATTTGTCCCAGCTTCCTTATGGCAGCTCTTCAGAGATTTGAAGAGTGCTATCATATCTTCTCTCAGCCTTTTCTTCTCCAGGCTAAACATAACAAGTTCTCTCAACCTTTCCTTATATGACTTGTTTTCCAGCCCTCTGATCATCTTTGCTGCTCTTCTCTGAACCTGCTCCAATTTGGCTCCATCCTTCTTGAACTGAGGTGCCCAGAACTGAACACAGAATTCCAGGTGAGGTTGCACCAATGCGGAGTAAAGTGGAACCACAACTTTTTGAGACATGGAAGCTATGGTTCTATTAATGCAGGCTAAAATTGCATTAGCCTTCTTTGCAGCTGAATCACACTGCTGACTCATGTTCATCTTGTGATCTACTGCAACTCCAAGATCCCTCTCACATGTTGTGCTGCCAAGCCAGGGTTCTCCCATTCTCTACCTGCAGTCTTTGGTTATTTTTGCCTAAGTGTAGAACCTTGCATTTGTCCCTGTTGAATTTCATCTTATTCATTTCAGCCCAGTATTCAATTTTGTCAACGTCTTCCTGAAGGCTTTTACTGTCTTCTATTGTATTTGCCACGCCTCCCAGTTTGGTGTCATCTGCAAATTTGATGAGGTCCCCTTGTATCCCATCATTCAAGTCATTGATGAAGATGTTAAAGAGAACTGGGCCCAAGACAGAGCCCTGGGGCACTCCACTTGAAATTGTCTTCCAGGTCAAGGCAAAGCCATTGTGTATGGTTATCCAACCAGTTGCAAATCTACTTAACAATGATTTCATTCAGCCCATATTTTTCCAACTTGCTGATTAAGATGTCACCTGGAATCTTTCAAATGCTTTACTGAAGTCAAGATAAATCACATCCACAGCATTCCCACCATCCAGTAAACCAGTCACCCGATCAAAAAAAGGAGATGAGATTTGTCTGGCAAGATTTGTTTTTCACAAACCCATGCTGAGAGCACAATCCTAAACTGGAGTTAGACCAGCATAAACTAAACCAGCAAAGTTTGGCCAGCACAAGGGCCACCATAAAGTATGTTTTGACTACTCTCGGAATCAAGAAGGATGGCTCATGTCTGTGTGCTGACCTCTCGGACACCGCTAGTAGTCCAAAAATACTTTACGGTGCCCTTGTGCTGGCCAAACTTTGCTGGCTTTGTTTATGCCGGCCTTCCGCGGTTTAGGATTGCACCCTAAATTCTGTTAATCATGAAGTTCTTGTCCAGGTGTGTGAAGATTGTATGTTTTAGCATTTGTTCCAATATCTTCCCCGGTATTGACTGTATTAAAGTCAGACTGGCAGGTCTATAATTTCCCGGGTCTTCCTTCTTCCCATTTTTGAAGATTGGGACCACATTAGCCTGCTTTCAGTCTAACCCTCCCTGTCCCCCAGGATTTCTCAAAGATAATTGACAGAGGCTCTGCAAGTACATTTACAATTTCCTTTAGTACTCTAGGATGCAACTCATCTGATCCAACTCATCTGATTCCTAGGCTGTGTCACTAGACTACAGAAGCAAGATCATAGAACGTAATGCTTCCGTACAAAAAAATTGGTCCCTATGCATACAAAACTCATTTGACACCAGGAAGTTAGGCTGCAAATTGTATCTTGGGTGGACAGATATCACATCAACCATGTGATTTCCATCACGTAAAGTCTGAAGTTATACACTCCAGGAATTTTTTTCTTATTCATCTGCTATTTGTATGAATTATACCAGCAGGGCTGATAACTGATACAGAGCACAATCTTATACTGATATTGCGTCGGCACTACGCTCTTGTGCCGGTCCAGCGCTGTCGCAATGTGCTGTCAAGCGCATCAGCTTCGGTGGGACGGGTGCAGGACAGGAGCAAGCAGCAGCACTGGCGTTCAAGCGCCGCCATGCTCTTCACCAGTGCCAGCCGAGTGCCGATCAAGCGTTGGGGGCGCTTGATCAGCGCAAGACCTCGCTGGGGGGGGGGGTTCCTCGCTGGGGTGTAACTGGGCAGCGCAGTGGATGGCAGAAAGCCATAGCGCCATATCCTAAATCCCGGCCTCAGCCTAGATGGCCCCGATTCGGGCAGCTGCTGCACACGTCCACCTGCGCCTGCTACTTTGCAGGCGCAGATTGGAGCAGCCCCATAGGGCTGGCTGGGGCTTACGTGGGTGCAAGGGGAAAACCTCCCCTTGTCCTGTGCTGCACTTCTGCTGCCTCCTACTGGGCTTAGGCTGCAGCCCAGCTATACCAGCCTTGCTATGCCGGCGCAGTATAGGATTGGGCTGCCACGGTGACCGTTGATTGCAAAAAGGTACAACTGCTTGTTGTCATGCCGAACCTTCCATCTCTGCAGTCTGAATGGGGCTCCAGGCAATGCTAGAAACTGGCTGTCTTTATGTTTGGTGGAGACAATTGCTACCCTGGAATTACACCTGCAGTCTAAATGACCACCTTCCTGAGAACTGAGGAGTGGTCTCAGAGGGCATTTTCATAGACTCCACCTACACTTCCAGTATCCAAACAGCAGCATATGCATCTGCTGTGCCAACATGCATCTCATGGATGCCGGACTCCACCATAGAGTCACTGTGGGTTAAACTACCAGGCCATAAGAGTGATGTAATAGTGGGGGGGTGCTATCGTCCTCCGGATCAAAAAACTGAAGGTGACCTTGAAATGAGGAAACAAATCAGGGCGTTGACCAAGAGTGACAGGATTGTAATCATGGGGGACTTCAATTATCCTCATATCGACTGGGTCAACTGGTGCTCTGGTCAAGAAAGAGACCGGATTCCTTGACGTGCTGAATGACTGTGCCTTAGAGCAGCTAGTCATGGAGACCACCAGAGGACAGGTGACTCAGGATTTAATATTGTGTGGTACTCGGGACCTAGTTAGGGATGTAAGTGTTAGGGATGTAAATGTTAGTGAGCCATTGGGAAACAGTGAACCATGCTGCGATTGGTTTTGCCATGCATGTCCAGGAAAGAGTGCAGAACATTAAAAAGGTGGCAGAGCAGCTTTTAAACTTATCCCTGGGGGAAAGCCGACAGGAGCCGAGTGGCGTCCGGTTCGGAACTCCTCATCCCGACAGGAGGAGGAGGGTGGAGGAGTACCACAGAATAATGGAGGAGTAGAAAATAGAACTTAGCAAATCTGACACAAGAACCCTTGACTTTTGAAGGGCAGATTTCCCTGAGATGAGGAGGCTAGTTAGAAAGAAATTGAAAGGGAAGGTAAAACGAGTCCAGTCTCTCCAGGCTGCGTGGAGACTGTTTAAAATGACAATAGTAGAGGCCCAGCAGAAGTGTATGCTGCAAAGAAAGAAGGGCTTGACAAGGTCCAGGAGGGTGCCTGCATGGCTGAAGAACAAAGTTAGAGAAGCTGTAAAGAGCAAGGAAGCTTCTTTCTGTAAATGGAAGTCTTGCCCCAGTGACAGAATAAAAAACAACATAAACTCTTGCAAAAGACAAGTAAGAAGGTGATACAGGAGGCCAAGAAAGAGTTTGAGGAACGCATGGCTAGCAACATAAAGGGGAATAATAAAAGCTTCTTAAAATATGTTAGAAGCAGGAAACCTGCCAGAGAGGCGGTCGGCCCACTGGACGGTGAGGGAGGGAAAGAGGAGATAAAAGGGGACTTGGAGATTGCAGAGAAATTAAATGAATTCTTTGCGTCCGTCTTCACGGCAGAAGAACTTGGGCAGAGACCGAAGCCCAAACAGCCCTTCCTAACTAAGGAATTAAATCAGATAATGTTTAATAAAGAAGATGTTTTAGATCAAATTGATAAATTACATATAAATAAGTCACCAGGCCCAGATGGTATACACCCAAGAGTTATTAAGGAACTAAAGAACAAAGTTGCTGACCTCTTAACTACAGTATGCAACTTGTCCCTTCAAACAGCCATGGTGCCAAAGGACTGGAAGATAGCCAATATCACACCAATCTTTAAAAAAGGGAGAAGGGGGGGCCCTGGAAACTACAGGCCGGACAGCCTCTGTTCCGGGTAAGATGGTGGAAAGCCTCATCAAAGACAAAATCCTAAAACACGTAGAGGAACAAGTGTTGCTGAAGGAAAGTCAGCATGGCTTCTGTAGGAGTAAGTCTTGCCTCACAAACCTTTTGGAATTATTTGAAAAGGTCAACAGGCACATGGATGTGGGTGAACCTGTGGATATCATATACCTGGATTTTCAGAAGGCGTTTGACACAATCCCTCACCAAAGGCTGCTGAAGAAACTTCACAGTCAGGGAATAAGAGGGCAGGTCCTCTTATGGATTAAGAATTGGTTGATGGCCAGGAAACAGAGAGTGGGGGTCAATGCGCAATTTTCAGAATGGAGAGAGGTGAAAAGCGGAGTGCCCCAGGGATCTGTCTTGGGGCCGGCGCTTTTCAACTTGTTCATAAATGACCTGGAGATAGGGATAAGCAGCGAGATGGCCAAGTTTGCGGATGACACAAAACTTTTCCAGATGGTGAAAACCAGAAGGGATTGTGAGGAGCTCCAGAAGGATCTCTCCAAACAGGGGGAATGGGCAGCCAAATGGCAGATGCGTTTCAACATAGAAAAGTGTAAAGTGATGCACATTGGGGCAAAAAACCAAAACTTCACCTATAGGCTAATGGGTTCTGAGCTGTCTGTGACAGCTCAAGAGAGAGATCTTGGGGTGCTGGTGGACAATTCAATGAAGGTATCAACCCAGTGTGAGGCAGCAATTAAGAAGGCAAATTCCATGCTTGGGGTAATTAGAAAAGGGGTTGAGAATAAAACAGCCACTATTATCATGCCATTGTACAAATCGATGGTAAGGCCACATCTGGAATATTGTGTACAGTTCTGGTCGCCGCACCTCAAAAAGGACATAGTGGAGCTGGAAAAGGTGCAGAAGAGAGCGACGAAAATGTTTACGGGGCTGGGGCAGGTCCCTTATGAAGAAAGACTGCAGCATTTGGGGCTCTTCAGCCTAGAAAAAAAGGCGCGGGGGGGGCATGATTGAGACATTATGCATGGAAGGGATAGAGTCGATAGAGGGATGTTCTTTTCCCTCTCTCAAAACACCAGAACCAGGGGGCATCCGCTAAAACTGAGGGTTGGGAGAGTTAAAACAGATAAAAGAAGTACTTTTTTACCCAGCGGGTAGTTAATCTGTGGAACTCTTTACCATAGGAGGTGGTGATGGCATCTGGCCTAGATGCTTTTAAGAGTGGATTGGACAGATTTCCGGAAGAAAAGTCCACTGTGGGCTATAGGCCATGACGGATTGCGCAACCTCCTTACATTAGTAGTAGGTTACTTCAGAGTACCGGGTGCAAGGGAGTGGCAACAGGATGCAAGGATCTTCTTGTCTCGTGCCTCCCTGGGGCACCTGGTGGGCTGCTGTGAGATAGATGGGCCATTGGCCTGATCCAGTAGGGCTCTTCTTATGTTCTTATGTTCTTAATTGGAATTTCAGTGCATTGCACTGATGTGATAGAATTTCTTTCTTTTGCCTTTAAAAAGGGTAGTTAATAAGTTTCTTTGCTCAGGACAAACTTTATATTATATTATTCAGACACCAAGGAAAATGGAGGTCACATCTAGACAGATTTACAAAAGAGTTGATCTCCAATTCATCCAGCCTGTCGAATTTATCGGGAAAATCAAGCCAAAGGTGAGACACTGGGTACATCACAGAGCTTATCAATCTGTCATTTACTTTTGAATTCTGTGCCTGCATGGAAGTTACATATCTTTCAAAAATCTGGCCTCTGATGTGCAAGATGTGTGTTCTTGAAATGACTGTCGATTGTCCACTATGCATATATTTTGTTATAAAAACGCTTTGGTACATTATGCTTAAAAATATTTCACTTCCCTATGTAATCAGTATGACACATCCTTTTCAAACCATTTCTATTAATATACAGTAAATGTTATCATTATAGATTTCAAATCCTGGTGAAAAGCTGCAGGCATTATAGGAACATTCAGCCTCTAATTTCAGTTTATATATGCTGCACATTAAAATACTAGCTTTAAAAACATAATGAAATCCATTTTAAAAAGAGATCATTTTGGCAAAAGGAAGCCCAATACAGAGGCAGAACCTGAATGCTTGAGGTCCTATTTTCTTCTTTACTTGGAATCTCAGAGAGGACATTGCTTATTGTCCAAGAAAAAGTGGTGAGACTGAGGGTCAATGTATGATTTCACCATTTGTTGACTGGTGTTTCAGAAATCAAATTCTGTAGGACAAAATTGACTACTGATTGAAAGGCACCTGGATTCTTCCTTCCTTCTTTTCTGCCTCTTTTCCATGGGTTGGTGCAGCTGTTACATCTGTCTTGGGTGCTGGAGGAGGAATTTCTGTTCCTTTATCATCAGAGTCTCATTTTCCAGCATGGGTCATTCCAGCCTGCTGTCATTGCTATCAACAGTCAATGTTAAGTAAATAAAAACCACAAGTCCAGGGCCAAAAATATTCCAATTCTGTGGAAAAACAAGTGGGTAAAACCCATCCCCTTCAGGTTCTGCTTGTGAGCTTCCAGAAATTTGAGAATGAGAATTCTGCACAACATGGTCTTTCATTTGATTTAGCAAAGGAATTGTGTACTTAAGTGGGTAAGATGAGTCAATGAACAAAGCCCCTGTGATACAGCTGGAACAAGCTATATCCTGTTCTCAGTGTCGTATGAAGGACACTTCTGAGGAATTAACTACCATATATAAATATCTGTGCAAGACTTCCACATATCCTTCTCTTGGAACATAGGGAAACACAATCATGATGTGACATCATTATACTGTGTGTTGTCCCATCCCTACTTGCCATCACTGACTATCAGTGGTGAGACACTGCAATGCTCAACATGATGATACCACATTACACACGTTTATGGAAATGTTGCAAGGCAGAGGGGGCACAGAGAGACAGAGCAGTGGCTCTGAGCAGAACACATCTCGCTCCGAGTCATTTGGCAGCAAGCAACAGCATGGGCCAGGCGCGTGTGTGACTACACACACCCAAAATGGGAGGTGTCCAGGGGCTGTTCTTGAACGTGTCGTTTCACACAATGTTAACGTTCTGGCAATCCTGCAATGCTCTGCTGTAAGTCCTTCACTCCTTCAACCAAACAGCCATTTCTTTTATGTAAATAAAACACAAAAGCCGTGCTGACCTGTTGCTGTTCCTCGAGTGAGCGCTATTGCAGTGAGTGCAGGAAAATGATTGACTCTGTAAAAACCACCGCAACAAAACCTCCCACCACTGTTCACTCCTGATATATACTCAGAAGAACAAAAGGGGAAAAAAACTAGTCCCGGCCGGTCATTCAGTGACATCTGTTTTTCCCCTCCTTCCCTCCCTACTGGGGAGGAGGATCAGGACTGGAAGAGGACTGCATGCTGCCACCTACAGTGTACTGGGCACGCCCCGCAGGCAGGGCTCAAAATGGTGGCAGGATCTTGAGCACAGGGAAAACGCAGGCATGAGGCCTCTAAGCAAGACCACCATCATCACAGAGACGAACAGGCAACCTGTCATCTCTGAAAGATAGGAGGGGTATCTCAGATTCACACGGTGATGAGAAGAGGGTGGGGAAGCCAATTACCACTAGCGTGGCCAGACCCCTACAAAGAGAGAGAGAGAGAGAGAGAGAGAGAGAGAGAGAGAGAGAGACATACCAAACTTCAACAAACAAACAAACACAATAAACTTCAACTGGCAGCAAGAGGTGGAATAGCCAGGCAGCTGAGGAAGAAAAAGTGTGAAAAGGGCTGGATGGGGGAAACAAATCAGCATCAGGGGAAGAGCAAGCTGTGAGGTAGAAAATACTGTCAAGGCAAATCAGCTCCCACTGTACTAGTACTAGGGGAAGCAGCCTGCATCTCTCAAAGACAGTAGGGGGGATCTCGGATTATAATGATGGCAGTGGGGAGGCAATGGGGAGGCCACATAGCACCAGTGTGACCAGACTCCAAAGGAGCAGAGAGAGAGGAGAGGGGTATGATGTGCCCTCATTGCCATATAACCAAGTTTACCACCAGTAGCAGAAGGGGGAGCAAGCAGGCATGGCTGGCACCTGCCATCGGCACAGATGCAGCCCAAACACATACAAGGGAGGAGGACATCCTGGAGCATCTGCATGGAGGTGTCCGAGCTAGCATGGACAGGGTGATAAGGCTCACAAGGCAGCCTGTCTTAAAGACAGGGCAAGTATATCTCAGATTCAGTCAATCAACAGGTACTTATATAAAGCAGTTTACAGACAAATAGTAATAAAGTTAAATGGCTCCCTGTCCCAAAAGGGCTCACAATCTTTAAAAAATGCAAAACACTCCAACAACAGCCACTAGACAAGACACTGCACAGGGGTGAAGAGGGACAATTTCTCTCCCCCTGCTAAATATAAGAGGAACACCACTTGAGTGGAGTGGCAGGAAGGCCACGTGCCAGTGGGGGGAAAGGTAAAGCTGGCATTTGAACTGAGAATAGTTCTGCCCCAGAACAAAGAACTGGCCCAGAACTGGTTTTGCAAAAGGGGAGGCCATCAGGCAGGCAGGTGGGGATGGAAGTGACCCTTGACCCATATGGGGGAACGTTGGGAAACCCAACCAACTGGTGGCAAGTGGGGGGCAGCTGGGAAACATGTTGCCAATGTCACAAGCATGATGTGGGCGCAGGACAGGGGAGAAGGGCATGGAGCAGCGTTCAGTTGCGCATTGAGGCTTTCTGTCAGGTGACTGTGCAGGAGAGAAGAGGAACAGAGAGAAGACTGCACGTGCCCCTCTCTGGTAGAAAGCTGCACACAACAAGAGCAAGAAATCGTCCAAGTGCAAGGACCCAGCATGTTCAGTGTGACACAGGCAGCCTGCCGTATCTCAAAAGATGGAAGGGGTGTACTTCCTATAAGAACTTGTTGCTATAAGAACAAGTCTGGTGGAGCAGGGAGGAGGAAAGTCACAACTTCTCCTCCTACACACTTTGCATCAGTATGGAAAAGCCTTCAGTATGTCTGATCCAGTGCCATTCGCACCACTGCTGAGCTGGTATCCTCCTGTCCGGGGCCCCCAGAGCTCCACTATGTGTCAGGCAGAGCAGTGGTAAAGCAGAGCAAGGCAACCCTGCTGCAGCAGGAAAGACAGACACCGCTGCCATTTACTCACTCGCAAACTTGGTCTCATGTCCCAGGAGGAGAGGTGAAACTGGCCATTGACATGGTAGTTGCTATGCATCAGAAAACACAGTGAATAATAATAATAATAATAATAATAATAATAATAATAATAATAATAAAAATAAAAATAAAAATAAAAATAAAAATAATAAAAATAATAATAATACTTGGATTTATATACCGCCTTTCTTAGGTCACCAGATTTCTCTAGTGACTATAACCCAAGGCGGTTTACATAGGCAGACTTTATTCAGAAACCCGAAGGTTTTTTACAATTTTTACAGAAATGTTCTATCTTCCAAGAACTACACACATACAGATGGATCTTTCTGGATTTAGTCCTTCTTTCTGGCCACCCATTTGTCTTCTTGCTGGCTGATAAGCGGCTTCCCTGCTGAATTGGTGAATTGGTTTTGTGAAGGGGGACCAGGCATGCAGGCATTTGGGGAGGGCACTGTCAAGAAATGGCTCCTCTGCCCAGTAGTGGGCGGCCAGCAGGTATGACCTTTCACTCTGAAAGATGGGGGTATCTCAGAATATTACAACGGTGGCCCACAGGGGCGCAGAGAGGGTGGGGAGGCCGCATTGCAGAGGGAGGAGAGGAACAGGTGGCCCTTGAAATGCCAATCACTGGTCTTCTATAGAATAAAGTTAACTGGTTTTGCAGAGGGGGAGCAGCAGGCAAGCAGTTGGGGTGGAAGTTTTCAAAAAGTTGTCCCTTCCTTACCTAGAGCCAGAAATCAGACGGCTCTTTCATCCAGTCGAGGGTACAAACCTTTGGAAACAGATAAGACACGTCCGCTCCCTTATCCCTTCCTCTTGAGCTGATTGGACCGTGCTTTCTTCCTCCTGCCCCTCATGTCGCATGTTCCATCTCCCCACACCTTGTGCTCCCTGCAGCCAGGTACCCAAAACAAAAACAAATACATTTTCAAATGCCTTAACCCTTCTTCCTCCCCCCACCACCCTGTCCCATTCTTCTGGCTGGAAGGAAGGAAGGGGAACAAAGAACGGAAATATTGCTCACTGCGACTTTGTGGTGCCTTCCAGATCTCCGCAAGAAACCTTTCCAGCAACAAAGGGGGCAACAAAGTAATGAACAAAGTGACTACTCAGGTTGCCAAGATTGCTGACTCATTTCTGAATCAGTGCCCCAAGTCGTGAGTTAGTGCCCAAGTCTTTGACATGCAAGACTCAATTCTGACATGAGTTGGCCGAAAATGTGAAAACTCGAGTGTCAGACACAAATCCCAAGTCCTTTTTCCCAACTCTGGGATGTTCTCGTCTCTTGCATGCAGGGCCCATAGACGAATGGATACCTGTTTGTCTCACGAAGTGTGTATTTTGTGATATAAAGATACCTTTATTGTTTGTGCACTCTCCTTGCTAAGCTGAACAAGAAAAGATGATTCCTTCTAATTGTGTTCATGTTAGCTATCATTCTGACTTTCAGCTGATTAAGACTCTGCATAGGTAATAATGTGTTTTGCTATTTATATTGTTATATGTGTGGTTTTGCCATCTGTGTATATAAAATATATCCAGATAGGCTGAGGCTCTATCATTGGACTTTATATCCCACCTCCCTCCTGTTCCTGTGATGAGCCCCCAGACCTGTGATGAGCCAAATTAAGCTGTACCTGAAACCTCTGAAGGCCTGGTCTGGTCAGTCCTCAGAATGGCAGCTATGGCCAAAAGAAATTACTTCCGGTTTTCATGAAAACCAGAAGTGACATTTATACGTGTGGTATTAGGCATTAAAAAGGCATTACAAGGTCCAGGGGCACCCATAATGCTATGTAATCAGTGGTGGGATTCAAATAAATTAACAACCAGTTCTGTGATATCATAGCCAGAGCCAAAACAAACCCGAAGCCAGCCGAGGTAAGCAAGTGGGCGGGGCCCGGCCATTTAACAAATGGTGCTATAGAACCTGGGCGAACCCCCTGAATCCCACCACTGTATGTAATGCCTTATAAAGTTTTTGGGGCATAACAGGCAATCTGAGGCCGCAGGAGGATCCGCGTGGCCTTGCTGGGCCTCAGAAAGCCCTCTGGACCTGACCTGAGCATAGCTCTGGTCATGTTTGGAGTGGGGTGTGAGCTAAATCTGCAGGTTTAATTACCCACATATTTTTTTTATGACTCACGGATAAAAAGGCTCTACCTATAGTTACATTTCTTTTCTTGATGAAACATCATAAAACTTTAAAATACACAAGAGAATACACTAGAAAGAAGCAAATATTGAAAACGGAGTATTCCCACTTTAGATGCTATTCCATCATATCTCCGTTGAATAAATCCAAAGATAATGCCCAGGAGTTTGATCACACCACATTTTATGAGTGTGGGCCCATCGTGACCCACATGCCTCCACAAAACATTGAACACATTAGGGAACCACTGCCTTCACTAGTATGTTGATGCCCTTTGTAGGGGTAGAGGAGCAGACCAAAAACAATTGCTACTGTATGCCACATTCAGTGTACACCAGAGGAATTCCTACAGGGCTAATGTAAAAATGCTAAGTTTTGCAGGAGCCTGAGCTCCTGTGTAATGTGGCCCCTCCCCCTCGCCTCCAGAGCCATTTGCTGCTTGGAGAGCCAGCTCAGAGGCTTTGCTCGCTGAGCTCCGAATGGCTTTGGAGTTGAGAGGGAAGGGCCACTTTACACAGGAGCTCCTGCAAAATGTAGCGTTTTGAGTTTTGAGTTTCTGTTTTGTTAGCTGAGTTGATATTTTTCCGTGATGGACCTGGCCTTTGCAAACTTAACTCTCCAGCCCATTTCAGCTCGACACCTTGAACTAAATGCTGAGCATGCAAATATATGGACAGCAAGGACTTATCATACACTAACAGTGCATCCACTCAGAATTGCTGACCTAACTGACAGCAGGCCTCCAGGGTCTTAGGTAAAGCATTTTCCAGCCCTGCTTTCTGAGCCATTTAACTGATGCTAGAAACTGAGCCTAGGATAGTTTGCATGGAAGGCATGAGCATCCATCACAAAAGTCATGGCTCTTACAAACGAGTTTATGCCATTTCCTTTTGTCCATGTTCTCTTGCTGTGCTACTCACTCACCCACTCCCAACGAGCTGGGGACTGTTACCATCCTGGGTGTGAGCTGTTATATATAACATGGTATTATTCCAAAATACCAGGATTTCACCATTTTCGCCAGTGGTGATGCTACCTTTCTCCCCCCACAAAGTGCATCACCTGGTGCTTATTTGATGCATAAATTAATGCAGAATGCAATAGAACAAACTGCACTGAAATATCTGTATTCTATTAAACATTATGGCCAAATAACCAGAAAAAACCCAACTGCCCTATGTAACAGAAAGTGGATTTTCTTAACTCAAAACTGACCAAAGAGACTGATTGTTCCCAGAGCCGATGAGGTGTTGTTATGACACGGCAGTGAGCTAATAAGTGAACCCGTATGAGTCAGCTCTCATTTCTGTGTATCAGAGCTAATACTAGAACTCTTATTGTGTGCGTGTCATCAAGTTGGCCACTGATTTTTCATTGGCTACTGATTTGTTGGGTGACCTGTACTGTTATATATTCAAATAAAGTTAATAGGGTTTACATCAACCCTAGTTATGCCACTGCATTTAGGCTGTGCGTATTATATTGAAGTGTATTATGTATAGTCCAGAGAAGGTCCATCTTGGGGGTGACACAGAGTGCAATCCTAACCAACTTTCTAGCACTGACATAGCTGTGCCAATGAGGCATGTGCTGCATTCTGCAGTGGAATAGTAGTCACAGGAGCCTCCTCAAGGTAAGGGAATGTTTGCTCCTGCATCTTGGAGCTGCACTGCCCTTACCCTGGTGCTGGAAAGTGAGTTAGGACTGCACCCACAATGAGCACTTGACCAGTTGCTGCAAACCCTAGTGACGCCTCAGGGTACTATCCTGGGTGCCGGCTGCCACAGTCATTCTTGAAGGGAGGCTGGAATGGGAGTGATAACAACAATACACCAGTGGGTTATTGCTCCAGAGGCCAACAGCAAAAGAGGTGGGCCTGATGGAACAGAGAAGAATCAATGTGGACCAAAAAACATGAAGCTCTGATGCCCCATAGTACCCTATAGTATTCTTAAGTGGGGTGATTTCAATCAGGAGGTCCACTCTTGTTAGCCAGGGACCACTGATGAGTTCTACCTTTGCCCCTTCACCCTGTTTGAGGGTCTGGTAGCTGAAGCCCTTTCCTGGAAGCCCGGGTGCCCAGGGCACTAACGTCATGTCACATGATATTGTGATGTCAGTTCTGGGTTCTCCCCAGAGGAGGAGGAGCTGGAAGCTTTACACCCTGTTTTTTCTTCTGTTGAGGTTTTCCTTTGAAGGACAACAGTTGTGTTGTCTGTGAGAAGAAACTGATTCATCTAAATGCAGTTTTGGCAATTTCAGCTGCATTACTGAAATTTATGCATTACATTAAATTTTTTTACATAATTGTGGGATCCACAGGGTTTGCTGTTTTTAAATTTTAACTGTTTTTTAATTATTGTTTTTAATATGGTTTTAATTGCACATATTGTATTGCCTTTTAATGTTGTAAGTCACCTTGGGTGCCCACGGGCAGAAAGGCGGGATAGAAATTGAATGAATGAATGAATGAATGAATGAATGAATGATAACAACAACTATCTTTTAGCAAGGCTTGGAGCAAGGAGCATTGTGGTTTGCAATGCTCTGAATGCTTGTATTGAGGGTATTGTGTATTGAGGGTATTGTGTTGGGGGTGTCTAGAGGCCTTTCCCATTGACCGGAGGCCTGGCAAGTAAAAGGCATGGTGGCAATCTACCTTTGTAGACAGGTGTTTCCTGGGACTGGGTCCAGTAGGTGTCAGCCCTGTGGGGCAGCATAACAGTCACAAACCATTAAATCTGTTGTTGCAGCAGGACTGAGAGCTGGAAAGCTCCATTTCCATTTTGGAGGTGTGAAAATTACATTAACATTAAAAGCAAAAAACAAGCTCCATTCAGAGCTGGAGTGTTGAGTTCCAGAGATCAATTAAGGAGTGGGGTGGGGGGACAATTATGTGATTCCCATGTACAATCAGAAGTATGGCCTTTCGTGCCTGAGGATTTGTGGCCTGTTGCCAACATTCCTTATAATCGTTGCAATACTGGTCTGGCCTTTTGCTCACCAGGCAGGTGTCCAGCATCAAGGTTACGTGCTTAAATTACTGTCTCCTTTACACTTTGCACCAAGGAGGAAATAAACAGAAATAAAATACTGACCACTTAATAGGCTCCTCTCTGTCTTGTAATAGCTTGGAAAGCTATAGAACTGCATTCTTCCTCTTCCTACATACATTGAATCAAACAAAAATAATCAGAAATAAAACATTGACTCCATAACAGTAATAAATACAAGAGGAGAATCAAACAAATTACTGTATAAGGGCAGCACCAGCAATTTAATTGAATACAGGTATGTGTTGCTTAATGATGGGCATACATTCTCCAAACCCTGTGGAAGACAGTGTTAACAACACTTAACAACAGTGTTAAGTGATTTTGTCGTTATGCAAAATCCTTACCCTTTTGTTGTTGTTGTTGTCACCGTCATTAGGAGGCCCAGAGACCTCTTCTGTGTGACACTGGGCTTCCACAGACCTCAGGTTTCACATTGTTTTACATGTCTCCTACTCCTTGAAATTTTCCTGTACTTCTGGGCCCTGACAAATCATGACATGTTTGCATCACCTGGAATAGTTAGTGTTAAAGCAACAATGCAACAGAGAACATTATTTTCAAAATCCAGTAACAACTGCAGCTTATTTTTGAGTCTTATGTCTTACCTGTTGATTAAATTGATAATGAAATGGGCTACCTGACTAGCCTCCCATTGAGCTATGCAATTTAGGGCGCAATCCTAACCTGCTCTGGAGCAGGCCAGCCGGCTGACCTGCGCTATGTCCTAACGTGGGCTGGGAGGCAGCTGCAGCTCACCACAATATATATTATTATTGATTTTCCCCTTGCCCCAGGGTAAGCCCCAGCCAGCCCTATGGTGCTGCTCAGATCTGCGCCCACAAAAGTCCATGCAGCCAGGAGCAGCCCAAGGATGGGGGTTGGGATATGGCCTAATGGCCATGTCCCAACTTGGGACCCCTCTCCAACCATGGGTCTGCCCTCCCTCCATGCTTCCTGCTTCACTGCTACTTGCGCCAGCACGGCAACTAAATCAGCAGCACAGACCTGCTTTTACGGCACATTTGCGACAGCGCTGATCCAGCACCAGAGTGCTGCGTCAGCACAACGCCAGGTTAGGATTGCACTCTTACAGTAGCTAGACCAACAAATTGCTGTTTTGTTGATCTAGCTACTATAAGAACTAGCTGCTATTGTGAACAATATTGTTTCAATTTACTTCCTCAGGTAAAGGAAGACTTCCTTGAATCTTCCTCAAGGTGTTGTTGTTGTTGTTGTTCAGTCGCTAAGTCGTGTCCGACTCTTCGCGACCCCATGGACCACAGCACGCCAGGCCTCCCTGTCCTCCACTAGCTTCCGGAGTTCGCCCAATTTCATGTTCATTGCTTCGGTGACACTATCTAACCATCTCATCCTCTGCTGCCCCCTTCTCCTTTTGCCTTCAATCTTTCCCAGCATGAGGGTCTTTTCTAGAGAGTCCTCTCTTCTCATGAGGTGGCCGAAGTATTGGAGCTTCAGCTTCAGGATTTGTCCTTCCAGGGAGCAATCAGGCTTGACTTCCTGGAGGATTGACTGATTGGATCTCCTTGCAGTCCAGGGGATTCCTCAAGGTAAGAGAATATTATTCCCGTACCTTGATGATCCACTGAGTCTACATCAGTGCTGGAAAGTTGGATAGGATTGGGCCCTTAATCGTAAAAAAGATTTAAAAAGTACTAGAGGAAATACGATTTTTATTTTATCATAGTCCTTTATAAACAAATGCTGTCAGGCATGTCTATGACGACTCAGGAGTCAGCTGAGCCAGCGCATGCCCATTCACTGGCTCAGTGAGACTGGATCCAGGCCACCTGGACAAAGCGCCCGGCAAGGGCAGCTGGCACATGAGGTTGGGAAAAGTGGGATGGGGGCATATCAGGGTGGTGGGAGGCAGGGAAGGGAGGGTTGGTGGGCAGACTGAACCGGGGAGACGGATGGGACGTAGACTTGATCCAAACCCCCAGCCCTGGCCAAGTTGACCTTAACTGGGCTGCTCGTATTTATGTCAGCCATGCAGCTGGCACGGATCTGAGTAGCCTCATAGGGATAGCTGCCACGAAACATGGGGTAAGTGGCAATAAAATTCCTACTCCGAGTTGCGTGACAGTGACCTCCTAACCTGTACTGGAAATGGCACCGGCCAGTTGGTTCTGCTATTCCAGCACAGGCTAGGCTTGGGCTGCCCAAGACATTCTTGATGGCTTTGTCTGGTTGGCAACTACTGGATTGAACATGCTGATCATTTGAACTGACCCAACACAGGTAACGATGCTGTTCTTATGACAGCTGCACTGTAGTTGGTTAGGGGTTAAGTGCAGTTCCATCAGTCCTTTGCAGTGCAGATAGGAACATGATTTTTTTTTTATCTATTGGGATACGTTATTCAAAAATTGTTGATTGTATTAGCTAAGGGATATGTTATTATAATCTGATGAGGTCTCATTTGCATAAATGGTGATATAAAGCAAAAATAATTGCCCATGATCTTGCCATGTTCATATTACATCACTAAAGCCTGTCCCATTCTGTTAGGAGCACCAGGTCGGTTGCCACCTCTCCTCCTATGTGATGGGACAAGGAATGATTATTCCTCAGTAATACTTATATTTCTGGCCAACTCACAGGTTGTACACATTAAGGCTGCAGTCCTATACACACTTTCCTGGGAGTAAGCCCCATTGAGTATAATGTGGTTTACTTCTGAGTAGACAGGCATAGGATTGTGCTGTAAATTGTAAAAATCAGTTGTTTTTTAAAAGAAAAAATGGATGAACTAAGAAATGCATGTCAAAGGCACACATCCTTTTGCTTAAAGAGTACCAATAACACAGGTTAAAAGGGGTGGGGAAGAGAAGTGAGTGCTAATGTTGCACACATTCAACAGTAAGCCCTCAAACTGTGTTGATAATTTTGCAACGCTTCCACCCACTGAAATATTTTTTGCTTGGCTAGGCTGAAATCTGAAATGGTACCCCTGCACTCCGTTTAAAGCCCTGTGACCATGTTGTACATCTCCATAGGCATCAAACACCGTATCATTTAAGAAACACAATGTGAAATTACTCCGATTGCACTGTAGAATCAGGGACCTGTTTTCTGTTTGAAAGAGATAATCTGAACTCTGTCCAGCTGACATTCTTCCTTGGCAAGGTAAGCCCTCTAATCATAAGTTCTTGATCCCTCAGCTAGTGCCAGCTGCTAGTGGCGCAGCACGCACGCACACACGCACACACACCCCTACACAAGTACCAGCCTTGATTATTACCCTTTCCAGATAGGCACAAAAAGGAGATGTACAGAGCATGAGGCAAGGCTATAGTTACTAATGCTAGCAGGAAATCATAGGTTTGCAAATACCAATAATAGCGAGGGATAATGGATGTCACTGTCAGTGCTACTGTGATATATGTAGACAGATACAGATATACAGGCATGCACATTTTACTGATGTTTCCGGTCAACCAGAAGGCAAATGTTAAGCAAACCTTCTTCATCCCCTTTCTCTTGTTAATACCTAACTAATAGCCCCATCTTATCCTTCCCTCTTCCTGTGGATGCAGCCGTGCCCCCATCAGGCTCCCACATATTAATGGGTCTCCTCAGACATGTGCCAGCTTTTTAGCTGCTGCAAGTCCAAGGAAAGGGGACATGTGGCTACTAACTGAGGGGATAGCATCCAGCACAAGTTGTCCACACTGGGTGCCACCTGTGACACCCCCCCAGCCCTGTCCCAGTGTGCCCTCCCCATCCCATTCCACCTCCCCTGCTGACCAGTTTGGTTCAGGGCCATCAGTCCAACCCCCTGCTTTAAGCAAGGAAATCTCCAGTTGAACCTCTGCCTGAAGACCTTCAGTGCGGGCAGAACCCACTGCTTCCCTCATTAATTAGTTCCATTGTTGAACTGCTTTCCCCATTACGAATTCTCCCTGATATCCATAAGGTATCCCCCCTGCAGCTTGCACCTGCTAGATCTTCAAAAACAGTCAATACATTCAACAAATCCAGATATTGAAAAAAAAATCAATACAAACTGTAACCTATAAATGAAAAAATGAAAACAGAATCTAATTTCCAACCTAAAATTTTACAAAATTCCAGTTGCAACCTAATTTCCCATGATTTTTTTTTTTTAGGAAGGCTATAACAACAATCAAACTATATGAACCCAAAAGGTTCTGGAGCATTAAACCTTAATAGCGTGGTTCTTTATGTTGGGATCCCATGAACAGATATGCAGGCATTAGCAGAAAATTACTGCTAGAATGGGATGGAAGGATAAGTAATCCAGATATCTTACAGGCAACTTCAGTGCAACCACAATTTTGGTTGGGGGTGGGAGTGGGGAGGTTGTAAGTTAGATAATGTTTTAATATAAACAACTCTAGGCAGTAAGCATCTAGTGAAAGTTCATCTGCAGGAAATGTCACCTGCATTGCCTGAGGCACACACTCCTATGAAGGAAGTCCATCTGATACACTGTGCTATCTCAGCACACAGGTGCTTCCCATCCATCCTTCCCAGCAATTGACAGAGCCAGGTCCCAGTGTCTCACCCCTTCCTAGCAGACACTGATGTATTTGGTATAATTCTTTTCAATGTGTACAAAAACTAGGACTGTAGATCTCTCTGCAGTTATTAGAATATTGATTGTGTGAAAGAAGGTTTGGCAGGTAGCGCTAACTGAAAAGTGCACAAGAAAAAATACATTAGCCAAGCTGGCTACGCAAGAAAACACAAAAGGCAAGGAAGAATAGTGATGTGAGTCTACAATTTGAAGATATACTGTCAGTGTAGTTATTTTTTTATGTCTTCTTTTAAAAAAAACTGCATCCCATTTTTCTATTAAAATAATCCCCATGGTGACTTACAACAAAGAGTAGTAAAACAATATGACTACAATGATAAACAAAACAATTTAAGAAAGACAATAAAAAAGCGACTAGAAGAATCACAACATTTTGGCAGCATATAGGAATAGAAGAAATCTTATCCAAGCAGCAAGGTAAAGGCATGACTAAATAAAAATGTCTCAAGACAGCATCAGTAAGGAGCAAAACAGGCCTCTCCGGAAAAAGAGTTCTGAACCTGGGTCAGAAAAGGTCTTATCCTGTATCCCCATTAAATGAACAAGCTGAAGAAGGGCCTCTCCAGACCTTTGAAGGGATCAGAGGCGGATCTAAGGGAGGGCAAAGCTCTAAGTTTTGCAAGAAGCCTTACCTTGCAGTGGAAATCACTCCTGTCCTGCACCGTTTCAGCCAATCCTCACAAGGAAAAGCAACATCTTGGCATTGCTTACTGGCTACAGCAGCAAGGGAGAGGAGGGATTTACATGACAGGGTAAGGCTTCTTGCAACACTTAGAGCTTTGCCCTCCCTGTAGATCCGCCTCTGGAAGGGATCCACTAATATCTTTAGACAGGTGGGGAGAGGTTATTGTACTGTTGCAAACAATTTATACACTAGTTATACACAATTTACACACACACACACACACACACACGTTGCTTTTAAAAGCAACCGTCAATGAGGCAGGATTGGAGGCTGTTGGATTGGATGACAAAATGCCTCTCAACGTTCAGAATGACACTCTCCCAAATTCCTGTCTAATCCAATCCAGAGCCTCCTCTGGCCCACATTTTCACCACCAGTGGTCTCAGTTAGCATCCACTGCTTCCTGCTTCACTACAACCAGCTGCCCATCTTGGTATGTCATGGGAACAAAAGGCTGAGTGGTCCTTACTTGATTAGGCGAATACTAATGAAAACACTTCTAGTATAAGTCATCATTAGGTCAGAATCACAAGGCAAAGCTGAATTAAAGGGCAACATCCTATCCTGATGAATACAGGTAAGGTGTTCCTTGCTAACAATGGTTCTCAAAGGACCAGTCCACATTTTAAGGCTATTATGGGGATGCTCCTGAAAACAATTTGGAAATGTCAGTTAGTCCAGAAAGCTGCAGTTTCACTGTTAATTTGCATCAGTCACAGATCACACTACACAGATGTGTTAAGTGACTCAGGTTGCTAGTTAGTTTCTGGCCTTAATTCAAAGGATAGCATGAAGTGGTTTGTTTTCAGAGTACCCCAGCGAGTGACTTCTCTCATACACGGATCCCCTGCCTCAAGTGCTCTTGTTATCAGAAATCAGCATGGGATCCAGCAGTATGGCTTCCTTGGCAGTAGCACTTGGTTGCCGGAACGTCTCTTTTATGAAACCTTTGGGTTAAGGTTCATGTTGGTCCCTATTAAGGATCTCTCAGGCAGGCAGGGCAGGGGAATGCTAGTTAAGAACATAAGAAGAGCCCCACTGGATCAAGCCAAAGGCCCATCTAGTCCAGCTTCCTGCATCTCGCAGCGGCCCACCAGATGCCTCAGGGAATACACAAGACAACTGGATATGTGCATCTCATTGCCACTCCCCTGCATCTGGCACTCTGAGGTAGCCTAACGCTAAAGTAAGGAGGTTGCAGTAACCATCATGGCCTGTAGCCTGCAATGGACTTTTCCTCCAGAAATCTGTCCAGTCCCCTTTTAAAAGCATCTAGGCCAGATACCATCACCACCTCCTGTGGCAAAGAGTTCCACAGACTAACCACCCGCTGGGTAAAAAAGTATTTCCTTTTATCTGTTCTCACTCTCCCAACACTCAATTTTAGTGGATATCCCCTGGTTCTGGTATTGTGAGAGAGGGAAAAGAACCCCCCTCTATCTACTTTATCATCCCGTGGATAAATTTGTATGTCTCAATCAACTGTCTCAGGTGTCTTTTTTCTAGGCTGAAGAGTCCCAAACACTGTAGCCTGTCCTTATATGGGAGGTGCCCCAGCCCCGTAATCATTTTGGTTGCTCTCTTCTGCACCTTCTCTAGTTCCCCTATATTGTTTTTAAGGTGTAGCAACCAGAACTGTACACTGTACTCCAGATGCAGCCTTACCATCGATTTGTACAGTGGCATAATAATACTGGCCATTTTATTCTCAATCCATTTTTTAATTATCCCAAGCATGGAATTGGCCTTCTTCACTGCTGCCGCACATTGGGTCAACACTTTCATTGAGTTGTCTACTCGCACTCCAGGATCTCTCTCCTGTTCTGTCACCGAAAGCTCAGAACCCATTAGCCTATAGGTGAAGTTTTGATTTTTTTGCCCCAATGTGCATCACTTTACCCTTTGAAACGCATCTGCCATTTGGCTGCCCATTCCCCCAGTTTGGAGAGATCCCTCTGGAGCTCCTCACAATCCCTTCTGGTTTTCACCACCCGGAAAAGTTTTGTATCATCCGCAAACTTGCCACCTCGCTGCTTATGCCCGTCTCCAGGTCATTTATAAACAAGTTGAAAAGCATGGGTCCCAAGACAGATCCTTGGGGCACTCCACTTTTCACCTCTCGCCATTGTGAAAATTGCCCATTGACACTCACTCTTTGCTTCCTGCTCCCCAACCGGCTTTTAATCCATAAGAGAACCTGCCCTCTTATTCCCTCACTGTGAAGTTTAACAAGTAGCCTTTGGAGAGGGACCGTGTCAAACGCTTTCTGAAAAAATATAATATATAATATCCACAGGTTTGCCAGCATCCACATGCCAGTTAACCTTTTCAAAGAATTCCAAAAGGTTTGTTAGGCAAGACTTACCCTTACAGAAGCCATGCTGACTTTCCTTCAGCAGCGCTTGTTCTTCCAAGTGCTTTAAGATTTTATCTTTGATGAGGCTTTCTACCATTTTATCCGGAACAGACGTTAGGCTGACTGGCCTGTAGTTTCCTGGGTCCCCTCTCCTTCCTTTTTTAATGATTGGCATAACATTCGCTATCCTCCAATCCTCTGGGACCATGGCAGTTTTAAGGGACAAGTTGCATGCTCTAGTTAAGAGATCGGCAATTTCATTTTTCAGTTCCTTAATAACTCTTGGGTGGATGCCATCTGGGCCTGGTGACTTATTGACCTTTATTTTGTCAATTAGATCTAAAACCTCTTCTCTTTTAACCTCTATCTGACTTAATTGCTTATATTAGTCAGGAGGGGGCGTTCAGGCAGCGGTATCTGTCCGATATCTTCTGCCATGAAGTCAGATGCAAAGAACTCATTTCGTTGCAATCTCAGAGTCCCCTTTTATTTCCCCTTTTCCTCCCTCCCATCCAGCAGGCAGACTGCCTCTCTGGCAGGTTTCCTGCTTCTAATGTATTTGAAGAAGCTTTTATTATTCCTTTTTATGTTGTTGGCCACGCGTTCCTCAAAGTTGGCCTCCCAGATCACCTTCTTACATTTCTTTTGCCAGAGTTTGTGTTCTTTTTTATTCTCCTCACGCTACTCTTTTAGTTCTCTCTTTTCACGCTACTTATTTACTGTTACTAATAATTTAAACTGCATAGATGTTGTTTTTAGTGTTTCAAATCAGTGTTCTTCATCCTGTGGGTCACGAGCCCAATGGGGTCACAAAGACTCATTTTGAGGGTTGTGGCAAACTTTCAAAGCCTGCGCAAGAGGGTTTGGATACAGCCCAATCATGGTCCTGCCTTTTCAAAGCTAAGTTCTTGATATAAACCAGCACAGCCTCTTCTTGCTGTTTTGTGTGTTTCAGACCATAGGCAAATGTTTCCTCTCTGTGGAAAGGGAAAGCATGGTGAGCTCCATCACACTCAGGGCGCAATCCTAACCTGGAGTTAGGTCAGCATAGTTAGGCCAGCAAAGTTTGGCTGGCACAAGGGCCACCGTCAAGTGTGTTTGGAGCACTCTCAGAGTCAGGGAGGATGGCGCACATCTGTGTGCTGGCCTCTCTGACTCCCAAATGTGGTCCAAACATACTTTATGGGGTCCCTTGCGCTGGCCAAACCTTGCTGGCCTAACTCCAGGTTAGAATTGCACTCCCAGTAGCCCAACTCCCTTGCCTAAGCTGCTTATCAAATGCTGAATTGGGGAGAGAGCCTCTGTGGAGAAGATTTCTTCTCACCTGCATCATTGCTCTCTTTAGGCCCATTCCACAAAGTGGCAGGGACTTGCTGTCATCTTTCCGAATGTTTGTAATTGAAGACAGTGCCCACCATTTTATAACATTTGAATAGGGGTTTATTGTTGTAAGCTCTTACTTCTTTCTTCTTCAGGCTGAAGCACAGGCAGCCACAATATAGAAACTTCCCATTACATTCCATGTGTCAGATTCAGAACATGGAGAGTGGTGCTGAATGTTATGGGCATACTATTGGAGAGACCACACACTCAGGTGACCAGCTGTTGACATAATAATTCTGTGCCATTGACCCAGAAGCCCAGCTCAGCAAATGTTAAAAGGGGCAAAGATGGAATCCAGCAATAGTCAGTCTATTAACCAAAGATGTGCACCTTTTTAAAAAGGGTAAAAGGGAAATTAACTTTCTCCATTACTTTTCTGGCAACTGAATATTATCATCATCTAAATGATATATGTAGGGAGATTGGTTGGTTTGCCCACATATACTGTATTTTCAGCAGCACAGAACATCTGGAACCTGTCCAAAGAGCCCAATTCTATCCATTCCCCCCCTACACACACACGCACACAGACGCAGCAGTGCCGAAAAGGCTACCAGTGGCGGACCCGGTCGATGCTTGATGCCCCCAACGATAGCTTCCTGCTCCTGGTGCCACCCTCAGGCGCCCCACCACACTCCAATTCAGAGCACTTGGAATGCATGGGAGGGCAGGTGGGCTGAATGCCACTCAGCTTTGCACTTGCACTGGCTCAGGCGGGCAAGCGGGTAAGCGAGTGGCAGCTGCACCGCCATTGCCGCTCTGGTCCACATGACACACACACACCCCGGATCCTCCTGCAGGGCTGCCACAGAGGCTACAGCTACATCTTGAGTCTGGGAGGAATCTACTGGTGCATGTACTGGAGCAGGTAGATCAGGCCCAGAAATTGTTAGGATTCAGCAGTTACCACTGCTGCCGAACTCACTCCATCCTCTCCCTGCCCTGTCACCATCTTGTTCTGCCTTCCTTCATCCCATCCCACTTCCCTCACCAACTTACCTGCCTCCCTGATCCATCAGCATGCACAGGAAGTCTCCAGCCTTCCCTCCAGCACTCTGGCAGTGCGCACCTCCATGACTGCCAGCTTGTTCACAACAACTGCTATAAGACAGTCAGCACTGGCAGAACGCTCATTCCACCAATGGAGCTGTCCAATGGGGCTATTCGAGAACTTTTCTCTCAAATGAAATGTTCCATTCCACAAACAGAGCTATCTTACTTGGGACATTTGTTTAATGTTTTATTCCATTGCAGAAAACAATGGTACCACATATACCAATGATACTGCATGATATCACAGGCAGAAAAATGCATACCACATTTTGCATTTGCTTTGTGTGTGTGTTTAAACCATTGGGTGTTATACATTGGCTACAAAACCATATATTAATAAAATTAACCCTCAGTTGTAGACTAATTAATTTGAAAATGCTGAACACCTACACATCTTCCCATCCCCTTTTTAAAAAGAGCTCTTGGTTTTAACATGAGCCTGTCACTTAAAAAACAATTTGAGAGCACAATCTTTGCACATTTGCGCTGCAATGGCGAGGCGAGGCAGGTGGGCCTGTGCCATATCCAGGGCACCTTAGGCATCCTGGGGAGCCTCCCCGGGGCAAGAACAGCTCCAAGGGTTCCTTGGATCTCTGCGGCCCAGCCCCTCCCCCCTCCCCAGACCAGCTCGCCCACAGCCCCCCCTCCTAGTTCCTCCCTCCCTCCCTCCTCCAAGTTTGGCTGACGCAAAGGCAGCTTGGCACCAGTTCTCTTGGGCCGACACTACTGCTTGTGTCAATCCAAGAGCTCTAGCACCAATGCTAGCGCGTAGCATCAGTTCCTGGATTGCACCGTAAGGCTGTGTAAAGTTCTCAATCAAAGAATCAAAGGCTACAGATTTCAAACACCTAGTTCAACTGAAAGCAAGGAGATGAAGAGCCCAATTCTATCCAACTTTCCAGCACCGATTTAGCAGTGCCAATGGGGTGTGCACTGCATCCTGCGGTGGGGGTGCAGTCAGGGAGACCTCTGCAAGATAAGGAAACATTTGTTCCCTTACCTTGATGATGCATTGTAGTGACACAGGGAGAGGCCGGGGGCATGTGCCATATCCAGCATGCGTTAGGTGCGCTGGGAAGTTTCCCTGTGGCAAGGGAACGTTCATGCTGGTGCAAAGTTTGGTTGGTGCAAAGGTGGCTCTACGCCAGCGCTCTTGGTCCAACGCTACTGCTAGCATTGGCCCAAGAGCTCTAGTAGCGACGCGGGGTCACCAGTTGGCACCCCCATGTCACACTAGTCATGTTGCTCTGGCCCAACGTGACCTTCTGGATTGTGCCCTGAGGGTGTTCTGTTCCATATACACAACTGACAGAGTATTCCAGGGGTCCAAAGCAAACTCAAAGCAGGAAACCCCAAAGCTGCCTGCATCAGCAGTTTTTCACCCTCCATGCTAAGCCAAAGCACATCTGTTCTGCAATCTGCCTGGATAGACACCTGCTTAGAAACAGTATACAGTATACACTGCAGTGATCCTTCTCTCTGAAGACGTAGGGAGCAAGTGCCATCGATCAGTAAGCAAGCAAGCAAGCAAGCATGATGCTGTAGCCAGCCACATTTTAGAACAAATTAGTGTATCTATTTTATATCACAAATTAGAAGATCAGCTTTCCATCAGTTGAACAAGGCATTTCCCTGACTCGTAATATGACACATAAGAACTAAAGCCCAGAACAGATATGATGTGGCAAGTGAGCAATCAGATCTCCCGACCTAGAAAAAACAAAGCAGGGGCAGGGTGCAGGACAGCAGTGCTGTGGGAGAAGGTATTTATCCCTCTCCCCAGGTTTTCCTATACTAATCAAAATGGCTGCGCTGACATTAGCTGTGTTGATGTTAGCTGGGATGGGGATGGGGTAGAAACAGGCACAGGACAAGTCCTTCTCCCTTTTCCCCAGCAGGGCTAATAGCATATTTGGGACAATTCTGATTCGAGGAATGACACACTGCAAAAGACTTTCCCTCTTTGCCCCACTGCCCCATTAACACTGCCCTGATCACATTTAGAACTCCCCATTTTTGTTGCGGTATTTTGACTCTCCCAACTTAACACACACACCCCATCTCTGATCTTCCATATTGTATTTGATTTGGCCTTCAGGTTGACATTAGAACAAAACTTGCAGCTTGTAGGCCGCTAAAATTTTCCTGGCTATGGAGTACTAAATACTTCCATTATATTCTCTGAAAGTCTATGAAGTCTTTTCTAATAATGAAGATGCTGTGAGTATTTAGATCCAAACATATTCCCCCTTGATCAATCATTCGGAATGTGGAACAGATTGCTTAATTTAGTCATCTCTGCTAAGTTCCAAATCTTTCACAGAAGTTCTATTTCTGTAGGAGTCTTTGGCATCTCCCAGCAACAAAGTGCAATTTCAGTCTTAACCAATATGAATACATTCCAAACAAATCCAAAATCAATCTCCTGCACCAAATCTTTTAACAAGCACATCAAAGAATCCATAGGCACATCATCTCCAGTTATGTCCTACACTCATGCTGTTTCCTTGCTCAGGTCTTTTGGCAGGCCACTTGCATTCAGAGCAGACAAACCTGTTTCACAGCCTCCTCCAGCCCTGTGCAAATTGCCAATGTCATCTGCTGCACCAACTGCCCCTCAATTAGCATTCAGTGTTCACAACCAAAGTTAAAGAAAGGCTTTCAATAGGACAGTGGCTCATAACACTGTGTTCTTATGGACTCGGAAACATGTACTGGCTGTAGTTCTCCGCTTTAAGAGCAATAAACCTTGGTAACAGTTTGCCAGTCCAGCTGAAGCAATTGGATGCTGTTAAATGACATTTGCTTTTGTGTCCTTGGGTAAGCGATGCCCTTGTAAAATGGGAAGGGGAAAAAAATGAACAGTTTTCCCACTATAACAAAACAGATATAGTCCTGTGATATGAAATTACTGGGAAGATGTGATTTGGGGAAATTACATTTCCTTGTTTAGTCTATGCTATGCATGCCCTCTAGCCTTCCCTAACCAGTATCTCCCCATTTCATTTAAATTGTAATGATTTCCTTTAAGGACAATTATGTTGCCCAAAAGCAATGCATGCATAATCATACCACTTTGGCATGGTTGGGAGTAGAAAGAGAGTAATAGCTGTTTATTAATGTGATAATTAACTGTTAATGCTGAGCAGCCTAATTATATCAGTTTAAAAACAGTTTCCACATTTCAGGCAGGTCGCTCCCAAAGATTTCTATTCAAGATAATAAAATGCTATGAATATAATTGCAAACCCTCAATTACACATTAAAGGACTGAGATCCACCTATTTTCTCACCAAACAAATTCCAACTTCATTTGCATATTGAGAGCCAAGCCACCTCTTAAAGCCTCCCTCACTGTAATTATCTGCAGCTTCAGTTAGAAATCGACATATATTTCAAGGAGAGACAATTACCAAAAGGGACAGGACACAGCATATATGGAACCAAAACAGAAACTCATAATTTTAAGAAAGTGGGAATTGCAATTGCAATGTGGGCAGATAGGACCAAACTATCCATGGCTCAGATGAGGCTGTTTCTTCCCAGGGGGATCCCTACGACCACAATAGTTCAAGCCAGCTTCAGGTTTGCTTTGAACTTACAAACTTTCTTTACGCAGGCACCCCCCAGATGAGCATGCAGGACAAAGGCTTGGGATTGAAGATGTATTTAATTAACTTCAATTACAGAAACCTGCAGCGGGGGAAAAAAACATCTGTGAGCAAGTATGCTGGCACTAGATGTTTGAGGGAAACGGCACTAGCCATCTGCCTCCCCCAACCCCCACTTCAGCATCACATCCTGGCTCCAGGCCTCAATCAATCAGAGATTGGGTTGGCCTAGCAGAGCCAACCCCAAAGGGTCGAGGCAGCTGGTCAGCACTGACCCACACCTTTGTGTACGCCTTTGCCCATACCAGTCAAGGGGTTGCCAGCCTGCATCCCAAATCAGACAGGAATTGTCAGAGTGGTTCTGGTTTGCCCCTTGACCTTGCTTACCTTCAGGATAGATGCAAGCACACACCTGTCTATCCAGCCCGTGTGATCAGTATGTGATCTGCCACATGGGGGGTATCCTAGCACTTAACCCCCATCACCCCCACAAAACCCAAAAGGCTTTGTAGGCCCTGCTGCAAGTCCAACAAAATAAATCTGTCCCGGATGCATCCCATCACCTCTAAATAGTGAGGGGTCATCAAAAATAATGTCAGGATAAAAAATGAGCCCCCACTTCCTGGAAAGCTACCCACTTATGTAAGCATTGGTCTTATGCCTGGACCAGTCAACCACAAAGGGTTGACTGCCCCATGCCAGACGCTCCAGGGAAGCATAACCACCCCTGTAGCCAACTACATAAAAGAACAAGGTCCCTATGGATCTGGAACCTCAAGGATAAGGAACTCCTCTGGCCCCGACCGTTTTCCCCGAGATGAATCAGTAACACCTGAGGAGAACATGGTGTTAAGGAATTCCCAAAGCTGGGGAAGGAGCTGGCCCCAGAGCATTCCCCTCCTGGCCAGCCACCACACCAGCGCCACATCAAATCTGAGCCGGGATCCAAAGTCTGAGGCTGCTGCCCCCTTCCATGCCCAACACCATGGAATGCCTTAGGATGAGGACTCCACTGGGGAAAGACCAGCAGCGACCTGTGTGTATCATTACATTGATGACATCATCACTAAGACTGATAAAGAGAAAGTGGGCACAGTGTTAGGCCAAATTATAGACCACCTCCAAGCCAGAGGTTGGGCTGTGAACCCTGATAAAATCTAGGGCCCAGCAGAGAGTGTAAAGTTCCTAGGGGTGTACTAGGAGGGGCCACACCACACCATCCCTGAGAAGGCCCTCAACAAGACTGAGCAAGCAGCACACACACCCTACCACAAAAAGGCAATTGCAGTCATTCTTGGGCATTTTGGGCTTCTGGAGGTCCTATGTGCCCATGCTGGCTCAAACCATACGTCCCCTGCACAATCTGTGTAAAAGGAAAGCAGCCTGGGAATGGGGGGAGAAGCAGCAGGCTGCCTTTGAAGATGCAAAGTAACTGGTGCGAGAGCATACCAAGCTGGAACCAGTGGACCTAAACAGGCCCTTTGATGTGCTTGCCACACAGGAAGGGATGGCGTGGGGGCTTTGGCAGCATGATGCATAGCAGAAGCAGAGACCTGTGGGCCTCTGGTCCATAGCATGGAAGGGGTCTCAGGAGAACTACAGCCCCCTGGAAAAGCAGCTTCCAACAGTGCAAAGAGCTACCCAATGCCTCTGACGGTGCAAGTTCCCTCTGGCCATCAGAGGAGCTGTGTGCAGGCTCTGCATGGATCACACGGAAGCCAGCTTTGCTGTGATCCAGGCCTCACCTACACCTGGCTGATGGCTGGAGAAAATTTGCACACATTGGAGGAGCCCGGGGGCACTGCTTGGAATGCCACAAAGCCAGTGAACAATGGATGAATGGGGGGGGTGCATCACATCACTGCTCTCCCAAACCCAATGCATGGGCATTTGCCCCCTCCTCTCCCCCCAGGTTTGCCACTGGTTACGGGAGCAGCCACAAGGAAGCTGCTCCTGTGATGGCTTTGTAATAGATGAACTGTCCTGATCTAGAGACTCATCCAAAGAAAGGGTTTGAGAATCAATTCTTTGTGAGTATGAAATATAACTGTTTTGCCATTTGAAGAAACTCATCAGCCTTTTACAGAAAATGTATAAAACTGGTAGACTAGATGGATACATTTCTTCGCTGATATCAGGGTTGAGGGAGGATCATTCCTTTTACTTAGAATTCTTACAATTCTAAGATTTGTAGATCCCGACTTTTCACTTTTTTCTCTATTTTAGAAGAAATTTTGCAGCAGTGAAGTCAATTGAACCGTAAATTATTGCAGGAAAAAGTACAATTCATTTTATTTTCCCATCATTCCTTCATGGGCTTTGCAGGAGGACTCTGAATGGATCTAGGGACTTAGGCATAAAGCCGAAAGAGGAGATCATCTATCACAAGACCAATGGCAGGGTGTGAGAGCCAGTACATTCCAGAAGGAACTTAGAGGTATCCAAATCACTATGACCGATGTCAGGCAGTATGGTATTACACTTTCTGGACTTCTTCTTACCTAATTTCTTTCACACATTGGAGAGGTATTATCAGGGCAGAGCTGGAGCAGGCAGTGAGTGCTCCTGGGGTGGGGCGGTGATGAAAGACATCATGCCCCCTGCTTCTGGAATCACTCCATTTCGGAGCATAATGGAGGCAAGGGCAGGCATGAGAGCGCATTTCCATGCCACTTTCTTCTGCAGCACGCCCAGTGCCCTCACTGGCGCCCATGGCAGGCACTACATGGTGCCTATGGGCATGACACATAAGTATAATTATTACTTGATGACTGAAACATCAAAGGATAACTTAAATGTGTGAGTGGGCTACCACAGATATGAGCGCTGATGTAACCCGGTGCTGCCCTCGAAACATAGTACTTCTTAGCGGAAAGAGTTTACAAATTCAGTAGAAAACTAGTAGAAGGAACAGTCTAGGTGAGAACTTTTCACTCCGAAGTGCTATGCTAGTTTTTTACTAGTAAAGAATGTTTTTTTAAAATGAAAGAACATCAAAAATTGTATTCTCTGCCAGTGGCGTCACTGGAGTTTGCGTCACCCAGAGCGGGAGGTCAGCGTGTCACCCCCCAGGATGCGCGTCACCCCTCCTCCCAAACCATACAGAATAAATTACAATATAATACCATATGCACAGTCTAAATGCAGAGTTATTACTAGGGTTGGTATTACCCAGTGGTGAAATTCAGCCACTTCTCACCAGTTCTGCAGAACCGGGTGCTAATTTATTGATATACAAAAAGTAGTGCTGTAGTAAGAAGCAGTACAAAGAAAGGAGGACATAGAACCGGTTGTTAATTTGTTTGAATCCCCCCACTGGTGTTATCCCCCCCATCAGCTATCTATCTGTCTGTCTGTCTGTCTGTCTATCTATCTATCTATTGTACAGGTCACCCAACAAATTAGTAACCAACAAAAAACCCGTGGCCAATTTGATGACACTCACACAATTAAATAAAACTTCTAGTATTAGCTCTGATACATGGAAATAAGAACTGACATTATTATTAAGAACTGACAAAATCATTATTATGATTTTTTTAAAAAAATCATGATTTTTACATAAAAAGTTGTATTTTAAGTTTTTTGTTTTTTGGCCCTAACTTTTGTGAGAATAAAGATATTACACTCTGGTTTTTTCATTGAATTCTGGGAGAAATTCCGCATCCAACAGTATATAGCATGATGATATTATTCCATGAAACCACAATTTTTACATTAAAAATTATTGTTTTTAGTTTTTTGGCCATAACCTTTGATAGAATTAAGATATTACACTCTGGTTTTTTTTTTATTAAATTCCAGATGAAATTGCATATCCAAACGGTATATAGCATGATGGTATTATTCCGTAAAACCATGATTTTTTTAAAGAACTGTTATTTTTTTTACTTTAAAAGTTGTATTGTTTTTAGTTTTTTGGCCATAACTTTTGATAGAATTAAGATATTACACTCTGGTTTTTGTTTTTGCTTTGTTAAATTCAGGGTGAAATTCCACACCCAAACGGTATATAGCATGATGGTATTATCTTTTAAAACCGTGATTTTAGCAATTTTGGTCCCTGTGCATATCACCCCCCTGTGTGCGTCACCTTGTGCAGCCCTGCCCCCCCCACACGACACCACTGTTCCCTGCCACCATCTTGATGTGATCCAATCCAAACTGAACAAATCAACAGATCTCAGTTGCCAGTTATCAAACAATGAGATATTAAGCATCTAGATGCATCTACAAAGCTACAAAGCAGCCTGATTTGCTAGTGAAAGCATTATTTCTTTATCCAAAACTGTAAAAATATGGGCTCAAGACAGAAGGTTCTGGGTCTGATGAACCATTTCAGATATAAGATAGAAGTTATGCCAACTTCCTGTACTTCTGGGAAAAAATTATGTGGAAACAAAGCAAGAATCGCAAGTAGACTAAATGTTGCTCAGTTCTCTCCAAAGTGCTGCCTTTGTTATGCTGACAAGAAACTTAGAAAAAATGTTAAGCTGTTAATTGCTACACAGATTATTTGCCTGTTCCAATATTCAGGCCAAAATTAGAAATTCTGTAAGGGCAAGGTATCGCCTGAAAAATCCTTCACGTCCAGTTTTTTGCAGGTCCGTGTGCTTCTGCTCACTTTCTTGGCATTTCGTCTCTGCTAATGCTTTAATACCATTTTTTCCCAGCCAGTCACCTAAAAAGAGTCACCCCAGTTATTCAGAAATCCTCCAAAAGTCATGTTGATGACATAGCGCTATTGACGGCCCAATCCCGAAGGCCCTATCACCGGTGGTACGCCAGCTAAAAGTGTCACGAATGTGCTTTAAAACAGGTTTGGGACACATTATGCTCAGGCAGGGGCAGCGATCACTCAGCACCAAGCACCAACACAAGTGCTCTAGCACTACCAGTCACCAGTAAGTCTGTTTGGGGTGGGAGGAAGGTAGGGGAAATCTACCTACTAATCTGGCAGCGGAAAGGGAGACACTGGCCGCGAGGGGGTGGGATCCGGCAGTGACTTCCCCTGCTGGATCTTATCCCCAGCGGTGGCTCATGCAGCCCAACATGGGGCTACTCAATTCACCACCCACAAAATAGCCGGCGATGAGCCAATGAGCGCCATTGCCTTTCCATTGCCTTTTCCAAGGGCCTTTCCCTGGAGGAAGGGGACTCCCCCAGCTGCCTCACTGCCACTGAATGCAGCAGTAGCCTTTTGGCAGCAGCCATGCAGTTCTGGATTGGGCTGTGAGTCAGTGAAATCTTATGATGTCACTGCATGCAAATAAAGGCTATTGAGAGTGAGGGCAAGACTTCTTGTGATAGTCACATGGGCGACTCCAGCCAAGCAAATCTATCATAACACTCTGTAGACATTTTTACTCCCTTTCAATATATTCCCCAGAAATCATCAGGGGGCATTTTACCCTGCCAAAAGTGTCTGCGAAAAAATTCCCTTTTTCTGCTTTGATCCTAATAGCTATGCTGCTTTCTGAGTTAATCAAAATGAATAAAATTCCCACGGCAAGAAATAAACATCTTTTGAAACACACTTCAGAGTTTAATGACATTGTCATTTGTGAATTGCTGGCAAGAGTGCCATAGGTGTTTTGCCACTTTCTAATTTTTCACACATTTCAAGAGGCCATATCACACATTAGCAGATGCAACGGATGAAAGGTTTTGTGACAAAAGCATTTGTTAAATGGTGGCCAATTTCCATAAGGGCAGTCTGTGGCTTGGAAACAATGAGAGGTAGTGGTCATTTATATGTCAATCTCATTAAGGAAATATTGGCGAGTTTAATGTAAAGGGTAAGCAGCTGCAGTGGCTGCCTTCCAGCTACAAGGGAAAAATTTTTGCCTTTTGTGACCAGTCAAGCTGTGATTCAGGCAAGATAAAAATCAGCATTTCAAAATTATATATGCTCGATTACAGTGTTTCCCAAACTGTGGGTCGGGACCCACTAGTGAGTCGCTAGCCAATTTCAGGTGAGTCACATAGCACATACAGCAGCCATATTGAAAATGTGGGAAAATGGGGTGCTGGAAATGGGGAGGCCATATGATAGTTTTGCTTGTATCGAGGTTGTAAATAGGCTTTTTTCATTCTTATTCACTTTGCTATTCGAAAACAGCTGAGAAATAACCCAACTCATTGCTGCATTCTTGAAAAGCAGCAGGCTCTGGTTTCACAGTGACGGCACTTCTGGCCGTGACATCACTTCTGGTGGGTCCCAGACAGATTGACATTCTAAAAAGTGGGCCTCGGTGCTAACACATTTGAGAATCACTGATTTTCAGGCAAATCAGCACCAGCTTGCCTATTTCTATTCCGAATGGAACTGCAGAGAAGTGAAGTCTTATCTAGCTGTACTGAAGAATGCTGTTCATAGATAGCCGGCTGGGACTGGTAGCTTTGTACTTATGAAGAAGCATATGAAGGCTTTTATAAGTCTGCCTTGATCCGTGCAGGTGGGTCAGGCCGAGGATTCAGTGCATGTGTTATTAGGGGATCATGTATCGGTCCAATTGCTGAACTCTGGCGTACATAAGATCATTTTCTGTCCAGTTCCAGCAGTCCCAAAGAATAATAAGCATCTGTATTTATGAAACAGCTAAATGTATGCATTTTTAAGAAGTCTCATTGATTTCAGTTCATTTTCTGAACTCTCTCCCACTAAAATCAATGGGGCTTAAAGATCCTTTAACTTTGGATTATACTTTGTGTCTTTTAACTTTGTCACTGTATTTTTGTCCCTGTCAATCTTAATCTGCATACCTGTGCAGTCCAAGTGTTTATTACCTCTGTGTGGATGAACATATTTCCCCCTATTGGCCAAGGATCCAGCATGCTCATTTGCATAATCATCCTTCTGGAAGAAGATGGACACAAAGTAGGAGTTTAGTGGCTCCGCCTTCTCTTTGTCACCAGACACCAATTGGCCATTGTTATTGAACAGCAATCCCACAGTCTCATTTCTCTTCCTCTTCCTTTGGGCATACCTAAAAAAACCCTTTTTGTTGTTCTTGACCTCCCTGGCCAGCCTCAGCTCATATTGAGCTTAAATATTTCCGACCCTTGCTCCATAGGTCTGGGCTACCTGTCTGTACTCCCCACTGGTGATCAGTCCCATTTTCCATTTTCTGTACATGTCTTTTTTAATCTTCAACTCACCACTAAGATGCTTATTCAGCCATCCTGGGTTTTTGAGGTATCTCTCCCTTTCCTTTTTTGTGGGAATTGTTTTGGACTGCACATGAAGACACCACTGCATTAGGAGCTCCTACCCATCTTGGGCCCCCTTTCCCATTAGTTCATCAACCCATGGGATCCTAGGCTAGTTAGAAAGAAATGGAAAGGAAAGGTTGAAAGTGTCCAATCTCGCCAGGCTGCTCAGAGGCTGTTTAAAACAACCATAGTAGATGCCCAGTGGGAGTGTATACCACCTAAAAAGAAGGGTCCAACCCAGAAAGAGGCTAAATGGAGGCTTTAAACAGAAGCGTGGTTTGGCAGCAGTGAAGGGTGGCCTCATTTTTGTAACAATAAAAATACTATGTTTCCTGTGCATACTTTGCTGTTTCTTCTGGGATCTCTGAAGCATCATGCCAAAAATTATGCGTCAGCATTGACTTAGGAACAGGTTTGCCTGCCTCAAAGTGGAAGATTGTGCTCAACAGCCTTTAGTTATTTTTACTTAGACAGGAACTACAAGTTAGGAAGAGCACACAGCTGCTGCCCCTTGTTTCCTCCTTCCCCTTTTCCTGTAACAAATGCATGTTGTTTGGGTTGTGTGCCATGGCCGCCAGGTGAAAACAAGGCCCCTCTGGTTCAGGCACTAGTTCCCTGCTCTTTGTCCCACAAGAGCTGATTAGATCCCGAAAAGGGAGCTGCAGCCGATTTTGCTGCGACACTCAGAAAAGACCTCAGAAATCACTTTGACCTGGGAGATCAGGATACATCAAAGGGCCAATCAGCTGCCAGTGATGAAATAAATCTTTCAAAACTGCTACCTTCCCTGGTCTAGGCTGAGGACCTGTTCCAGTTTGGCTGCATCCTTCTTCCTAATCATCAGTCCAGGAGCCGCCAGATGCAGTCCTTTGAGAGCCTCTATCTGGCCTGCAGAAAGCCTCTAGTCTCCTATGAGCTTTTTAGAGTCATATTTGCAGGCAGAATAAATTAAGCTTTCTTCAGTGGCTGTAGGCCACCGTTTCCCCCAGAATCTCCTGGAGTTACATGACATCTGGGGTTCTGTGGGAACAAATGCTCACAGCTGGCAGCCACTAAGACTACTCACACATTGTCTCCTGTTTCAGCTCCCTGAATTTTGCACAACCCTCCAATTTTGAACCTAAAGTTCTTGCTTGAGGACTTTTAAGTCAGCCCTACCTCTGTAGTGCACAGGTAGTGCCATGGGCGTAGCTAAAGAAGTGCAGGGGTGCAATTGCACTGGGCTATACATTCCCAGGGGCAACAGTCTGGCTCCAGGCCAGGGCTGTTGCCCCCCCCCCCCAAAAGGGTTGCCTGTGCACGTGTGTTGTATTTTGCTGTTGGCTGGCTGCAGAGGCAACAGTCTCAGCTGGGCTGCTGCCATTGTGATCGCATTGCACAAGCAGCTGAATACAAGGCGCATCCCAGCAATGGTGGTGGTGGCTCAGGGCGCAATCCTAACCACCTTTCCAGCACTGACATAGTCATGCCAATGGGGCATGTGCTGCATTTTGCAGGGGATCAGTAGTCATGGAGGCCTCCTCAAGGTAGGGGAATGTTTATTCCCTGATCTTGGAGCTGCATTGCCCTTACGCCAGTGCTGGAAAGTTGGTTAGTATTGCACCCGCAGACTGTAGCCAGTGTGCCTCACAAATTTTGTGGCAGAGGCAGGACTCTCAAATTGGATTTAAACTGACTTTGGCAACTGTCTTTTGGTTTCAGTGTGGACTTCTAAAAAGGTTTGTGAAGTACAGGCATGCCCCAGTATCCACTGATTCAGTATCCAACCAAAGATAGCTGTCATGTTATTATTTATTTATTTTAAAATTTAATAAATAAATATTTCAACAAACGCTTTTTTCAAAATAGTAACATTAACATTTCTCACTGTAACACATGGAAAAAAATCATTGTGGGGGGGGGCGCTACAAAATCTTCTTTGCATCAGGCAACAAATGGCCTAGCTATGCTACTGGGTAGTTCGATGTAAAGGTAAGCGTACATGTTCATTGTGCTTCAGGTTGCACCTTCAGATTACAGCTGTGTACACTTGAACTTTGATAGTTTTCAAAAAGGATGAGGCAAATTCATGTAAGATATGCCTATCAGTTACTATGAGGCATGCACTCTTGCTTTCGAGTGCAGTTTGTTGGCTTTCTGGAAGTATCCAGCCCACCATGGATGGAACCAGAATGCTGGATTCAATGAACTTTTGCTGTATTCCAGCAAGGCTTTTCTGTTCTTTCAGTTATGTCAAGCACACAGAACAGGAGGATACAAATGTTTTAAAAGACAGAACAATGTAAATAGTTTCAGTGCCAACTCATTTGTTCTGACCAGAATTTAAACTATGGCAGAATTGCCATAGAATGAAGACCTGGCTCTTATCTAGTTTCTAAAGCAAATTTCTATCTGATATATCCTCTGGCATTTAGACACTATGTTGCAACTTTCCAATAATTCCAGATTTCATAAAATGCAGACTTTTACAAGCAGTCCAAAGGCTCCCTAAATGAATTGAAATACTGCCTCTGTGGAAATAGTACAGTCCTGTCTAGTTCATATTTGGAGATGGATTTGAGGCATGTTGCTTCCTTTTTTATATATTCTTGCCTTGCTTCAGTGCTTTGAGGAAGGTTTGGGCAACTGATTTCAAAAAACAGATCAGAACAGTGCCTCATTTGCAAAATGGAAGTTCTAGAGATCAGAGAGCCTGGAAGATTGAGGGCCCAATTCTATCCAACTTTCCAGCACTGATACAGCTGTGCCAACAAGGTATGAACTGCATTCTGCAGTCGGGAGTAAGTCACAGAGGCCTCCTCAAGGTAAGGGAACGTTAGTTCCCCTGTCCTGGGGCTGCATTGCTACTGTATTGGAAAGTTGGATAGGATTGGGCCCAAACACTGGAGTCCCTCCTCCATTCCTCGATGTTCTAAGCTTGGATGATAAAGTCCGACCACAAAGCAGCCATATTTCAGTACTCATTGTGATGGAATGCCATTGCCTTTCTGTAAAAAATCTTTCTCATATTTTCTGGCTTTTCTGTTGGTCTTCTTTGACAAGTCCAAGATGACAAACAGCCAGATAGAATTTGTTATTGTGAAAATTCCCCAAACACCAATTTAGGGAGGACTGACAATAGCGTGTCACTAATGGGCCTTGTTTACTGAGGCATAGCAAACAATATTTGAGTTCTCTAGTCTTACAGTGTACATGTCTTATTCGTTCGTGCTGATCTAAGTTGATCCGTTGCAGCTGCTGGAGCTTATCCCAGGGCAAGTGGACAAATGTCCTGAAGACACCTCCAGCTTCCAAAAATCCCCCATGAGATGCAATGTAACCCACGCTGGCATCACTGCACAACTGTGCAGGGATTTAGGCTGGATTGGGCTGTTAATTCTGTATATTGATTGGCTATGCTTAAACAAATGATTTAAGATCACCCGTATGTTCTGATTGGATGGATGGTCTCTTCCGAATTAATTTGGTTGGGTCTAGCAGTGCATAAAATGGAAAACTAGAAAGGGCTGCATAGATTCACTGGAAACTCATGTGAGCAGTTGAATAACTGCTGAAAGACTCAAGGGATTATGTCATCCTGACTGAGGCCCGCACTGTGACTTATCTGGCCTTGTACTTTTGAATGCTGATAATTATGTCATTTGCTTTCTGAATCCCAACTGAATGGTTTTAAAATAAATGGCAACTGCTTTGCAGCATGGAATCTGAATTCCATGAGCTTTCTGTAGCAACCTTTCTTTACACCCAAGCAGTTCTTGGGAGGATTTTGCACATTGCACAATCCTAAAAATCTGGGAACATCAGACATAACGTTTAAACAATCCATTCTCCCTTGCAAATGTTTCCCTTTGTTTTTCGTCCGTCTAAAGGAAGAGTTTTGTGAAACTCAAAAACTTGCTTGCAGAACAGGCTATGAATCGTGACTTGGTTCAGACCATGATTCAGGGAATCAGGTTAATTTAATAGGTTAATTTAAATGTTACAAGGGGGCAGTTTGGACGATAGCCCTCATCTCTAACTGGTCTCACATGTTTATGGATGTGTTCATACACACATCCTGCTCCTTTGCCCACACCCCAGTTAGGTCTCTCACACATGGGGGGGGTGTCCAATCCTAAGTGGGTTTAGCATGCATGTCAAGGGGCTATCTGGACAGCCCTTCTCTTATGCAATAAAGAACTATCCAGGAAGCAAGGGAATGGGTATGATGTGCACAATTGCATAAAGACAGATCAGGAACATTGTGCAAATTAGCCCAATAACATTTTGAAAGTCACTGTAAATATTGGGCTCATTTCCAGTCAGAACACTCCATTACTCCACACACTGGAAAAGGCTCGAATCTCCCTTTTATTTTGATTGGAGGGAAACTCACTTATTTAAAAACATGCTGATTGCTCACAATTTGTGGTGGCAGACTCATATTTTGGAAGTTAACCTCAAGCACTTTGCACAATTGGGTTTTGAATGTTAAGCGTGAACAAGCCCTAAAGTGTACTAACATGGGAAAGTGGATCAGGGTGTTTTGTACAGTGATACTTCCAAGAAATGAATAACCAGCCCAATCTTATCTTTTCCACTCCCAATAAAGCAGCAGTGTCAATATGATGAATGTGGCATCCTATGGGGGGGGGAACTGTAGGTCTCCTCTAGGTACGGGAGCAATTGTTTCCTTAGGGGGCAAGCCTCCATGGTGTAGAGGAATCTACTCAGACCTGCAACAGCTAATTTGCTGTTGTACATCCGTCTTGACCCATGCCTGGACTGGGTCCAAGAAGGTGAGAGATCGGTGGCGCCAGTACCTCCAATCCCGCCTTCCTCCCAGACCTGATCCGCCCATTCCTGCCCCTCCTTGTTTCCCCCTGCTCTGCCCTGTTTTGTCTCCTCTCTGCCCGTTCCACCCTCTCCTGCTTCTCTTGTTGACTTACCCCTTCTGATGATTAGTGGCTGACACAACAACGCCTGTGGGATGGTGCAAGACTTCCCAACAGGGCTGCCAGCAGCATGCTAACTAGCCTGCTGATGGAGCACCTTTTGCAACTGGCGCTGGCTGCTTTATGGCAGTCTGTGCCAGCAGGGCACGCAGGGCCAGCAGTCATGACAATGGCCTGTATATTTAAAATTGGCTATAATCCACTCGCAACTTAGTTTTCAGAAAAGAGGAATCACCGCTGAATATCAGATTGCTGGCTAGATGTTTAGTCTCTGTAGTTATTTTATGTTCTGATTATTTTGGTATACTGAGAATACTGTGTGTGTTAGATGCAACATTGCTGATGTCTGCTGCCCCACACTCGTTACTCTCCCTGCCCCGGCAATTTGTACTCCTATCAATGAGAGCTTCCTGTTGAAAGTAGGTGATGTCAGGCCTCATAATGAATGGTCACTGTAATTATAAAAAAAATGGAAAGAAAATTGCTTTTAGCCAGTATTATCTTGTCAGAGATTTCATGTTGGACTAGTTAACTTGACAGATTTACTGAAACTTGGATAATTAAATTCCTGTAGCATGTAGCTGTCTTGTTTGATATTATTTTATACCACTTTTTAAACAGGAAAAATCATTTAATTGGCATTATGGACTCATTAGCCACTGGAGTGGGTTTTCGGGCAGGTCATGGCTAAACAAGATAATAGGATGTTTTAATCAGGCTGTCTGGATAACATTCTTTATGGGGCCGTTGCCAATATTGGGACTGTCTCTCATTTAGAGCATTATTTATTTGTCTGTTTATATTGACCAATTTCTATGCTATCATGACCAATTGCTCAACTCAACACAATTCGCAACAGCAAAAACAACTAACTTCAATAAAACAATTTTTAAAAAACCGATAACCTTCACAATTTTTTGCAGAACAAAAATAAACTGAGCCAACCATGAATGTCATCGTTCTAAAAAGTCCTGGTCCAGCAGTACATGCTCATCTCTAGTGATAAGACTGATCAGAGAAGTGGGGGATACAATGAAAAAGGGGTGTGCCAGAGCTCAGAGGATGAGCATATATGTACTTTGCATGGCAATGGTCCCATGGCATGTCCAGGTCAGTGTGGCCATACCCCTGCTGGCAAACTTGGAGAATCACTCCAGTCCGTCTGGACAAAGCTGAACCAGACAGATGAACAGTCTGGGAAAGCAGCTTCCTGTGCCCACCTGTGTCCTGCTCACCTTCCTGAACAGATTTTCCAGCCAGAGCAACATGCATAGCAATGGAATTTGGAACTATATCTGCAGCTCCTGATGTGGCTCCTGATCCAGTGAGAGACATTGTCAAGGATGTCTCTCTTCGTGCATATGAGCCTGGCTGGATCAAATGAAACTCTGTCCTGTGGCACATTTGTGTGCCAATAGACAACGATTAGTGTACTGTGAGAAACCCCAGCTTCTACTGTAGGTGTGTTCGCACAATACTTTTAATGTTGCATGTTTGCAACATTTTCAGGGAACCAAGCAGTGAAAAAGGTTTTTGAAAAAATTTCAAAGTGCTTCCATATACCTGAAACAGCAGCGATTGAAATGCGCATTCAATGTAAGCTATATATAGTTTTTTTCTGAACTGTCAATTGTACTAGCCTGTAGATCCTTATCTAAATCATACTAAAAGAATTGGCCTCGCACAATAAAATCTTCCCCCAATTTTTTTTCACTGAACATACAGGCCCAGCTCTTGCAGATCTTGTAAAGAGGGAGTTCCTCTTTGTCCCCTGAGTACCCTGCAAACATCAGCTTACACCAGTGGCGTAACTAAGGGGTCAGGGGTGTGCACTGCCCCAGGTGCCACACCTTGAGGGGGTTTCTTAAGATCCTCAAGGAGGGAGTGCCACCTTGAATACCCTGTGAATACTGGCTCACCCTAATGGCACAATTCAGGGGGATGGGACGACATTGCCCCAGGTATGTTAACCTACTTTGAGAAACCTGTGCAGAAAAAATTTTTTCAGGAAAATTGGTGGGACTTTTTGGATGGAGGGGGGGTATCTCACCTATTATTATCCATGGGATGTGATATTTCTGATTAGACATGAAGCAGATTATACTGTCAGTGACCCCAAAGTCTAGTATTATGGAAGAAGAAGCAAGCTGTGTCTTCACTTTCTCTCTATCATGCATGATAGAACACATATATCATTTCACTCCTTTTTTTCTAAATGAAAAAGTCCCAGCCTCGCAGAACAGCTGTTTTAACTCCTTGTTCATTGTAGTTGTCCGTTTCTGTCCTTTATCCAAATCTACAATTTTATTTCTGTGATGAGTTGAAAGGAAAAACACAAAAAAATGATCAAAAATCTAAAATGCACTTCTAAGTGGCTTGTGTGCCAGCAAGCTGGTGGGGAGGAATCCGGGGGGGGGGGGAAATGAATGGTCATACTGTTTCTTTACTGAGTAAAACTGGTGGCATGCCCTACACTTACACCCCAACAGCAAATTGTTCAACGTGCAATAATGAAATGTATCTCCAATGCAAATTCAGAAAAAAAAGTTCTATTCCACTATGAGGATTTGGGCAACAAAATAAAAAGAAGCAGTCATGTAACTAGTGTTAGAAAATAAATGCACTTGTATCCAGACCTGCACTTTTAAACCTTTTACATCTCATGGCACACTGACAATGTGCTAAAATTATCAAAGCACCACATCATTTTTTGATAACTGTCAAGGCATACCACATTACTAGTGGGGGGGGGGTTCACATCCTCCAATGGCCCTACTAATAAATTATCTTCCGCCCAAACACCCAAGGCACATTCGCGGCACCATTCATGGACCATTCATGGCACAACAATGCTTGAATTGCTGACCTAGAAAGAGGAGCAGATGGACTCCAATGGTAATGTATCGTTGCCAGGTTTTCAATAGCAATATGTTGTATAATAAGATGCTTCTAGGTGGCTGACAAAAACCAAACATCAGTTTGCCCAGAGGCTTAGTAAGGACAGAAGGCTGGGAAACTGATACAATTGCAGCTAATCAGTAAGTCTATATAGCCTAAGACAGTAGTCGATCTTCTCTGATATATACATTATGGACTGTAAGAAATGTCAAGGTCACCATTATTGATCTTTAATCAAGTCAAACACATGTTACAGGTGTAACACAGAACTCATGCTTCTGATAACTGTAAGCAGAAAACAGCATCCATATCACATGTTGGGTTCCATTTTTGTGGTAGCGGCAGCCACAATTTGATACTGTTTTACTGGTGTCAGGTAATTGGATTCCTCAGGTGTTCTGTGACAGACTCACTACTCTTGTTAACACTAAACTAAAAACATGCGTTTCATTTAGATTTACAATTATTGATCTTTGTCAATTTGGTCTAAAGCATCTTCTCTTTTAACCTCTATCTGACACAATTCCTTAGTTAGGAGGGGTCGTTCGGGCAAAGGTATCTGCCTGAGCTGAAGACGGATGAGAAGAACTCATTTAATTTCTCTGCAACTTCCAAGTCCCCTTTTATGTCCCCTTTTCCTCCCTCCCTGTCCAGCAGGCCGACCACCTCACTGGCAGGTTTCCTGCTTCGAACATATTTGAAGAAGCTTTTATTATTCCCCTTTATGTTGCTAGCCATGCATTCCTCAGTCTTTCTTGGCCTCCCATATCACCTTCTTACATTTCTTTTGCCAGAGTTGGTGTTCCTTTTTATTCTCCTCACTAGTGCAACACTTCCAATTATGGAAAGAAGCTTCCTTGCCCTTTAAGCCTCTCTAGCTGTGTATGTTAGCAATGCTGCCACCCTCCTGAACCTATTTGAACCCTTCTTTCTTTGGGGTAAACACTTCTTCTGGGCCTCATTACTATTGTTATTAAACAGCTCCATGTCTGCATTTTTCCATATCCCCAACCTGAATGCAATTTGATTATTTACTCACTCCTGTTGCAGGGATGCCCAACACTTCAATGTGTAACAAAATTTGCACAGGTTTGCACAACTTTTGTGTTACACAGTGTTATTAGCCTTCAGAGACAAAAAAAAAAGTGTACTCTCTCATATTATGAAAGCTAAATGTTCAATCATTTGTAATTCAGAAAATAAAGTATCTCCATTTTTAGAAATCTGGGGAACTCTGCTCAAGATTTTACAAGTCACTCCCACAGGTTTTGATTCAGGGCTAGCTCGTTTCAGAGTTCTGTCTTCACCATGAAACATTGCAGACTTTAAAAAAAAATGTGTGTGGCTTATAAATCTAGAATGAAGGGGAGGGGTGGAGAATTGGAAGCCTGCCCTAGACACGTAAATGTCTTGTTATAGTGCAGGAAAGAAGTAATTAGATTAGCAGTTCCAAACCCTTTTGGACCCAATGACCACATCAAGATTTGTGTGAAGCACCTGGAGGCACTTAAGGAAAGGAGGAGATGAAACCCTGCAACTAAATGCACAATTGCTCCCTGGCAGCAGGTGTTCAAATCAATCAATTAATTAAAATAAATAACAAATTACAGTAAATTGCAGGAGTTTAATTTGAATTTTGGGGAAAGGGGAGGTTCTGGGAATGAGACAGCCAGCTCTTTAGGGGTTGAGGGAGATTGGCTAGTTGAAAAGAGACAATCCAGGACACTGAGCACTTGTTCAGCATCCAAGACATGCAATTTCGGCATTCATTCTGCCTGGCCCAAAGGAATCCCTCTAATTCTGGGAATTCAGGACCACAGCAAAGACAACTCAAGTTCAAATGTAGTGTTGCCAACTTTAACAGAACAGAGGAAAACTGGGAAGTGAAGAGAGTCCCATTGCTTATCCCCATGTCAGGAAATACTTCTGCATGAGGGACCTGTAGACAAGGGGAGAACATTCAAACATGCAATCCCATGTTTGTCAAAGTGGTCCAGTCTTGTGCAAGCTCTCCTAGTGATATTTCGGATTTCAGTTCTTAGTCTGTTACAGTAAAGATATGGGAAGAATCTTCAGACAGCTGAACGACTGATCTGTGGTCGACAAGACCTGTGCTCACCATGTAAGTAAGTGTGAGTTCACATATGTGCATCCAGACATGTCATGTAGCGGGTATGCGGGGGTATGCGGGAGTACGCGAGTACCCGTTCCTAGGATTAGGGCTGGCCCCGCCCATTCACCCGCCCACTCGCCGACTCCGTTGGCGCTCCACTCCACCCCCTGCAACATTTGAATTGCCTGCACGTTTGAGTTGCCTGCACGTTCTCAGAGCCAGGCAGGCAGGCAGCGGAGCGAGGGAGACCGACGGCAGCAGCAGCGTGAGCAGGTAGGCTGCCTGGGGCTCCCTCCCGAGGAGGCGCAGCAGTTCGGGGGGGGAATCGGTAGCCCGCGCAGCGGCCCCGGAGAAGGCCCGGGACTCCCAGGCCTTCTCCCGGGCCGCCGTGCGGCCTAACTAGGAGGTGCGGCGGTTCCTAGGGGCGGTTCCTGGGTTCTGGCTATGACCTCACTTCTGGTGGGCGGGCCCTGACACAAGTGCCAATCAAAAGTGAGTACCTGTTTCTAAATCATTTAGATGCCATTACTGTGTTACTATTCAGTGACTGCAACATAAAATGATGAGTCGATGTGTGAATTAGCAATTATGGATCAAACACCACAGAGATTTCAAGACATCTGATATTACACCGCTGAATGTGTGAATTCTCTTCCATGTCTCCTCCCGATTCCATTCTCATTCTCCTAATCATGAGGAGAGTATTCAAACCATGACTACCTCTCTTCACTAGAATGGAAATGGCCCTGGGATGGGCGTGCGAATTGCATGATACTGCCCTCAAACACAGGAGGGGACCCAGGTGTTCTTGTCTGACCTGACTCCCTGTGTTAGAGTTGACATTGACAGCACAATCCTAACCACCAGCCTCCCTGACAAAAGTCAAGGGATTTGGGGATTTGGCTCAGTTCATAACGACTCCCAGATTTTCAAACAGTTTGTATCCTGATTTATTTCTGAAGTTCACGCCCATCACTTGGCAGCAGCCTTTGAGAAATGAGCATGCATGTGAGAACGCTACAAACACAATACAGTTCAGGGATGCATTTCACACATTCAATTACTAGTTGCTGAGTGATGAAGCAGCCCTTAATTGATCATTAGGACAGGGAATGTTTGTGATAAAACTACAAAAGGAATGGATGATCAGGGCTCTATAGCTAGTAATTTACTTGTTTCATATGCAAATATGTCTGAGAATCACAGAAGAGGCTGCTGTTTATCATCATACCACTGAGATTTTAGACACAAAGAATGTAGCTGAAGTAAAAAGGAACTTTGAGAATGCTTATTGACTGTCGCTTATGCTTCTTAATTATTATATGAGCAGTTCATCATGTGTTTCTTCAAATCAGTTAATTAATGAATTATCTCAGACACAATGCACTTTTCAATGTGGCATGTAAATATTGTAAAAGCAAATAAGCAAAGCTAACTCTTAGTCAATCGCCATGAACCAGCTCTAGTCATGTTTCTAAAATATCTGAATATATGACAAGTTGCATCAGTACATGGTATGGATATGCAACCAAATGCACATTTTAATGCATACTCCAGAGAAAGCAGTGCAGTGTCAACATATAATATGCCACCGACATTAGGAACTAGATGCCCACTTGGATGGCAGTGGTGCAGTTATGGGGGTCAGCATAGTAATTACTGCAGGTGCCAAACATACCATGTCAGTCACCCCTCCCACTTGCCATCAGAGCCATTCTGGGCAGTGACAGCAAAGCACAGGCACTCAAATCACTCACAGAGGAGGTGATTTCTTGTATGTTGTCATCGCTGCCCAAAATATCTCTGATAACAAGTGGGAGGGCCACTTATACAGTGCACTGTAGTGCCTGCAATATTTATTGTGCAGCCCCACCCCCATGGCTATGCCACTGTTGGAGGGGCATTCAAATTGTGCTGCCATATCTGAGCCTGCTACTGAAAAGGCCGCCACGTCCTGTTTACATACCCCTCTTTATCTGGATTGTGGCCATCATCTCTAAAGTGCACAATATTTCAAAGCATGTCATTTGTAATTTTCCCCTTTCGTAGTTGATTTGGAGTGACCCTTCACAGAAATACAGGGTTTTAGTTATAAGTCCACCAAATCACTGAATCTAAGCTCTTCTTGGTATTCCTGGTCATTTATAAGGCTTACTGGTGTTCAGAAAAGGGCCATTATATTTTTTGTTAAAAGTAATCTAAGAATGTGCAATGCCAACTAGAAACATTTTTCTGGCCTGATTGAAACCTTTGTCTACTTCCTTTGATTTTCTTCAGATATTCTGCCAGAGGAGGACTCCCCCCCCTTTTTTTTTTGGAGGTAACTTCAGTTACTGCCATTGTATTTCATTTGAAAAATGATTTCATACGGCTGGTCAAATTGTGAGCTAAGAGTTTGTTAATGGCACGCAGCATTCCGTAATGTCCTCTAGATGGCAATATTTACTGAGCTTAGAAGACTTGGAGGCCCTTATAAAGAAGGATGAGTGTGAACTGAAATGCAGTTGACAAGGGACTGTCACAGTCTAATCCTGTCTTAAATTTATGTCAACAAACAAATTCTCAAAGGCGCCTGCAGAAAGAGGATACTGTATTTTCCACTTGCTTCTTGAACCGGTTTTTTTCCCCTCGCAACAGAAAAAACAAATTCTAAAAAGCAAACTAAAATATCCTGTCTATTGTCTTAAGCATGACATCTTCCATACTAGTGTCACTAATGAGTTCAATTTCAAATTGATTGTTCTGATTGGCAGAATTATATAAATATTATTTTGTCCTAACCTACATTTGTGAATCATCTGCACTGCAGCACAGAAAGCTAAAGAATGCTTTAACCAAGGAGGAGTCATGCCTTCTGTTGAGGCTTCCCTTCATTTGTCCTGCATGTGGGAAACCTACTTTGGACAGGCTGCTCGTTCACTTTCAGAATGACTCTCTTCCACAGTCATAATGATCATACCTTAACACAGATAGCAGGAGAAAGGCTCATCAGCAATTGGAGACTCATGTATGAAAACACTGTCCAAAGATCAATTGCTGCTATTTTGAGTTCATCACATGAATTACTGCTATTTAGTTGTAAATGCCTTAAATTAGAATTAGCAACACAGTAACATCTCTCTTCCTCCTTCTTTTCTTTTAGAACAGGACTAATGGAGGACCAGAGCCTGATTCTGATGGGGCAGCCGTACACCACTCCGCATCAGGAAGGAAAGTGCAACCAGGTAAGGATGTTCCCCTCTTTACAGTTGTCTAGTGAGAACCACAGCAGCTGGTAAAATTCTCCTTTCCATGCACAGTGACCAGATACAGTGGAGTGGCTGTACCTTTAACCATTATATAGCAGAGGTAATTTTGGCAGGTGCAGCTTTTTACACTCCCTTGTTAAGCTGCACCTGCCACAATTCCTTCTTCCCTTTGTAATGGTTAAAGGGGCATCGGCACTGTGCCCTCCATTGTCCCTGGTCACCCTTTTTCCATGAAGCTCTCAAAGAACAGGACGGGAGCATTCATGTGAAGTCACCATCGGGTGTGCACTCCAGTGCAAGGGAGCACAAGCACTTGCCTTGGCGGTCGATGTGTGGTCTTTTCCCCTACCTTTTTACCCACCCCCTCCAAGCAGCAGCAGATTGGGAACTCAATGCATGGGAAGGATGGGCGTTTCCTCAGTATTCTCACAGGCACACACCTTCATGGGAACTTGTACAGCAAATGAATCTTGTGAACATTTGGCACGCTGTTTTTCACTGCATTGTTAGAAACGTGGGCACAAAAATATAGCTCTGCCTTACGTACACCACCATAGTGAGCCCAAATCTAGGCCTTATTTCAGGGTGGTTCACGCAAGAATATACATCACGGAATCACAGATTGGAAGGGACCTAAAAGGTCATCTTGTCCAACCCCATCTGTAGCAGGAAGTCCTCCTAGAGCTTCTCCAGCAGGTGCCTATGGAGCCTCTGCTTGAAGTTCGCCACTCAGGAAAAATCCTTCACCTCACTTGGCAATCTGTTCCACTGCCGACTCGCCCTTACCATTTCTTCCTGATGTCCAGCCAGAATCTCTTCTCCAGTTTGTACCCAATTGATCTAGCTCTACTCTCAAAAGCAGTTGAGAACCAATTTGTTCCTTCAAGTGTTTGAAGGGCAGGATCTTAGCCCATCTCAGCATTCTCTTCTCTTGTTATCGTCACTTGTTAGCAGTATATGCTGACTTGTATATGCACCTGAACTAGAAGTCCTTCAAATATCACAGACAGAATGAGGACTGGCTTATCTATGAGGCCAACTGAGATGGTCTCCTCAGGCAGCAGAAAGGCACACTTCTGTCACCCGCTCACCTCCACTGTTCCTTCTTTTCCTAGTTCTTGAATAGGAAAAAGAAGAAAGGAATGAAGCAGAAGAATCAATGTGCAGGAAAGCGGAGGCCTAGAGCATCAGAGACTTCCTATTCTGCTCTCCTTCTTCCTTTTGTACTTCAGGGAGTAGGAGGAGCAGAAGCTGGCACAGGTAAGGGGAAGCAGCATATAATATGGCAAACTGCCTCTTGCCTCCACACACCTTGGACAGAACATTCCTATTGACCTGACTTCTCACTACTTTGCAATTATTGCTTATTGTGGAATTGGACGTATCCCTCACACAGAGAAATTGTCACGGCCTGTCCAAAATTGATCTGAATTCTGAATTGTCTTTCTTCTTTCCCTTAGAACCTTAATGGTCATAATCACTAGTGCTGAGAATACAGTCGAAAGTTCAAATGATATGCCCTTTTCCATTTGCCTAAAGTCCAGTGACTAGCCTACATCTCTCTCTCTCTCTCTCTCTCTCTCTCTCTCTCTCTCTCTCTCTCTCATACACGCACATACACAGACACACACACCAGATATATATCTGAATAGATGGATATCCATATATCAACATGTCTGATTTTGCATATCTCAGTCTCAATGCCATAGCAGGAATAAATGTAACATTAATCCTATAAGTAGGGCTGCTTGAAGGTCCTCAGCTAAGGTCATTCGGACAGAATGGATTTTCCTTGGAATGTTTGACTCTGCATCAGAGCTGCATTCATATGGGCATATATATAGTTGTTATTGAGTTGCACTACAGCACATAAAGCTGTGATGTTTACAGTGGGAAATGGCTGAGTTATAGCAGTTCCGAGTTATGATTCCAAGTTATGGAATCATTTTCTGAAATGAGTCATGGTGGAACAGAATTTTAAACATGTGCATGGATCTTGGCAGGAAAAGTGAACTCACAGGATTTGAAAACATAACACTATATGAATAGATTGAAATATTAGGCTTGGATACTCTCCTGTTTTTCTCTCCTTAAGGGGACCTGGTGGTGCAGCAGGTTAAACTGCTGCTGCTGGGCTTTCCGACCAGAAGGTTGGGAGTTCAAGACTGTGCGACGGAGTGAGCTCCCGTTGCTTGTTCCAGGTCCTGCCAACCTAGCAGTTCGAAAGCACCTAAATGCAAGTAGAGAAATAGGGACCACTTCAGTGGGAAGGTAACAGCGTTCCGTGCGCTACGGCGTAGAGTCATGCCGGCCACATGACCACGGAAACTTGTCCTCCGACAAAAACGCTGGCTCTACAGGCTTTGAAACGGAGATGAGCACCGCCCCCTACAGTCGGTCACGACTAGACCATTCGGTCGTGGCAAAACCTTTACCTTTATTCTCCTGTTACAGGACAAGATAGAAAAAAAACATGTTCAGTTCATGTAAACAGCAGGTGGAGAGGTAAAACTTTTCCTGAACTGTATAACTTCAGTCTGCAGGTGAGAAGACTGCATGACTGAATACACCTCCAATTTTAAAAATAATCCATGTATATAGAACAGCAGATGTCAGGCTGAAGAGTTTTTGTCTAGTCTTCTGCCCTGACAAGCTGTTCTGTCTGAGCTGGGAGTTGGGGGGTTTTCAATGTAGAACAGCTTTCAGTCATGAGACTTCCCCTCCCTTCCTGAGATTGAAAGTATATAGTACAGAAATAGATTGACAACTTCAACAGCTGTTTGTATGAAGCAAGGCTTTCGGATCCAGATGAATATGCCATAGACTCACAAAAGCCAGGCAAACTCCAGAGTGGCAACCATCAGGCGAGTTGTGTTTTTGTGGAACCGAAATTGTCTTTCCAAATCCTATGTCAAACTTCCTACTCCATACTATTCAGAATTTTGAAGCCATTTTCTTGCTTCTTTGGTGTCCTTCAGGAAAACTTCTTTGTAATGTAGGCTATCTTTCTCTGTCTTGACACCCATTCTCTCTCTCTCTCTCTCTCTCTCTCTCTCTCTCTCTCTCTCTCTCTCCCCCTCTGTCTCTCCCCCCCCCATTTGATAAGATTTGTTCTCTCTCTCGCCATTTGATAAGATCAAGAAGGTCAATTGTTAATTGTTTGTCCCACTGTCTTACTAGTGCATGACTTGATGATCTCCCCAGCAGGCATGTTTTATGATCCTCCTAAAACACATGGTCCTCAGAGCAAAGGATGATCTGATAACAGAGAAGACACAATGACTACCTTTTATTGAATACCTGAATAACAGATACTTCATCTGTTGTCCTTTCTAGGGAAGTTTGGTGAGTAATCAGTAGAAGCTGGACATAGCTAAGAAAATCCCTTATCTAGACTGAGCTTCCTAGCAACAGACTATTTGCACTGAATCTTTACTGTGGACTTTGTTCGTCTTTGTCAAAAATCTCGTAATTCACTGTTTACCAAGACGGTTATCTGAGAGCTTCAGATAATGTCTGTCCCTTATGGAATTTGGCCAGTAAATTGCCGAACTGGACACTGCTGGGATTAGGGGGATCTTTGTTTTGGATTTGAGATCTTCTGATATGTTCTCCACAAACTCTTCTCCTTGCAAAAATCATTATTAGAGAATCATCTGTAAGACATTGAAACTTTCCTGCTACAGCTTCCTACAGAGACCTATAAATTGAGCAAAAATGACATTCAGGGCATGGGGCATTTTTGTGGGGCATGGGGCATTCTCTTTAAAATTATTTATGGACCTTCATCCTGCCCTTCAAACACAACTCCATGTTGAGGGTATTATGGAAATCACACAACAGCAGAAAAACTCTAAGAACAATTCTGTTCTCCATTCTCTGCCTACTTTTGCATGGCATTTTTAAAAACCCTGTGTAGAAATACTAAGGTGAATTGAGATCATTTACTTTTTATTTTTTTTAAAAACTAGACATCATAACCAAACAAAGGCAAGCAAATTTTCAGGTGGAAGACAGTTTTCAGACCTTTAGAGGGAAATAAAACACATTGGGTTTAAAATGGATTTTTGTGTCATATTACAGATATTTTTAAAGTACTTTTTGGTGTGTAAAATGCTGTCCAATGGCCTCACTGATCCTCACATAAGGTAGGTAGGCAAAGCTGGAAAAATGTGAAGACCTTCCTGGCTGGCAAATTCAGTGAAACAGTTCGGTTTATACTGTATATCTTGCAGCTAAGAAATAAATAAATAAATAAATAAATAAATAAATAAATAAATAAATACTAATTCTAAAATAGGGCTGTTCATGACACATTATTGAAAGCATGTGATTGGCTCTTGTGTACTTGCTTTGTGGGGAGGACAGGAGCCACAAGGATTCAGATTGAGATCATGGCAGGGGGAAAAATGGTGAAAGCCACCCAACTATGGTCCTTATCTGCACTGGGACCCGCATTGTTTAGCAAAAAGCAAAATCCAAATGCACATGGGCCATTACATTGTTTTAAAAATGTGTGCATTTGGATTTTGCTTTTTGCTAAACAATGCGGGTAAATATATAGGGATTGAACAGTAAATATATAGGGATTGCAAGCAAGGGCAAGATTAAAAGCAGAAACAACTTGGCCTTAAGAAGGTGCATCCAGCTTTAGTCCTTATGTCAGTTTTATGTTACTCTTAATTTTACAGGGATGTGGTGGCGCTGTGGGTTAAACCGCTGTTGCTGAACTTGTTGACCAGAAGGTTGGCAGTTCAAGACCATGCAACGGAGTGAGCTCCTGTTGCTTGTCCCAGCTCCTGCCAACCTAGCAGTTCAAAAGCATGAACAAATGCAAGTAGATAAATAGGTACCACTTTGGTGGGAAGATAACAGTGTTCCGTGCGCTACAGCATATAGTCATGCCAGCCACATGAACACGGAAGTTTGTCCTTGGACGAAACACCGGCTCTTTGGCTTAGAAACGGAAATGAGCACCGCCCCCTACAGTCAGTCACCTTTACCTTTTACCTTTTATTAAGCTTTATAAAGCAATGGAGGCCAGTGAAGTAGTTTATTAGTAGAAACCAGTGGCCACTAATTGGGACAATTGAGGGGATAGGGGAATTCCTACCCTTCCTAGAAATAGGTGGAGGCTGGGTGGGAGGTCCAGTGTAGATCAATCAGCAGTCTGTATTTCATGGTTGCTGACTGGCTAGCTGCCCTTGCTGACATCAGCTTGCATGGGGCAGGGGGGGGGGAACTAACCAATTAAAACGCACACTAGAATCTTCTGCCTCACTGTTGCCTCACACCACTTTCTAGGAAAGACAAGAATTTCCCTCTTTCTTCAATTGTTCTGCAGTGGTGGCTCCTGATTTCTATTAGTAAAAATTTTCACTGACTGTCTCCACAGATTCACTTTTCTTTGCTTCCTTTCTAAATGTAGCAAACATGTATATGTGAGCAATTCAAATGGATTCAAATTCTTGGAGCAGTTCTTTCATATTCAATTGGGGTGTGGACATCACTTAGGGTGCAACCCTAAACTGAGTTAGGCCAGCATAAACTAAGCCAGCAAAGTTTGTCCAGCACAAGAGACACTGTAAAGTATGTTTGGACCAGTCTCGGTCAGAAAGGCCAGCACACAAATGTGCGCCATCCTCCCAAAATGCTTTATGGTGGCCTTCGTGCTGGCCAAACTTTGCTGGCTTAGCTTTTGCCAGCCTAACTCCAGTTTAGGATTGTGCTCACAGTGGAAATGCATAATGCATTGACTACTAAAAATCCTGGTTCTATCTTTAGCTGCTACAGCAGCCTGGCGAGACTCTTTCCCGAGACTCTGATAGCCATTGATGGTCAGGTCTGACAATATAAGATAGCTTCTCTATCCTAAAATAGGTGCTACTAAACTGGGAGGGAGGCAGGATTGATGGCAAGGCATTTTTCATATCCTACCCCTCTTCCCCGGGGCCTGATCCACCAACACAGATCAACTTGGACTTGCACCAGCGATATCACTGGTGCAGATCCAAGTTGACCAACTGAATGGGGACAAGAATTACACAGAATGGGGACAAGGGGGCAAATGTTCCCTTATCCTGAGGGGGCCTCCAGCAGCTGGAATTCAGTGCAATAGAATTTAGTTAGGATTGGGCTGCCTGACTGCAAGAGGCAGTTTGGCCCCTTCTTCACATACTGTTTTCCTGATTAAAGTCACTTCTCCTACACTAACAATTTGGGGTGGCAGTAGATGGGTTGATTTTTATTTTTTTTAAAAATTGGTGGCCTAGGATTAAATAGAATAAAGAACATACATAGTTTCTAGCCCTTGAGATGGGGTAGGTTGTTCAATGAAATGAAAGTATTTGATTTGATTTGATTTGATTCTGTGATATTAAATTTTGCAAAAAAAATAATAATCCATTTTAAAAACAAAGTTTTAAGCATATCCGCAAATAATTCCAGCAGACAAAACAACCTTATGGATTTATATCACCCTCGTTTGTCATTCTGAAGAGTACCAGAAGCACTTCTCATGTGGTGGGAGTTGGTTTTCTTACAGACGTGGCTGATGACATTTTATAATCTGGCCACCATTATTCAGCTGACCAGTCCTGTGGACTTCAATTATTCATCACTCATTGACTTCATTAGTGCTGCTTATTTAGAAGTGCAGATTAATAACAAAGACTTGAATATTGTTTGTTTAAGTGTGTGCGTGTCTTCCCCTTCAACCCTGCTGCCAGAATGCAGCCATTTAGTAAAACACTAAAAATCAATGCTGAAGTGAAAAAAGGATGCTAATAAGCAAGAAGTTGTATAGTTATAATGTAATTATCTGATCTCTTAGAAGTCATGTAATTTATTGTGGTTATAGTGCATAATATATCTTGCCATGACTGGAATAGACACTGTTCTTGGTGGTGTATGTGCTTTTTGGTCTAACACTGAGGACAAAAAGGCAAATATTTTCAAAGAAGAACCAACATTTAACTGGTGAACTATAGACAAAAACCAAGTGTTCCTCAGGCTGGAATGTAATACAACACATTTTAGGATTTAAAAAATAACAGAAATAACTAATTCCATTTAAGAATGTGCTTACAAATTCACCCGTGCACCAAAAAACATAGACATTGGAAGTTAAGGTGCCTGGTAAATGCTGAAATATCCACTCACATGAACTAAACAGGCAATATTAAACAGTTGCTATACAGATGGCCACTGCACTCATAGATGGGTTGGTCCAGAACATTTATTTATGGTCTCCCAGTTCTGCACATTTATAATTATGCTGACTAAATAATAAGGCGAATCAGGGCTTTCCTTTAGCCTGCATCTGCATTGGTGCAGGGACATTGGCTAGGATTGGGCTCTCAGAGCACGATCCTATCACCCTCTTTGCTGATTATACTTCCATATTGCTGGCTAAGCGTTGCTGTAAAGTGTGCTTGTGGCACTGCTGAGGGCTGTACCACTGCCTAGGGTCCAGCATCATTGGCGCCGAGCCTCAGTGTCCCAGAACTGCCACCATATCACTGACCATGGTAAGAGTTACTGCAGATGAGTGGTGCAGGGTTTGGGGGCGGTGGGAGAGCATGGAGGAGGCAGGAGTGAACGGGGGAATGGAGGAGAGGCTAGCGCTCGCCACCACATCCCCAGTCCTCTGTGTCGTGCTTGGAAGCCTAAGAATATAAGAAGAGCCCCACTGGATCAGGCCAAAGGCCCATCGAGTCCAGCTTCCTGTATCTCACAGTGGCCCACCAGGTGCCTCAGAGAGCACACAGACAACAAGATCCCTGCATCCTGTTGCCACCCCCTTGTATCTGGCATTCTGAAGTAGCCTACTACTAAAGTAAGGAGGTTGCACAATCCATCATGGCCTATCGCCCACGAATATAGACACGGTCTCCAGTCTCTGCCTGCAAAATAGCAGGTGGAGACTGGAGTAGCTCCATTCTGAGGATCATGGCTTTCCTAGTGGGAAGGGGGTAAAAGTCCACAAAACCCTAAAAATCCCTTTCTCCCAAGTCTATGGGGCTGCTCGGATCTGTGCCAGCAAAACAGCAGGCACAAGTCCATGCGATCTGAATCGGGCCTGCCCAGGATACAATTGGATACTGCCCAACAGCCTTGTCCCGCCTCTTCCCCCTGTCCACCAATGGCACCGCCCTGTTATGCCCCTGCCTGGGTCTGGCATGCCCTTGGCGTGGCCCTGTGCCAAAAGAGCTCAGCCGGAGCCTGCCCGGTGCAGCTGATAGCTGCGGTGGTGCTTGTGCACCAGCACTGCTGCTTGCGCTGGCCCCGTGACCGAATCCACGGTGCAGATGCCCCTATGGCACATTGGTGACAGGGCTGGTCCAGCGCCGGCACAACCCCAGGTTAGGATTGCACTGTAAATAGTTAAAGGAGATTCAGGTGGAAATGCATTTGGAAAAATCAACACAACACTTATCCAAATGAAGCTAGCTTAATCTGCTGAGAAACTGAGAGCAAACAATCGTGAACTTCAGCTTTTAAATAATCAGATATGGGAAATGCAAAACATGTGTCTTCCTGTGTGTCCCCCATTCCCCCTCCCCCAGTCATTTTCTGTGTCTGTTTTTGCCTCTCTGCAGGCTGGATCTTCATGTTCAGGACATTTACTTGCAAAAGTAGAAATTCAGGTTTTTTCCCAAAGAACATCAAAATCATTGTTACATATCACATGCACATTATTTGCATTTGTGTATCATGCTCCTTTTTAAAAAAGCGCAGAAAGTAATACCATTTAAAACATATAATAAAAGCCCAGAAAGCAGAACATTCTATATCATTGCACATCCAATGATCTCAATGTGCACCATGTACTTCATTCAAAAGTACAGACAGAAGCATTAACTGATTCAGGCTACAGTCCTATGCCCTCTTTCTTGAGAGTAAGCCCCACTGAATACAATGAGACTTCTGAGAAGACATGCATAGGATTGTGCTGCCAGATGTTAATCATCACATACATACATGAGGTGGTGATGGCATCTGGTCTAGATGCCTTTAAGAGGGGTTTAGATGGATTTCTGGAAGAAAAGTCCATCGTGGGCTATAGGCCATGATGGATTGTGCAACCTCCTTACATTAGTAGTAAGCTACTTCAGAGTACTGGGTGCAAGGGAGTGGCAACAAGATTCAAGCGCCTTGTGTCTCGTTCCTCCCTGCGGCACCTGGTGGGCCGCTATGAGATACAGGAAGCTGGACTAGATGGGCCTTTGGCCTGATCCAGCAGGGCTCTTCTTATGTTCTTATGTTAAGATCCTGGGGCCTGAACAAGTGTATGTCTACCCTGGACCATTGCATCACCTTGTCCCATCTAATCCAGAAATACACCTAATCCAGAAATTATCCAGAGGGGTAATTGTTACGTCCCTGCAGCCTTGAAGACCTTTAATGCCAAGGTAATCCCTCAATTTCCTCAATCCCTCAATCTCCTGCCAACCTAGCAGTTCGAAAGCACCTAAAAATGCAAGTAGATAAACAGGGACAACTTTGGTGAGAAGGGAATGGCGTTCCGTGCACTACGGCGTATAGTCATGCCGGCCACATGACCACGAAAGCTTGTCGTAGGACAAACGCTGGCTCTACAGGCTTAGAAATGGAGATGAGCACGGCCCCCTACAGTCGGTCAAGACTAGACCATTCGGTCATGGGGAAACCTTTACCTTTACCTTTAATACCTCAATTACTCTATGGTTGCCCTCTCTGGATTGGGGCTTCAAATAACGCTCTGGGGTGCATTCAAGGTAAATTTTTATGAAAAATCTTAGGCCTACCTAACTGTGTAACTTATACGGCCATGTGCCTTGAAACCGGCCAATCTTTGTTGGGAACTAGGGCCTGGCTGATGGCTTTTAAATATTGGATGCGGCTATATTACAACTACGATCCATGTAGCTTACTTTACCAGATGCTTTTCGAACTTAATCGGTCATCTCCTATAGATGTGATAGGTATCCTAGGTATTCATAAATAGCAGATATTGCAGTTTTTGCTTCTGATACAGAAAATCATGGATGTTTCCTAAATTAGAGGTGAGCTCTCAGGCGCACTATGAACCAGCAAGGAGCCAATACAATTCTGCCTTCATTAGCCACTTAACTGCCCCAGACTGTGTGAAAGCACCCTCAGGCTCAGTGTGAAAAACGATTAAAAAGGTAAAATCTTGTGCAGAGCTAAAATGATTAAATCTGAATATACCTTTTAAAAGTTCAGGGCTATACTCAAACTATTTTCTCTCTTCTTCTTTCCAAGCCTTTGAAACTGGAAAGAGGGCCTTTTAACCATCAAATTCTATTCTAACATTAAACTGTGTGCAAAATTGCAGAAATAATGCCTACATCAGTGTGGGGACTGGGAGAAATATCAATAATATTGATACATAGGAGGCGGATTACATTCTTTTGCCGGCTGGTCTTCTCACAAAAGCCCATGCTGGTTAATCTGCTCCACAGCAACTCTGTTCTGCCACAACAGGTGCATCAGCTTGTTACAGCCTGATTTTCCATCTCCCATCCAAAAACAAGGCCACAGAGTCTCCTGCTAAGTTTTAGTCAGTATCAGCAGCTCAACCATCAGTCCACACCTCCTACCCACAGCAGCTCTTTTTAATCAGGCTCTATGATTGGGGGCTTCTCTTAGTGTACCATTGCGTGAGCACACCAGCAGCTGAAATGAAATCCACCCCATTTCCCGTCAGCTTGAATTTTTACCTTGTGATAGAATATCACTTGTCTACCTGATTGGAGAAGGGAGTGCACCTCGTCTTCTGTCTTCCCCCGCCTGAAGGTGAACTGGCAGGAACATGAGCCAATGAGTAAGCTCATTCCAGTCTCTGTGGGAATTCTGACTCCAGGAAAAGCAAGGCTTTTCCCCTTCCCTGCCCCCAATGGCTTATGGTGTTTTACAAAACAAAGGGGCAATCAAGCTACCCATGAATCCCAGCAGCTGAATGTTGGTGAGTTAAAAGGCCCAAACCATGTGAAAATATACAGAAAATACACAGGGGGGAAAAAAACATGGTAACTTGGGGAAACACAGGAATTCATCACAGGCATACTTTTCCTACACATACTTTTCCTGAGAGTAACTCCACTGTGCACAATGGAACACACAATGTCTGAGTAGACATAATACTGAGTTTAAAGTATACAGGATTGCACTGACAGTTGGTCACCATGGACCAAACACCATAGGCAGAGCTTTCATATTGTATTATCTCACAACACCTAAAACACAATGTTGTGCATTACACTCAGTTCATTTATTCAGCTGAACACTACATGCTTCACACACCAGTATGTTTGTTCATCACTTGATAAATGCAACACTGGGTGGTAACCTGTGTGTGCAAATGAGCCATCATCTCAGGATAACCCTGACCCCAATCAACAGCCCGTGTCTTGGAGTGGGAAGTGCTGGCACCGGCTGCTGTGGCAGATTCAGTCCCTGAGATCACCCCTGACTGATATGAGCAGTGAAGAACTCTGGGAGCTTGACTCTGACTCCCTGGAAATGCATCCACTTGGGTTAGAGTCCTGCACGGCCCAGTCAACAACCTCTCCACTGCCTGCCTGCCAATGCACGAAATGCCTCAGGTGGGAGATGACAGTCATGGCAGAGGTCTTGATTTCATGTCCAGAGGCTTTCCCTTTAAAGATCCTCACAGAGGCTGCAGTTATCAACTGCACAGTAAACAAGAAAGCTAGCAATGGACATGCAAATGTGAACTAGCCCAGATGAAGAATCAAGTGCTACACTTACGTATGTGAATCATCTCAGTATCACATTACATGCAAAACTACATTTTTGAATCAGATCCGAATGTCGGTTATTTAGGAGAAAAATCAGGGCATCACAAGGTGAAAAATGAGTAGGTGTCTATAACTAGTTCTGGAGTGCATTATAATACTTTATATTCAAAATTCCATGATTAAAGCATAACATGACTCATTTTCATGTATTATGTATTTATATCATTTGAGCCTGTATAATAAAATGTAAGCAGTTCCCTTTAGTGCAATTTGACATGTGCTGGGACAGACTAATTAGAGACTGGGACTTATTTAGCATTCTGAAGTCCATCAAATATTATCACATCAAATATTATATGGGAAAAGAAGAAGCTGCATAATAATTTGAAGATGGCAACAGCATGCGGCGATATGGATTAGTAGCTGATGTTCTATAGCCTAGTAAGTGAAATAGTGGATTATAATGCAGTAGTACTAATGCTATGATATGCAAAAGAAATACTTCAAATAAAACTATTAAAAGCAATAAACAGCACTAAAAGAAAAAGCAGCCTCCCATTCTAGGGTTTTACTCCTTGAGATAGTTTACAACAATTCTTAAAAAATGAGGAAACATTGAGGATGTAATCCTCCTAACCAACTTCCCAGCACTGACCTAGCTGTGCCAATGGGGGCATGTGCTGCATTTTGCAGTGGGGGAGGGGCAGCCATGGAGGCCTCCTCAAGGTAAGGGAATGTTTGTTCCCTTACCTCAAAGCTGCATTGCCCTTACCCCAGTGCTGGAAAGTTATTTGGGATTGCACCTTGTGGGATCCATCCAAACCCCCCTTCAGCCGACGCAAGCCATAAAGCACCTCCACGCTAGCGCTTCTCAGGCAGGGCTGACGCAGGCAGTTGCATCGGTCCTGCATCCCTGGAGCACGCCCCCGTAAGCCGCACCTGTGCCAGCTGAGTTTAGCAGGCACAGGGGCTATTCTGGGTGGGGGGAAGACAGGAGGGAGGGCAGAACGGGGAAGGGGCAGGATGTTCTGGTAAGTGGGCCATCCCAGGGAGGGGATGGAGCCCAGATGCAACCATTAGGCCATGTTCAAACCCCCGTCCCCAGGCTGCAGGGCATGGTAGGACTTGCGCTTGCTAAATAGCAGGTGCAGATCTGAGCAAGATCAGATTGGGGTATCTGACAACTACACTGGGGTAAAGCAACATTTGTCCCCTTGCCCAGTGATGTCATGCACCCACTACGCACCACTACGTGCTTACCGGTTCCTAGAAGTTGAGCTGGCCCCGCCCACTCGAAGCTGGCCCCGTCGGCTGGTTGGCTTAGCAGCTGCGCATGCGTACTGCACGCCCGCAGCCGTTGCCTGCACTTGCTGTGAGGAGGCAGGCAGCGTGGTGGCGGCGGCATCATGACATCACTTCCGGCTATGACCTCACTTCCTGCCACAACATCACTTCCGGCTTATGACGTCACTTCGGGTGGGCAGACCCCAACAAGTGCCAATCAAAAGTGAGTACCTGTTCCTAAATCATTTGGATGACACCACTGCCCTTGCCCCAATACAGTCCCAACCTGCGTTGCGTACAGCCAAGGGCGTAGCGTGCCTTGCCCGCTCTGGGGGCAAGGCCCGCGTTGCACCCCCACACCGCGACCATGACGGCTTGCGTGGGACTTCGCTGCTGCAGCCCAGGCAATTTCAAAATCACTCGGGTTGCGACAGGGAACGCGCCCAGTGCCAGGCTCCCTCGTTCGCTTCTCAAGCCGGGAAGCAAAGGTGGGTGCCTGGAATTTTGCTGCTGCAGCCCAGGCGATTTTGAAGTTACCTGGGCGGCGGCAGCAAACACACCCAGCACCCCCATTTGCTTCCCAAGCCAGGAAGTGGATGGGGGCACCTGGCCCAATCACCAGTGCAGCCCAGATGAAAACATCTGGGCCATGTCAGTGAGTGTGTGAGGTGCCAGGTGCTTCTGTTTGCTTCCCGAGCTGGGAAGCAAACGGAGGTGCCTGGGACTTCGCTACTGCCAGTGCAAAATCACCCCACCAGCAGCAGGGGCATAACTAGGGTGTGGCAGGGGGTGGCATGAGCCATGGGTGCCATCTTGCAGGGGGCGCCGTTCGCATGGCGCCCACCCCCCCAAAATGGCGCCCACGGCCCGCCCGCTCCCTGCGCTGCATTCTCCTCGCTCCGGCTGGCCTTAAAGAGCCAGCCGGAGCGAGG
>JAJKFI010000139.1:1504751-1564766 GCA_029204185.1 Lerista edwardsae | reverse complement strand
CGGCAGCGAACAGAACACGCCTCTTAGAAGGGGCGGGGCGCTATGTCATGACATCATGATGTGACGTCATGACGTTGCGTGCCCATAGGGGCGCAATTTCATTGGGCGCCATGGGCGCCCTTTCAAATAGATTCGCCCCTGACCGGCAGTGGCACAAGCCGAGGCATCAGCGCACACCTATCTGCCTTCCCAAGCTGGGAAGGCAGAGGGGTGCAAGCAGGGGCTCCTTTTTCTTAGAGGAGCAACATTTTGAGCCCTAAGCATCTTGTGCCTGGGGCGACGGCCCCTGCATACAGCGCAGGCCAGCCTGCCTGCCTGTTCCAAAGCAGGTTAGGGTTGCACCCTCAATCATGAGGTTCCCCCATTTCCCACCCACAATGTGAAGTGGTACAATCTAAGAACAGAGTCCCCACATGATTATCAGACCTGCACACAGTTAGCAAATATACTTTGTGTTTAGTGGATAGTTTGTGGATTGGGCTTATTGAGTTCTGGGGAAAAGTCTGCTAGGGAAGCTGTAAAATCAGTTTACTTGGATACATTCTACAAAAGGCTGGTGTATGTTAAGGCCATCTAATCCTTAAATAGGGGAGAGGGCCAGAGCCATGTTGCTCTTCAGAGTATTGGGTTCTGTCCCGATCAGGATAATTGAATAGAAGCAGATTCCAACCTGTGGAATCTGTCTCTGTCCAATTATCCCTGATATCCTGGTTGTCCAGGAGTGTGACTACAGTCCTTTCCTTGTCTCACTGACACACTTTGGAAAATCTTGGCCCCTTTTGTGCAGGAGCATCGGTACAGGCTCTTTACACATCATGCTATGAGTGGCCTCTGCCCATTCCTGTCTGTTGACTCTGCCTTTACAACAAAAGCAGGAGGTGTGATCTGGAGGTTGAGCTGTCACCTTGCCTGAAAAAGCTAAGCAGGATCAGCAACCTTGGATGGGAGACCAATGGGAGCACCAAAGATGAAGACTGACAGATCTTTGCAGAGAAGTAATGCAGAGGAGTCAGTTGGCAAGCGCAAAAGGCTGGCAAGCCAGGATGTGACTGCACTATGAATGGGAAACTTCTGAAGAAATGGAGGCTTCTATGAGTCTCTCTCATGGAACAATATTTGTAAAAAACCCATTGGGGGTTCATGACCACCCTGCCTAGGTAAACTGCCTTGAATCTATGAGAAAAGCGGTATATAAATACTGTATTATAGTGGTTCCCAAACTGTGAACTGCAACTCCCTGTGGAGCTTCAGAATCCTTGTGAAAAAGCCTACCATCCTATGCAATGTATAGGATTGTAGCCTTAATGGGGAGCCACAGCTAATGGCCCAATAGGTCAAGGGAGCTGCCAGTTGAAATCACTGCTGTAATAAATAAAAATAAATAAAAGCTTCTGTGGAAAGTTCCCAGAAGTGTTAATTCTGCACCTGTCTGATCCTGCTACACTTCCCTGATCTTGCATATTTCTCCTTCTTTTCTAATCACGTTATTGTCTGCCATCTCCACCAGGGACGTGCCATGATATCTTGTGCTGGAGAGGCACATTACGTTACAGTCCCTGTGACCCGGAAGTGACATCATTTCTGGGTCACTGCTAGCTTTGGCGCATCTTGTCCTGGCTTCAGGGAAACTCCAGACTTCCCCTGAAGCTGGGACAAGGTCAACAAAGCCTCGCCTTTGGTGAGAATGTCATGCAATTCTCTCCAAAGGTGGAGTTCTGGCGGCTTCACTGCGCTTGGTCCCAGCTTCAGGGGAAACTGGGAACTTCCCTGAAGCTGGGACAGAGTGCAGGAAAGCCATCTTCACCCCATTGGGTACAACTGGAGTGGGTGTGCAGTCAGGGCAAGTGAGGCAGAGTCTCACCTGCCTCTAATGACCGCACATCTCCACACTTGCCTCACTTGCCTGGACTCCTTCTGGGTACCGGCTACACTCTGACCAACAATTTTGCTCGAGTCCAGCCTGGCACCTCAGCTAGCATTGACAACTCTGACTTAAGTTATTCCTGAAGGTTTTGTTTCTCCCAATGTTGAAAATTCCTGGTGACCCAGTTATCATCTCCAGGATCGTTTTTCAGTATTCCCCTTTAGGTCTAGGCCAGTTCCTAGAGACTCCTGGCCCTGGAGTCCCGGGTAATCCTGAAGTGTTGGAACCCGAACTCCAGCCTGGCTCTGCAAAGAGAAAATGGGACCCTTCCAGGGCAGAATGACACATTCTGCCAGAGGAATGCCTGGAGCGGAATCACAGCACTGAGTTTTGCAAGCAGCCACTCCCTCTCCTCTTCGGAGCCTTGCCCAGTGGCAAATTGGAGACTATTTTGGCTCTGAATGGCTCCAAAGAGGAGGGGGAGCAGCTTCTTGGAAAACGTAGTGCTGTGATCCCCCTCTAGGTACACCATCCCTTTGGTGCTGCAAGGCATGATTCTGCAAGATATTGTATTAGGAGCTTGCAAAGGGCTTAGTTCCACGCCTGTGTGAGGTTAACAAAAATGCAGCAAGCATGAAAACATTAACATGATTGATTGCATTTCGAGCACACCCAGTTTTGCCTCTCTTAACATATGCAGCCTCTATAGAAAGCAAGGACGTTTTACAGTTCCCTACTTTGGAACGTGTTGAATTTAAGTCCAGCAGCTGCTAGTTTAATCCAATTTGATTATTACTTCTCTCCGCAAGCTTTCATGAGGTTAACCTTGTGTACCTGGAAGGAGCTCATTTGTGAGCATAGGGTAATCAGTTCTGACTACAAGTTAAAGTTATCCTTAAGCAAACAGAAAACTATTCAGCATAGCAATAAAGTTAAATAATTATTACTGAGCTATGTGATGTGACTACAATGTGACTTTGAAATGACAGGGATGTGATTAGAATCAGAATGTTATGCATCTGTTATGATACTGGCAAAGAATTATGCCAAAGCTCCCTGACATTACCAGCACTGGGGAAAATGACATGCTTGATGCCTAGAAAGACATAATTTCTAAGAGACAGCATGTGCTTGGAAATGGTTTGGCTCCAGCATTGTAATCGCTGATAAGAAATATAATTGGAGTGTAATATAATGTAAGAAAAATAGGTCAGAAAGAGAATGCAGACTCTTTGGGCATGCATAGACACACAGCCCAGTGCCTGCTTTTGGACATTGATGTGCTCATTCACCCTGGCTTCTGCAGTTCATTCTGCAATATTCCAGAAGATTTTTTTAAAAAACTGGATTACTTCTGTTGGCAGCAAAGTATGCAATATTTCATTTCACATACAGCTCTTTATCAAGTACAGTTTTGTGTACCTTGAAAGTCTGCATCCGACTGCAGTTGATTATAACCTTGCTCACTCATTATGAATACAGGTACAAAAAGCAAGGCAAAAAGCCGTGCCACCTGCCCTCCCAATGTTTGATGCCTGTTCCTACAGGTCCCAAATATGGAGAGAGCAGACTTCAACTTATGCATCACTGCAGGGCGTGTGTCTGTGGATGCTGCACCCCAAGATACAAGGGGATCTCCAGATTTGGAGTCAGAGGACAAAGATCTACTAAAGGTATTATCTGAGTTTCTTCTTCTGGTCTTAACTAGCACTTAGCCTGGGGCACTTAGCCTGTCCTTTCAGCCGCTGTGTGTAAGTAATGCTGAAGTCTATGCATCATTTATAACATGCTTCCACTTGTGGCAATTGGTGGCAATATTTCTCTCATTGATGGTCAATTGTTAGTTCTTTAGCTCTTCTTCAATGTGTTTGAGCCATGTTTTCTTCAGTGTTGCCTGCTGAACCCTCCAATAGGGAAGTCTCTTTTGCCAGAGAAGATTGTGTGACAACTGACTGGTATTTATTCTATAGACATGGCCAAACCAATGCAGTCTGTGTGATTTGTTCTTCAGCTGATGGTTGCACCTTATCTGAATTGCCTCATTACCATAGCGATCACGAAAGGAGATACCCAGGATCTATTTCAAGCATCACATTTGGAAGACCTCAAGCTTGTTCATGTCTGATCTAAGCAGGGTCCATGCTTCTAATCCATATAGGAGAATTAGCATGATCAGAAGAGGTGACGTTTGGTCTTGATGAGATATTGGGCCTTCTTCCCAAGGCACCATTTGAACAAGGGGAATGCTAATGTTGTCTGGCCAATCCTGCTGTGGAGTTCAGTCCACATGGATGCCATTTTTTCCCTGCATGGGAGATCCCAGATTTCTTGGTCAATCTGGGTTCCATAGAGGTGAACATTGGTGTGTGATCCATCCATGGTCATAACTTTGGTCTAAGTATCTTAGACTGCATATTTTCAAAGAGGTGCAGGGGCTAGGTATTCAGCTACTCAGCAAGCACTACTCCACACCATCACTCCTCAACTGGAACCCGTTCAACCTCCAAGTTTTTGGGAGAGGAGGTCGGCTTTAATTTCTAAAGCTTTCCCTCACTGTTAGAAGAAACTTTCTTTGCATTGCATTTAGCAGAGTAGAGAGATTGGTGTGTTACTGACACAAAGGCCAAGCAATCAGCACTGTCATGATGCCCCACCTAGACAATTATTAATAGAAACAGACTTGTTTATGTTGGGTGGTCACAAGGATATCTCTTGGCTTATCTCACCTTTTCAACTGTGTTCACTCAATGAATGGTGAGGAGAGCAGAATCCACAGGCCTTCCCCGCCCCATTTCCACACTTTTAGCATAAAATACAAACAGTACATACACATGGAAACTCTGTATGCATGATTGGGGCTTCAGTTCCTACAGGTTTCCTGATCACATGGAGGAACTTATGGCTGTACAGTGCACCATTCATAAAGTGAACAGGCATGATCCCATTTTCCCCTCAATGTATCCAGTTAAAGGCAGTTTAGAAGGTGGGAGTAGAGCTTCTGTATACTGTATATTCTTTAACACAGAGGTATACAAACTTTTTACACTGGGAACCACTTTTTAGAATGACACTCATGTTGGGACACACCAGAAGTGATGTCATTAAGCTGGAAGTGATGTTGAGGCAGGAAGTGACACCATCAAGCAGGAAGTGCTGTCATAGTAAAATAATAAAATGACACTCCTGAAATGCAAATTTGCATTCTTGGATTGCAGCAATTGTACCATCATGAAACATTCCTGACAGAAAGCAAGATTTGGACAAAATATGATGTAAAAGCACTGAACTAAAAACAAATAAAAAAAACCCTTGAAAATTCAAACTGTTAACACTCACAAAAGGAATATAACAAAAGTAAGGTCTGTAGCTTCCAAGATGGCTGCCCCAGCTTTTGTGATCCACCTGACATCAGGTCACGACCCACCAAGTGGGTCCTGACCCAGTTTGAATAACACTTTATCATGATAACGCTTTATCATGTTGGTGTCTTGTCTTTCCTCCAATGAACTTACGGTAGCTTACATAGAGGCACATCTAGGGTATGGCAAGTAGGGCACATGCCTTGGGCATCATTTGAAAAGGGGTGCCACTGAGAAGCAGCTTCCCGGCCAAGTCTTGGTTTCCCCTGAGCCGCTGCAGCTTGGGGGCCTGCAGCAGCCCAGCAGAAAGTCAGCTGGGAATCTGCTAGAGAAGTAACAGGGGTGGCAGCCACAGTGTGAAGACAACACCCTCCTCTGAACCCAGAAGTGACATCACATCACACGATATATATGACAACTGTGATATTGTATGCACAACATTGGAAAAATCCAGAGGCACCATCAATTGAAGATTGGTGGATAAAAATTCTGGATTTAGGGCGCAATCCTAACCTGGCGGTAGACCGGCCCAGTTAGACCAGCAAAGTTTGGCCGACAAAAGGGTGTGCTATCCTCCCTGACTCAGAGAGTGGTCCAAATGTGCTTTACGGCGGCCCTCGAGCCAGCCAAAAATTGCTGGCCTAACTGTGCCGGCCTAACTCCAGGTTAGGATTGAGCCCTCAATGAAAATGGATAAATTTATGACTTTATTTAAAGAGAAGTCAGTAAAGTTGTTTATGAATATCTGAAAAGCACTCATTGACTTCCTGCGTGAGACAGGAAATGTCGGTGCAACGTATTATGGACTTGGTGAATAGGTGGATAAGTTAGACCTAAAATATTTTGCTGGGGATTAAAATAAATGATAAGATTTTTATAAAAAGTATTAAAGAATAGATAAGAAGCTGGCCATGAGACACAATCTTTAATTTGAGTAATTATCAATATTTTGTAGAGGATGTAAGGAATTTAGATATATTACTCCACGCTTGCATTATATATTCTGAATTTAGTTTTTATTTATGAATCTGTATTAGTTATAACAATTGTTTTTAAAAAGGAATGAATAATGGAATTATGGAATCCCCTTCCCTTGGAATTAAAAACAGCTCCCTCCTTGCAGACTTTTCAGCAGGGCCTTGATTAATCAATCAAAAGTATTTATATACTGTTTTTCAACACAGGTTCACAAAGCAGTTTACATGCAATCAATAATAATAGTTAAATGGCTCCCTGTCCCCAAAGGGAGCCATCTAAAATAAAATTCAGACCACCCCCAGCAACAGCCACTAGAAAAGACACTGCGCAGGGGTGAAGAGGGACAACTACTCTCCCAATTACTCTCCCCCTGCTAAATATAAGAGGAGCACCACTTGAGAACGTGTCCCTTGCCCAATTAGCAGGGGTTAAAACACCAGACGTTTGACGTTTTTATTTGCAAAAGCTTTTATGGACACTGCGTGCTGGCATTTTTATTGAACTGTCTTTTAATATTGGGATCCAGGGTATTTGCTTTGCTTTACTTTCTAATTGTTTTAAGCTTTTAAATATTGTTTTATTGTAATTGTATTTGTTTTTATGTTTCTAAAATTGTTAGCCACCATGGGTCCCCTTCAATATGGGAGAAAGGCGGGATAGAAATACAATAAATAAATAAAGTTGCACATGACAAAAGTGTAATAGCTCTCTAAAACATTTCTGGAAACGGTTACTCCTAATTGCTTGATTCAAATATATGTTTGTAGCATGGGTGCCGACTTGATTTCAACATTGGGAGTGGTAAAAACCACGCCCCCGACGTCGTTGTGGCCATATCAGACCACGCCCATACAGCAGGAAAACACCGTCTTCAAATTAAATAAACAAGCAAAGCAAGCAAACAGTATTGATATACCGCTTTTCAACAAAAAGTTAACATAGCGGTTTACAGGCAAAAAATAAAGTTAAATGGTTCTCTGCCCCAAAAGGGCTCACAATCTAAAAAAAAAAAAAATGCAGAACACCAGCAGCCACTAGAAAAGACACTGCGTGGGGTGAAGAGGGACTGTTACTCTCTCCCTGCTAAATAGAAGAGGAACACCACTTGGAAAAGTGCCTCTTGCACAGATCATGTGACAATCTATTGAACACAGACAGTGTCTGCACCACTTCTGCCCCATCTCCTTTTCCAGCACTGAATACTGGGTAATGATTAACCCTTCTAAAGCAAGGGTTAGGGGTGGGTGGGTTTTGGGTCCCCCCCTAACTTTCTTGATGTAATTAAAATAGCAAAGTGCGGTGTGTTATATGTTCTCATCTCATCCTAATTTTTGGATAGTGTGCTGGCTCCTGGCTGTGACTTTGACGTGGTAGTGAGGAGTTGCACCAACAAAGTACTCATGAGGGGTAGAGGACACTCTCAGCGAGTTTTCTCACAGAAAACTGTCTGCAGGCAAAGTAATTCTGCAGCGGTGCCTTGACGTGGTGGGCAGGGCAGGGAGGCGGAGGTACCAGCCTGGCAGAGGCACACTGCTGAAGGATGTAGTGACTACTAATGAGTGAGGAACCGACAAGGAGGAAAGGCCATCTGCAGTGGCAGTGGCAATGTCAAGGGGGTGCAGGACCCGCACATGGCAGAGTGCATGGCCCAGCTGTGGCTGCCCAGCCTAAGTGTACAACATGGGCTGCACCAGGGCTGGCCAGAGGCTGCTGGGCAGGTCATGCAGCCGCGTGTCTGCCCTCTGGTTGCCCCGTTGAAGGGGCAGCTGGCACTGCTGATGAACAATTTTGCACGCATAAAACTGGCAGGAGTGCCCAGGTCTCCCATGGAGAGGGTGAGGGGCAGCGGCAGCCTGCAGGAGTGAAATAAAAAAGGGTCGTCAGCTCTGACCAGCAAGGATGTCCAAAAGTGGCAGCTGCAGCAGGAATGCCCAGGTCTCCCATGGAGGGGCACTGCAAGAGTGCACCAAAGAAGGCTCATCTCCCTCCAACCCACTACGGATTTTCCAGCAGGGGCTGGCTGGAAGCTGTGGGCATGTTGTGGAGCTGCATTTCTGCCATCTCTTTGCCCCCCCTTCAAGGAGCATTTGCGCAGCCGAGCTCACCCATAGATGGAGGGCAGGGCAAGAGTGAACCAAAGAAGGGTGATGACCAAGGCGGCATAGGCTGCTCAGGGGCTGCCAGCAAGCTGTGGGCAGGCGTATCTGCCATCTGTTTGCCCTCTTTAAGCAGCACTTGGCACCGCTGACGAACCACTTTGCATGCATAAAACTGGCAGGACAGGGAGGAGAAGATGCTGCGATGGCTGATGTAGGAATGAGGGCTGTCCAGGACACAAAGGTGGGTGGCTGAGTGCCTGACCACGACTAGGTGCCCAGCCCAAGGAGGCTGGGACTTGGAGTGACTGAGGAACGGACAGGGAGGGGATGCATCATGCAACCGTGGCAGGCTTAGTGACTAGTAGCTGCTGTGCACTACCTCCACAAACCCTGCACGGGACACTGCCTGTCTGACCCGGTCGGCCGTGAGATAATGAGCCACCACGTCACGTGTTCATTAGGCCATTGGGCCAGGCCAAACACTACGCCGTCATGGTTGATGATACTTCCGAGGTCTCCATCCAGGCAGGAGGAGCTGTAAAAATAAATGTGGTGGAATTAAGGAGTGCTGGAGGGACTTTAGCCGGGCAGCCAAGCTGAAAAAGGTCCAGAGTCAGACCATCATCACAAAGTCCAATTCCATATTCTAAAGGTGACCATTTGTGGTGCACAGGTCCAGAAAGCATCTTTGGTTTTCCAATCCACTACAAAGATGTGTCAAAGTTACATGGGCCCGGGTCTCCAGTCTTATCCTCTGAGGTGCTGCAAATTGAAAAAAAGTCTCTTGGCCATCTTCTGACTCCACAACTTGGGTTCCAAGTGGGCCGCCCACGGGGCTGGTCCTGGAGTGTTCCTTCCAGTCAGTGCCACCACTGCCACCTCTTTGCACCACTGAAGGAGTATTTTGCCTGCATTGAAATGGCAGACGTAGGTACGAGCCGAGGTGTGCTGCTGGCTGTGAAGTACCTGCATGAGCCCACACACGTGGCAAAGTGCTTGACCCGGCAGCCCGGCCGGAGTCAATACCAGCAGATGTCATCATCACCACCACCCAGGTACAGGTGACGTGGTGTCTCAGGCCCCAGCTCAGCATCTCATTGCTGATCATCAATCATCACCCAGGGTGGCTGGCTGGGGAGGAGACCTTGGTTCCCACATCTGGCTTGATTAGGAGGACAGGAGGTGTGGTCTGGAGGTTGAGCTGTTGCCTTTGCCTGAAGATGCTAAGCAGGATCAGCCTTGGATTCGCCTTGGATGGGAGACTGGACGTCCCTGACAAAGCTTGTGGAGGAATGGGAGGAGTCAGCTGACAAAGAACTGGCCAAGGTGTGATTTGTGGTGGACTGTGAAGGCTCAGAAGGTGCAAGAGTGCAGCCAGGATCATGACCACACATTGAAAGGGAAACATCGGAAGAAATTGAGGGTTCTGTGAATGGTACATAGAACAAGAATTGTAAAAGCCCCAATTGAAAAATGGGGTTTATGAACAGCCTGCCCATGTAAACCACCTTGAGTCCAGTGAAATCTGGAGAAAGGCGGTATAAAAATACATCAAATAAATAAAAATAAAAAAATAAACAAGTGAAATGCTGCTGCTACTGCTGGTTCAGCAGTAGGCTTGACTGTGCCCACTGCCCACCCACCACTGTTGGGGCAGAGAGCCCCTGGCCTGCACCAAACTGAGTGGCTGGCCGAGTTCAACTGAGGATGATATAACTGATAATAATTGTAAAAGTAACTGATATAAAACATATGGAAACTGAAATGGTATTGGCTCCACATTGAAAAAGACCTTAAGTTTCTCGGGGCAAAGAATGACTAATTAAACTTTTAGACACTGCAGAAATGAATAACAAACATAATTAGCAAAAAATCTGGACAGATGCCCCCAGTTGAACTTGCTGAAAAATGAACTCAATTTATTCTATACTCGTATAGAATGTAATTATTTAAGGTTATTGAAAAATATATGAAATTTTGATTTGTAGTTAAATGTTTTTTTATTTTTAAAAATTGGCTCAAATCCAGGGATGCCTACACAAATCTCTGCTGTCTCTCACATCGTAAGGATGTTGTTCTGTAGGATCCTGAGGTGGGGGCGTGGGGAATGCTAGAAAAGGGAATGAAAAAACCCAAATACACTTTGGAGTGCAACCAAACAACGCCAAATTTTACTGAAAATAAAATCCCAGCATTATACCATTTTCTCCACACTAACTTCAATCATCAGTTAGTCCAACAATGGCTGACAGTTGAACTGGTCATATGTCAAATCCATCAAAAGAATGCTTCACCACACACTGCAGGTTGAACTGAATTGATGCTTACCCTGGTACATGCAAAGATTGTATGAATTTGTTCATTGTGTACCACAAGCCCAACAGAGAACAGAAGGAAACAAATATATTATATAATTATTGTAGAAATAGCAAAGAGTACCTGTACAAATAACAAACCTCTGTAACATGTGCAGAGTGCATTTTTCTTCACGCTGAATAATCAAAGTTGGCACCACCCAATCAGTGGTTTATGGCCCAATCCTATGCATGCTTAGCACTGGCAGAACATGTAGTCCCAGACACAGCCGAGGTTCCATCCCTGGGCAAGGTCCAAGGAAGCTGCTGCCTGTATAGGCTCCCTGCCACCAACACCCGCCGCGCAGCTCCCTCCAAACCACACACCATGCCAGGCTCCGTTTTTGAGCTGTTCTAATGTAAGGGCGTAGGGACGTGGTGGCACAGCGAGTTAAACCGCTGCTGCTGGGCTTTCCGACCAGAAGGTTGGGAGTTCAAGACTGCATGACGGAGTGAGCTCCCGTTGCTTGTCCCAGCTCCCGCCAACCTAGCAGTTCGAAAGCACCTAAATGCAAGTAGAGAAATAGGGACCACTTTGGTGGGAAGGGAACGGCGTTCCGTGCGCTACGGCGTAGGGTCATGCCGGCCACATGACCACGGAAGCTTGTCCTTGGACAAAACGCCGGCTCTACAGGCTTTGAAACAGAGATGAGCACCGCCCCCTACAGTCGGTCACGACTAGACCATCCGGTCGTGGGGGAACCTTTACCTTTAATTTAAGGGCAGGTGGGCTGGGGCCAAACTCCACTCCCGGGCTTGCCTCTGCGAGAGGCGAGCTGCCTCATTGCCTCTCCCTGCTCCCCGGTTGCTCCACCAGTGTGGTGCTTGGGGCATTTCCCCTCCTAATGATAGAACCACCCCTGAGAATATGCATTCCACAGGTTGCAAAAGCACTTTAAAGCGGAGGGTAAGTCCAGCAGTGGAATGGAAAGAGGGGTTGGAACGAGGGATTGGGCAAGGGAGGGCGGCAATGGAGGTGGACAGATCAGGCTCAGGAGAGGATGTGATCAGCAGCGCTGGCATAGACAGTATCCTAGCCCCCTTCCTGGGCCCCAATCTGCCTGCATGGATCAACATGGACCTGCACCAGTGATATCACTGGCACAGGTCCAAGATAACCCATTACAGCTGCTGGGGCTTAGCTGGGGCAAGGGGAGCCTACCTTACCTCAAGGAAATCTCCAGTAGAATCAAAATTTCCCCATGCAACACAGCAGAAGCTGTGACTAGCGCTGCTGCATCACACCAGGGGAATTGCATCCTAAATCCCAACCAATTTTCCAGCACCAGAGTAAGGGCAATGCAGCTCTGAGGTAAGGGAAGAAACATTCCCTTACCTTGAGGGGGCCTCTGTGACTACTATTCCACTGCAGAATGCAGAACACGTCCATTGGCACAACTATGTCAGTACTGGAAAGCTGGTTAGGATTTTGTTGCTCTAGATCCCAGGAATATTTTAAATTGGAAATAATCTGTTATGCATGATATGCAAGCTCTGTTACCTTCAAGCTCAGGTCCAGAAATCAATAATAGTATGAGATAACTGTAATCATCATCATTTGTGTACTAAGACGCACCGTATGCTATGATTTTCTTCTTGTGACAAAGTTTAAGGGTGATCGCAATGTGATTTCATTCTGTCACCATCTTTGTGGGAGGGAAATAATTGATGTTGTGTATTGACAAATGCATAATTTACCTGGCTGCTTGAGAGAATAAAGCAAGAATATAAAGCATAAAGAGGTATTGTAGCTAACAATGATGAAGAATGTTTTATTCAGTTCCGTACTTGAGGAGGCAAAAAATAAATAATAAGTCCCAACCCTGAAGAAAAACAAATTCTCATCTGACCCTTAAGAAAGGAAAATGAGGGAGGTGTTCAGGAGTCAATGGGAATCTAGACTGAAGCTGGAGTCAGAAGAATATGAATTATAGATGAAGAGGCATGTATTAAATATAAAGTTGAAACAAGTTGAGGAGGGCAAGAGAACAATATTTTATACAAGGGTGGTCAGAGGAGAGCCCCTCCAGCTGCTCTTTGGAGGATGTCTGACACATTGTCTAGTACACAGCATTTGCCTCTTTCCTTGGGGCTCTGACAGTGCTGGGCCTGATACCGAAGGTTGGATGTCACGCTGGGCAGGAACAGAGATTTTCTTCCAAACTAAAAGCAACCACCTGAGAACCCAGCAAAACAGAGGAACTTGCTGAATACAAGAGAGGTGTACATATTCAAAGGGAACACATGTCCCTCAACCAGTTCTTGAATTATGGGGAGAAAGCAGTAGAAGCCCTTGTAGAAACCCAAGCCCCATACCCTTGCTCCCATCAGTTTTGGCGAAATTAAGCTTCTAAAAACAATAACTAGTGGCACTGTCACAAAAGATAAAAGAGCTGGGCTCCCTTTGAGCATGGAAACCCCCTGCTCCCCTCACCCTGCAAAGTATTTTGAAAGATTACACCTGGGTATCCTCATTAATTTGGAATTCTTTGTTCATGAAATAATCTCAATCCTATTTGATACAGACTAACCCCTTAAACTACCACTCCAAATCTAACCATGCCCTTGTACCTCTTGTACATGCTTCCACATGCCCTTCAATACAGTCAAAATTGTTTATGCAATAATGCAGGCTGGAGGAAGGAAGATGGTTCCAAGATTTATTAGAAAAGGACAATAAAGAGACAGTGTGCTTGGTCACTCTCTTTAAGAGGGAAAGAGTCTGACCCTGAGCACATGGTGTGCAAGTCTCTTATAAAAGGTAAAGGTTTCCCCATGACCGAACGGCCTAGTCATGACCGACTGTAGGGGGCGGTGCTCATCTCTGTTTCAAAGCCTGCAGAGCTGGCGTTTTGTCCAAGGACAAGCTTCCTTGGTCATGTGGCCGGCATGACCCTACGCCATAGCGCACAGAACGCTGTTACCTTCCCACCGAATTGGTCCCTATTTCTCTACTTGCATTTAGGTGCTTTTGGACTGCTAGGTTGGCAGGAGCTGGGACAAGCAATGGGAGCTCACTCCGTCATGCAGTCTTGAACTCCCAACCTTCCGGTTGGAAAGCCCAGCAGCAGCGGTTTAACCAACTGCGCCACCACATCCCTAAGAAGTCTCTTATACTTTGCCATAACAACAACCAACTTGTTTTGCATCCATCTCCATAAATACATAATTGTAGGTAAAATATCCAGCTTGAAAAGTGTGAAAATCTCAGGCTGCAATCCTATCCACTCTTACCTGAGAGTAAGCCCCATTAATTATAATGGGACATACTTCTGAAAACACATGCATAGGATTGAGCTCTCAACCCCCTGTTCTGGGAAGCTTATTCACACCAACAGAGATAGGGGCTAACAAAAGGGAGATGTTTACATAGCAAAGGGAGATATTTTCTCTTTCCCCAAGATGTGGTTTATGTGAGAGGTTGGCCAGGGTTCCTGACAGGCAGGAAGTCAGGTTTTTCCAGAGCTCAATAGATACACCAAGCAACAAACTCTATCTAACACAAATCAAAGCTTTGATAACCAGTCACAATGTATGGCATCATTCCCTCCTTTGTCACTGAGAAATTTCTCAGTGACACATTTCATATATTGATTTTAGACTAGTCCAGGAATGCACGCTGAGTAGCATTTTCACTCTGGGTTCCCAAATAGTACATGGGGATGTTGGTGCCCTGTGTTTTTTGGAACAGGGCCTTGCCTAATTTTTTTAGAGCACAACAAATCAGCTGCCATATACAGTGAAGGCATACAAAGAGTGTAAAAAACAGCAGAGTCCTACTAAAGCATATTTGATCAGACCTTTTAACATGCTTCCCCATGACCCACCCAAATCTAGTAACCAACACCAGGGGTCCCACAGATGGTTATTTGTGATTTTGTGGAACACTTAGATAGGCCCCTTGATAGTGTTAGTATCTTTTACTATATCAGTATAGAAACAACAGGTCTGATTTAGCATCACACAACGGTTCTGCACACCAGTTCTGCAGTACCACCTGGGAAAAGGAGCTCATCTCTACTTCCAGGGAGGAAAGAGCAGACATGGTAGCATTAAAGGCCACTTCAAGTTGTGCAGAGATGTTCCAGATGGCCCTTTCAAGCTTGCTCACCCAAGCCAGGGGAGGAAAGGAAGTGTAAAAACATAGAACCCAAATGGGCATCTAGCAAGTGGACTTTCTGCCTGTTTTTCTTTATGAGGGAAACTCCCAAAGTGCAGTAAGAACTTGTTTGTTGCGGTTGAGGGTCTTTGCTGCTGAGGCCACCAAAGGCAGTATCCACTTTTCTGAGGTTACTGGAATGACACTAGAGGTAGCTGCCCCTCCCCTCACCCCAATTTTTCACATATCCGGCAATCACTCATGGTGGCCAAATTCTGCATGAATCTATAATGGGGATGTTCTAAGGTTAGCCCAGGTATTGCAACAACTAACGTAAGTCCAATACAGTTCAGCAACTGCTGCATGGTCCTAATTCAGGAGCTCTAGCGGTACTGTGCAAGCAAGTCAGACAACAAATGGGCCTGCAGGCTCCACTAGTCTCTGGGTGTAAGAAGGTCTTGGTGTGGAATGCAGAATACCTGTCTCTGTGTCACTTTGAGGTGTGCAGTCCAAGGTGCAGGAAAAAGGCTATGGCAAACTTCTTGTAGCCACAGCAAACACAAGGCCGTCCATTGAACAATTGTGTCTTACCAGAACAGGCACGTGGCTCACTGTGCTCCCAGTTCCATTGCAGTTTCTCTCTGCTACTGCTCCCCTTTTTTTGGTATAGGTGTTCCTCATCCTTAATCCAACAACAGCAAAAGTTGTTGCAGTCCATTGTGGACACAGATTGGCGCTGTGTGAATCCACAATGACTTTTCTTTGATCTGGATGGTGGTGTTTGTTCGGAGGATGGGTTGATGAGGCCCCTCCCAACGCTCTGCCAGACCATTCTTCTGGTTGAAAGTAATTATCCGAGTGGAGTCCCAGATGTTGTGGAGTAGGTTTTTCTTCGGCAGTTCTGGCAGATCAGCTTTCCTGCCTCACTGTGTGGCACAAGGGTTTGAAACCGGAACAAGGTAGCACTGGAAAACAAGGGCTATGCTGCTGCAAAACACAACCAGGCTAGATAATTTTTTAAAATCATTTGTCTTCTTTGACCTTCAAATTGTAAACGGCACACGGCCACTGATAGCTGAAACACAATCTGGAAAAAAAAATATTTTTGTCTCATGCCTCCTCAGGTCTGCATCTTTTATTTTACTGGCGCAGTCTTGAGAGCCTCTGTGCCAGGCCACGCAGCCTGGTAGAGGCCAGATCTCCCCACCCGGTTCTGCCCCGTCCCTGCCACCCTCCCTGCTGCTGAAGTGCCATCTGTCCATACTGCCCACACTAGGGTGCCATACCAACTGGCATAACCCCAGTTTGGGCAGTACCTAGTCTCCGGGAACTGTAAAAATGCTTTGTGGCACATTAACAACAATCAGAGCCAGTGGTACCATTGTTCCACCAGTGATAAGGCCCGTATGATTGGGTCCTTTGTGACTCCAGACCATGTCCTTTGTGGATCTGTGCCTTGTTGTATGGAATAGGAGGCAAATTGCAGTTAGATTTGTTTTTGTTCCAACTTTGAGGCAGTGAACCCCTGCATATGGAAGCTCTACGCAGAACTGTTCAAATCCTATGTCCCCTTTTGTTGATAGGTATACTACAATACTTTAGTACCTTTTGGATATCAATACACTTACAGGTATAGTCAAGTTTGCACCCTACATCGTTGAAGTTGTTCAGAAGTTAGGACACGTTAAATCATTTTACGTAGGTGAAGACTGGTAACTTTTAAGGGAAAAAAAGTCCTATTCACATGAAAACTCATCACATTTTGACAATCTTAAACACATTCACGTTTTAATCTTCCAGCACCAAATTTTCACCTACTCACACCTCAAGGCTTTATCTTAACACATTTAATACCACATTTACCACGTTTCGTGATGCAAAATACAGATAGATCCATGATTCATAATCACCCTTTGCGTTCTTTCACCAGGCCCACTGGGTTTTTCCCAGACCTACAATTTCAAAGTACACAACTTACCACTTTTTCCTGGCACCACATGGTGGATAGCTAGCCCCATGGTGGATAGCGCCTAAAGAAAATACTTTTCACATAAATTCAAGTAAGCACATTCAGGATCTCCTTTACAACTTGGTTGCACAGACATCAAAGCAATATGAAAGGAATACCCAGATTTATAACACTTTGCATTTTCCCAACTTCTAGGACCCAAAGGTTTTAAGAAACACAAGCTTTTCTTTTAATTGCATCATGGTACCACCTAAATATAGTTGCTGTATTTCATATATATTAGGAGGCAAATCATGGTAAATCCGTATGGAACAGAAGCTTAGATTTTAATGTTGATACAACAAATAAAAAAACCCAGAATGCAATAAAGTTTAGACATTATCTCCAGTTCAGTTTCTCCCCTGATTTGGTACACTTTTAGGCTAAAAACCAGTTTTTAGGGCTTTGTGCACAGAACTCTAGTTAGCAAGTCTGTTAAGAAGGGGGTGATAAAGTCAAAATTGAACTGTCTCAGGAGGAAAACTTAGTTGATCAGGCTGAATTATTAACACTCTTGACAGGCCGAAACAGAAATAGGCCAAAATAAGACAGGCCAAAACAAGGAACCAATCACTCCCCTTCTACAGAGCTTTTTGATATTCAGAAGGACATACAAACATCACATACAGATAAGGCAAATAACCACCAACAGGAAGACATTCCCACATTATGGCAACAGCAGGAGATGATGCTGAAAAGCTTGGACCTGCAGTCTCCATTGTTTCAGCCTCCCTGGGACAGGTTTCTTCCTGGAGAGAGGGTGAGACAATGAGGAGGGAGCACCTGTTGTTTCAGCAGTTTGAGTGTTAACCCTTTGTTTGCCAGTTTTTGCTGAAGGATCTTCTTTAACTCAAGAGAGTTTAGGGGGTTTTTTTGTTTTGTTTTCCAACTTTCCAATAATCTGTTTAGGATGGCCAATTTATGGTATTTTTAATTAAGTTCAATAGTTGCCAAGTTCAAAGTTTTGTTTTGTGTTTTTGCTAGACTACTATGCACCCTGGCAAACTGCTGATTCCCAACTCTGTCTTTATTCAGCTTCAAGTGCGGGGGGAGGGGGGGAGCACTGAGTTTCCCTCTTCAAGCTTGTATACTTCTGCTCTAGTTCCACTTGTGATGTCAGGGATTTTCTAGTGCCATATTTGCTTCATATCACACTTTCACACACAATTCTCATTATCATAACAGAAGCTACCTTTTGAAATAACAATTGCTTAACAGTCCAACTGCAGTTGGATCAAATCTTGACCATCTGATCTGGGGTGATGCCCTTAGGGGCCTCCTGTTTACCGGGCAACTTACCCACTTTTCAGTCACATACACAGCCAGAGGCTAACTTTCTTTGGATTTATTCCGACTGCTTCTTACAAAAAAAATTACTGGCCCAGGCACACGCATGGCTGGATTTCCTTTTTTAAACAAAAAAAACCCATGCTGAGTCAGGTACACAAACAGATGCTCCTGCTCTGAATTATCTTCTTTCTACTTGCATGAAGTAGGGACGTGGTGGCGCTGCGGGTTAAACTGCTGAGCTGTTGACTGGAAAGTTGGCAGTTCAAGACCACGCAACGGAGTGAGCTCCCATTGCTTGTCCCAGCTCCTGCCAACCTAGCAGTTTGAAAGCACCTAAATGCAAGTAGATAAATAGATACCACTTCAGTGGGAAGGTAATGGTGTTCTGTTCGTCTTGGCATATAGTCATGCCGGCCACATGACCACGGAACATAAGAACATAAGAACATAAGAAGAGCCCTGCTGGATCAGGCCAAAGGCCCATCTAGTCCAGCTTCCTGTATCTCACAGCGGCCCACCAGGTGCCCCAGGGAGGCATGAAACAACAAGATGCTTGCATCCTGTTGCCACTCCCTTGCACCCGGGACCAGTAGCCCACCACCTTTGTAAGGAGGTTGCACAATCCATCATTGCCTATAGCCCACGATGGACCTTTCCTCCAGAAATCTGTCCAATCCCCTCTTAAAGGCATCAAGACCAGATGCCATCACCACCTCCTGTGGCAAGGAGTTCCACAGATTAACTACCCGCTGGGTAAAAAAGTACTTCCTTTTATCTGTTTTAACTCTCCCAACCCTCAGCTTTAGTGGATGCCCCCTGGTTCTGGTGTTTTGAGAGAGGGAAAAGACTTATCCCTTCCATGCATAATTTTGTATGTCTCAATCATGTCCCCCCTCAGGCGCCTTTTTTCTAGACTGAAGAGCCCCAAACACTGCAGTCTTTCTTCATAAGGGAGGTGCCCCAGCCCTGTAATCATTTTTGTCGCTCTCTTCTGCACCTTTTCCAACTCCACTATGTCCTTTTTGAGATGCGGCGACCAGAACTGGACACAATATTCCAGGTGTGGCCTTACCATCGATTTGTACAGTGGCATGATAATATTGGCTGTTTTATTCTCAACCCCTTTTGTAATGACCCCAAGCATGGAATTGGCCTTCTTAATTGCTGACGCACACTGGGTCGATACCTTCATTGAATTGTCTACCAGCACCCCGAGATCTCTCTCCTGAGCTGTCACAGACAGCTCAGAACCCATTAGCCTATAGGTGAAGTTTTGGTTTTTTGCCCCAACGTGCATCACTTTACATTTGTCTATGTTGAAACGCATCTGCCATTTGGCTGCCCATTCCCCCAACTGGAGCTTCTGGAGCTCTTCACAATCCTTTCTGGTTTTTACCACCCGGAAAAGTTTTGTGTCGTCCGCAAACTTGGCCACCTCACTGCTTATCCCTGTCTCCAGGTCATTTATGAATAAGTTGAAAAGCACGGGCCCCAAGACAGATCCCTGGGGCACTCCGCTTTTCACCTCTCTCCATTTTGAAAATTGCCCGTTGACCCCCACTCTCTGTTTCCTGGCCCTCAACCAATTCTGGATCCATAAGAGGACCTGCCCTCTTATTCCCTGACTGTGAAGTTTCTTCAGCAGTCTTTGGTGGGGGACCGTGTCAAATGCCTTCCTAGGACAAACACCGGCTCTTCAGCTTAGAAACAGAGATGAGCACTGCCCCCTACAGTCGGTCACAACTAGACCATTCGGTCGTGGGGAAACTTTTATCTTTTTACCTTACTTGCATGCTACATGTGTGTTCCTTTCATTTGTAAACAGCCAGATACTTGATCTGGACTTTTTCCTCAATGGGATGGGGAACTTGTTTCTCTTTCACTCATTCCCTTATTAATATAAGAAATGACAAGCAAGGTAGAAGAAATGAAGATGCAGTAGAAAGAGCATTTCACACACACACACACACACACACACACACACACACGCACGCACGCACGCACGCACGCACGCACGCACAATCTTAGAAAAGGACATACTGATAGCCTTCACACACCACACACTGCAAATATACAAAATGCAGTTACTGTAACTGCCTGGATGACTTTTCCTTCTCCACACCACCCTTTGAAATTTGGAACTTTTGGAAGGGATTTCTGCCTGCCGCCTCATGCAGTTACTCAGCCCAAACAAAGCACCACTACCCCACCAGAGACAATGATCTCTTACCTAGAATTTTTTGGTGGGGTGACACGATCTGTTTGACATAGGCTGCAATAAGGAGTTTGGCTTCAATCCCACTGCTGACAACATCTGATATAGTCAAAATTATTAATACAATAATGCAGGCTAGAGGAAGGAAGATGGATCCGAGATTTATTAGAAAAAGAACAATAAAGAGATAAAAAGATTTTTAAAACCACACTGAGGGCGCAATCCTAAACTGAGTTAGGCCGGCATAAGCTAAGCCAGCAAAGTTCAGCCAGCACAAGGGCCACCGTAAAGTATGTTTGGACCCCTCTTGGAGTCAGAGATGCCAGCACACAGACGTGAGCCATCCTCCTTGACTCCGGGAATGGTCTAAACATGCTTTATGGTGGCCCTTGCGCTGGCCAAACTTTGCTGGCTTAGTTTATGCCAGCCTAACTCCAGTTTAAGATTGCGCTCTGAGTCCACCCCTTTAGTGGAGGAAAAGGCAGGGTAACAATCTTTAAAATAAATAAAAAAGATAGCGCGCTTGATCAGTCTCTCAAAGGGGGAGAGGGTCTGACCCTAAGCGCATGGTGTGCAAGTCTCTTATACCTTGTCATAACAACAACCAACATGTTTTGCATCCATCTCCATAAATATGTTTAGAGATAAAATATGCAGATTCCTGTTAGCCCCTTGTGGAGCCCTATCTCCTTGCATGTTCACCAAACGAGGGAGGACAGATTATGCAAATGAAGTGGGAAAATCTCAACCTCCTTCTTCCCCTGTTCTGGGAAGCTTATTCACACCAACAGAGATAGGGAGATACATAACAAAAGGGAATACATAACAAAGGGAGATTTCCTTTCTTTTCCCAAGGCCTGGTTTATGGGAGACTTTGGACCAAAAGGTTAGATTGACTGGAGTCGGCATCCCTGTTAAATTGATAGGAATCGAGTGAAGCCAAGGGGCGGGCTTAGCGGCCATGTTTGTGTGCCCCAAACAATCTTGATTCCAAGCATTTCAGATTGCTTTTCTGGTAGTGTTTGGGACTGAATAGTTTACTCCTGAAATAAAAACTTACCAAAATAACAACATGTGATCGTGTAGAAACATCAGTGGTAACCATATTATGAGTTAATATGCAATTCCAAGGTTTAATTCCGTGTAATTATATTACTGAACACACCGGACGAAATGCTACTTGCTGTCTATTTAAACTTGGATTGCACTGTTTTGACAGACTTATTTTTTGAAATCTACACAACCAAAAATAAAGTGTGAACGGGAAGGAAAGAATAAAAGGGGAGGGTGGGCAAAAATTAGATAAATATATAGGAAAATTTCAGTAAAATCTCTTCATAACACAAGTAGTTGTCAATATGAGAGTAATTCTTTTTTACTTCTAGACTATTAAGAGTATTTTTTAAAACTTCTACACTCACCCCCCCCCATAAAACAATTCTGTTAATGTTCAGACTTTCGAAAATATTGCAGCAGAAAATGGAAGGTGGGGAAAAAAGTGTAAACGGGAAGGGGGGAAGGGGGGAACATTAACAGTGAGTGCATTATTTTTTAAAGCTGTGTAATTTCTTGTTGTTCCTAGCAGTCTTCTTCACCATTTTCAGACACCCACTGTTAATGTTCCCCCCTTCCCCCCTTCCCGTTTACACTTTTTTTCCCCACCTTCCATTTTCTGCTGCAATATTTTCGAAGTAAAATATTTGGTAAGGTTTTATTTCCTTAGCTCCACAGATCTTCTGGGGATACTGTCTTGCTACCATCACCAGATATGAGATTGCTCAGAAGCTTCCAAAGACTGAAAAAAAATGTTGTCTGTTTCAGAAGGTTTACAGAACAACATTAGGAAATATTTTACTGTTTTATTGTCAAAGCACTGATTGAGGCTGCGTAGCACACCCAGGCTGCCCTTCCCCAAGAAAGATCAGGTAGAAATTGAATGACTTAATAACGAAAAAGTGAGAAACAAAGAAGGCACGTGCTACGATGTTTCCGATTTACTGGGTATTGTCCCAATTTCATGACTTAGGCCCAGCTTACCTAAAGGACCGCCTTCTCCTATACATACCAGTTCGCCCTCTTAGATCATCTAAAGGGGCTCTCCTTCAAGTGCCCCCTCTGTCCCAGGTTGAAGGGATGGCAGCTCAGGGGCGAGCCTTCTCTGTAAGGTCTCCACAAATATGGAATTCCCTTCCAGAAGAATTAAGAACTACACACTTAACTCCCTCATGGCTTTTTGGAGAGTGCTCAAAACATACCCATTTCATCTGGCTTTTGGATGATAGTTGGCTGTCTGCCCTCTGTCCCTCTGGAATACTGTCATAGTTTGTTTACTCCCCTGGTCAATTGTCCTCCCATCCACCAAAGGACCTAATGAGGAGAACTGGGTTTAGTTTCTTTCTTGAACATTTTCTGTATTCCCATTAAACATTTAATTTTCCCCCCTTCTTTTCTTTATGTTTTACTTGTTATGGTTACATTGTACTTTTTTGTTCTCTGTAAGCCACCTTGGGCATTTGCTTTGGCATGGGAAAGGCGGGGTATAAATTCTTCAAATAAATAAATTTTCTGGTACCCTTAGTAAATCACTGTTTCTGCTTGGTTTTTCAAAGTTCTTTAAGGGATGCTTTAAAAATGTAGTTAGATTGAATTGCCATTCCTTAGGTTTCAATCTCCTCCCCAGGTCTTCTGAAATTAAACTTCTGACGACGAGGGATGTGTTTTGTCTTGATATGAACACTAAGGCACTCTGTAGTGCCTTTTATACCCTGCAGTCAGAGAGGTTCTGAACAGCTAATAAAATATAATGGTTGTGTAAAAAGTTTTCTGGGATCACTCTGATTTTTTAAACCTACTTTCTTTTTAAATCAGTCCAGAGCAGGCTATTATATATGAATGTAGCATTCAGTAACAAAGGAAAGTCTTCAACAATGTTGAATAGGTGGGACCGCAGGGGTTAATATAAGAATAGGGGTGCTACGTGTATACATTTCTCTGAAATATGGGGGGGGGGCATGGAGAAGGCATGTAAATTGCTGGCGGCACACCTAAACATGATCATTTAATGCAGCTATTCCTGAAAGCGCTTTAAGAATTCTGTCATCTTTCAGAACCAGTTGAGTTTCAGGTCAGTTGCAAATTTGCCACCCATGCTCTCTAGTCTTTTGCCCAGACTAACCATTAACCAAAAAAAAATCCCACTTCTGAACCCATGACAAATCTCTGTGGAGTTTCACTCCTTATCTTCTCTAACCCAGAGAGCAATCCATTAACTGTTACTTCTTGAGTGCTCCTTTTCAGCCATTTGTACACCTAATCTATTCCACCACCTTTTAACCTGCATTTCTCCAGCTGACACATGGGAATGTCATGTTCAGGGTATTGCTGTCAAAAGCCAAAAAGCTCACTTGTTTTGCATTTCCATCAACCAGTGGGCCCTATAAATAGCATTATCTTGACCTGCCCTGAGCAGAATGAGAGCCAGTGTGCTGAAATGGGTAGTGCAGATGGGAGAAATGGGAAGGTTGGCATGCACTTGGCAGACAAAGGACAACATGCCTGATGGTCTGCGTTCAGCTTTGTAGGTCACACATTGGCCGGGAATGGAAGGAGAAAGCACATTTTCAAGCCGGCTCCCTCAGAATTTCTCTCTGTTGCACTCCAAAACAGGGCAGAGCTGATTTTAGGCATGGAGCTTGATGAGGCCCAAGGGCCCCAAGGCAGATTCTGTGCTGGAGCTGCCTAGGCTAAAGAAAATGGTTGTTACTTTGAACTGGAGGCAGTGATTCTGCCCAGTTATTATTATTTTTCAACTGATCAAGATCAAAATCATTAGGAAGGATATAAATGACAATTCCCAGCAGGACCCAACATCCCTGCCACATGGGCCTGTGTTTCAGATTGGGTACAGGAGACCCCAAGTCCTTGCTGAAGTGCTCGCAGGGAGAGGGCAAAGAAATGGAGACCAGGATGCTTGGCGTGGTCTGGTCACCAGAGCAGCAGAAGCTGCTGCAAGGAATAAGGGCCAATGCTCTATGCCAGAGAGTAGAGGAAGTGACAAGCAAGTGGATTCAGCGGCTGGCTGCTCAATATCACCATCGTTCATTCACTCACTCCACAAGCCTGCCCACTTCCTCTGGCAATGGTGGGAGCAATTTTCATTGACAAGCAGAGGGAATGGGCAGGCAAATAAAAGAGGAGGTGGCTGCTTGTTTGAGCTGCATGTCTGTTTTGGGAAGGACGTCCGTTGCGACTACAACACAGAGAAGAGAGGCACACCCACTGAAGGGGGTCTTCTGGGGGCCTTTCCACAGGTAGTGATGGCTACTGTTCCTCAGCACTGCACGATGCTGACACTTGGATAGCTTACCAGAAGCTGACAGTGTTTACAGCCTTACCCTGAACACGTTTACATCAATGTAAATCCCAAAGAGTTCAAAGGGCTGCACTTTCTACTTGAGTTCAGGATGATACCTTAAGGACTAGCTTCCAGACTGAATCCTACTAGTTGTATGTTTTTGACTGGACTCCTGAGTGCATCCAACAAGCCACCTAGTTGGAAAGCAGCTATCAGTCATGGCACTCACCTCTACGCATTCTCAGTGCTCAGTTTGCAAAAATCAGAGGTGCAGAGATGGAAACACAGTTGCTCATACTCTGCACATGCTCAGAGCAGCAGTTTCCACTCTGTGACGTGTAAGGGCGAGATACCACAAGAACAAAATCTCTATAGCAGTATAGAATACAGGAGCATGTTCCGGAGCTCTACTCAGTCATGCCATTCCGCTGGAGCCGAAGCATCTCCCCTACCTCCTCCCGCACCCGGTGTCTCCTTCGCGGCGCCGCTGCCTGCAATCTTATTAACCATTCTGCACAGCAGCAGGCTGAGAGCTTGCTTCGACTCCGCCTCTACCACCTGAGTGACACGACGGACCCCCTATTAATGGCCTCAGTTACTTTTAGTGCCCGCCTAACTCGCTGGGGGCCAATCCAGTGTCAATGAGGGGCGTCGCTTAGTCTTGCGCCCTCCCTCCCTCTGGGCTTATTGAGAGTTATATCAAGAAATTCAGTTCAGAGAGAAAGAGAAGAGAGAGTATAAGAGAGCGAGCGAGCGAGCGAGCGAGAGAGAGCAGGAGGGAGAAGGGGAGGGAAGCTTCTTGTACGGCTTCCTTCCAGCAAAGCAATAAACCGATTCGGATTTGTAAGATTTGCAGCCGTCACCCCACGAGGAAATCAAAGACAAGACCGACGCATTTTTCCGCCACCAGCCTACACGCGGGGATCCTTCCCTTCCATCGGAAGTTGCGGGCTCAGTGTTCTCCTCCGGTTCCAGACGATGGTGATGCTGCTGCTGATGATGAGAGAAGAATGGGAATTAACGTGCGGTGCAGAGCGTGACATGCCCCTGATCTAAAGACGAAGTACACTGGGGATGGCTGGCTGGCTGGCAGGCTTCCCCGGGTTTGTTTAGCTGCTGGTGTCGCCTGTGCCACGTTCCAGACGTCCAAGAGAGACTGGTATCCCTTTGACATTAATAATACTAATATAAATAAATAAAGGGAGAAGTGGGGAGAGCGAGCGAGAGGATGACTAACCTGGACCGAACTGTGCATTTGTTCTCTGGAGTTGTTCATTCGCCACCCCGAAGCAACACCTCTTGGCTTAAGGAGGAAGCGTCCGCCTCGCTGATTGCTGGCTGAGTTCTCCCCCTCCCCCCCCCCATTCCGAATTTGATGGCTTGTACCAGATGCATTGTGTAATTTTTTTTTCCTGTGTCTTGGAAGAACGGATCCTTCCCCAGCTGCTGCAGTTGATCGGCGCAAGGTAGCGCGGCAATGTAAGTGCAAAGTTACACACGCTTAGGGAGGGGGTTTTGGTGGGGTTTTTTTTTTGGTTAATTGATTTCAGGATACATCGAGACGGAAGGAAGGGAAATCTCTGCTTTTGCCTTAGAGTTGAGGTTGCTGCCTCTGCAGCCCCTACCTGCCTGCATCAATGTGATGGAAATGATCACAGGCATCACCGCGTAGCTTTTAATGCAGATGTAAGATCGGCGCTTCTGACCAAACTCTCCCCGCCCCCAATCTATAAGCTTTATTTGCTCCCATTAGGGCATCTGAGCAGAAGTCTCTCGCTTTTTCTTAAGCAGCACTATTAGGCTGCAGTATTTATGTGTGGCAGCTGTTTGCTAATAACACATCCAGAGGGCCAGCTGAGTGTCACTGACTGCATCGCCTCCCCCCCCAGCCCTTATCAGGGACGAAAAAAGCATCCTGCATTTTCTTTGTAAACATCTGGCTGGCTGCTTCTGAGTTGGTGCTGATGCCTCCTTCCAAATGTTTGTTTATTCTGAAGTTGAACATTCTCAGGCAGAGGCATAAGTCACAGACACACACACAGCAACATCTGGAGAAGGTGACATTTTGGTTGGCTCTGGGGAAGAAACTAGAAGTCCTGTTGTTGTCTCTCTGGTGAATAAAATGGGAAGTAGCCAGTGAGAGCTGCTGCAGAGACAGCAGCACCAGCAGCTTGCTTGGAGCCGTGTAGATCTGACACCATCTACTTGTACTGGCACGGGATAAAACACGTTCGCAAGAGGAAAGAAAAATCCAGCTAGTTAATTTGAGGGAGGCCAGGATGTAGACTATTTTAAATTGTGGTTATCGCACAATTCATGCAAAGGAGCTTTTTTTTCCCCTTAAGAAAAATGCACCTTGCATTAAATTTATAAGTGGAAGGAGCATTGTATGATATGCTTGGTGGACTGAAGACCAATTTGGGCAAATGTGTATTTGGGAACTATTTCTCTCCACCCCAACTAGTTAATTTCATTCGCAGTGTGTGCAAATGCTAGTGCCAGTAGACTGCTGCATTCATGGAGATGAATTGCTTGCACACACACACACACACACACAAAACAAGAAAGAAAGAAAAGGAAGCAGGTGGTAGGTGTTGCTCTTTTGCAAGTGTGTGTGCTTGCGCGCGCATGTTGCAGAAATGTGGACGTAACTTGGCAGTAACATCTGATGTTGGTTGGAATGAGACAATAACGCTTGTTTCTGTTGTTGTTGTGATTGTGTTGACAGTGGCTGTCTGGAAGTAAGAGCTCTGATGCAATGCATCCTGCAGTCCTCCTCTTGTGGGCCAGCAGCATCCTTGCATGGAAACACTGAAACTCTAATATCCCAAGAAGGATCTATAAGCACATTATCATGGACCTGAGGGATTTTTACCTGTTGGCCGCCCTGATTGCCTGTTTAAGGCTGGATTCTGCTGTGGCTCAAGAACTTATTTACACAATCCGAGAGGAGCTGCCAGAAAACGTCCCCATCGGGAACATACCAAAGGATTTGAACATTTCTCACATCAATGCTGCCACAGGGACCAGTGCAAGTCTTGTCTATAGGCTGGTCTCCAAAGCAGGGGATGTCCCTTTGGTCAAAGTCTCCAGCACCACTGGGGAGATCTTTACCACTTCCAACCGAATTGACCGAGAGAGACTCTGTGCTGGAGCTGCCTATGCTGAAGAAAATGAGTGCTTCTTTGAACTGGAGGTGGTGATTCTCCCCAACGATTTTTTCCGATTGATCAAGATCAAAATCATTGTGAAGGATACCAATGACAATGCCCCAATGTTTCCATCCCCTGTCATCAACATCTCTATACCTGAAAATACTCTGATCAACAGTCGCTTTCCAATCCCATCAGCCACAGATCCTGACACTGGATTCAACGGGGTGCAGCACTATGAACTTCTGAATGGGCAAAGCGTCTTCGGGCTGGATATTGTGGAAACCCCAGAAGGTGAGAAGTGGCCTCAACTGATTGTGCAGCAAAATTTGGATAGGGAGCAGAAAGACACCTATGTGATGAAAATCAAAGTTGAGGATGGCGGAAGCCCTCAGAAATCCAGCACAGCTATCCTCCAGGTCACAGTAAGTGATGTCAATGACAACAGACCAGTTTTTAAAGAGAATCAGGTGGAGGTCCACATACCAGAGAATGCCCCTGTAGGTACCTCGGTCATTCAGCTTCATGCCACAGATGCAGATATAGGAAGCAATGCAGAAATCAGATATATTTTTGGTGCCCAGGTTGCCCCTCCAACTAAAAGACTCTTTACTTTAAACAATGCAACTGGGCTAATTACAGTTCAGAGGGCCTTAGACCGAGAGGAGACTGCTATTCACAAGGTGACAGTGCTGGCCAGCGATGGTAGCTCTACACCAGCCCGGGCAACTGTTACCATCAATGTGACTGATGTGAATGATAACCCCCCTAACATAGACCTCAGGTACATTATAAGTCCCATCAATGGCACAGTATACTTATCTGAGAAAGACCCTGTCAATACCAAGATTGCCCTAATTACTGTCTCAGATAAGGACACTGATGTGAATGGCAAAGTGATCTGTTTCATTGAGAGAGAGGTGCCTTTTCACCTGAAGGCTGTTTACGACAACCAGTACTTGCTAGAGACCTCTTCCTTGCTGGACTATGAAGGCACCAAAGAATTCAGCTTTAAAATAGTTGCCTCCGATTCTGGCAAACCCAGTTTGAATCAGACTGCCCTGGTAAGAGTTAAGCTGGAGGATGAAAATGACAACCCTCCAATTTTCAGCCAGCCTGTAATTGAGCTGTCGGTTTCCGAAAACAATCGCCGTGGTCTGTACTTAACAACTATTAGTGCCACGGATGAGGACAGTGGGAAAAATGCAGACATTGTGTATCAGCTTGGCCCCAACGCCTCCTTTTTTGATTTGGATCGAAAAACAGGAGTTTTGACAGCCTCCCGGGTCTTTGATAGAGAAGAGCAGGAGAAGTTCGTTTTTACTGTTACGGCCCGAGACAATGGTACCCCTCCACTGCAGAGTCAAGCTGCTGTCATAGTTACGGTACTGGATGAGAATGACAACAGTCCCAAATTTACTCATAATCATTTTCAATTTTTTGTGTCGGAGAACTTACCAAAGTATAGCACTGTTGGAGTGATCACAGTGACTGATGCAGATGCAGGTGAGAATAAAGCTGTGACCCTTTCCATCCTAAATGACAATGAAAACTTTGTTCTGGATCCTTACTCTGGAGTTATAAAGTCCAACGTTTCTTTTGATCGTGAGCAACAGAGTTCCTACACCTTTGATGTCAAGGCTGTTGACGGAGGGCAGCCTCCCCGCTCCTCTACTGCAAAGGTCACCATTAATGTCATGGACGTTAATGACAACAGCCCTGTGGTCATCTACCCACCTTCTAACACTTCTTTCAAACTGGTGCCTCTCTCTGCTATCCCTGGCTCCGTAGTCGCTGAAGTGTTTGCTGTTGACATTGATACAGGAATGAACGCGGAACTTAAATATACAATTGTCAGTGGAAACAACAAAGGTTTATTTCGTATTGATCCAGTGACTGGTAACATTACCCTGGAGGAAAAACCTACTCCTACTGATGTGGGGCTGCATCGGTTAGTGGTTAACATTAGTGACTTGGGCTATCCTAAATCCCTGCACACCCTGGTCCTTGTGTTTTTGTATGTCAATGATACGGCTGGAAATGCATCTTATATTTATGACTTAATCCGTAGGACTATGGAAACACCTTTGGATAGGAACATTGGGGACAGCAGCCAGACCTATCAAAACGAGGACTACCTTACAATCATGATTGCTATTGTGGCAGGTGCCATGGTTGTTATTGTGGTGATATTTGTTACTGTCCTGGTCCGCTGCCGCCATGCGTCCAGATTCAAAGCTGCCCAGAGGAGCAAGCAAGGTGCCGAGTGGATGTCTCCCAATCAGGAGAACAAACAGAACAAGAAAAAGAAGCGGAAGAAAAGGAAGTCTCCTAAGAGTTCCCTGTTGAATTTTGTTACCATCGAGGAATCCAAACCTGAGGATGCAGTTCACGAACCTATCAACGGGACAATTAGCCTTCCAGCTGAGCTGGAGGAGCAAAGTATAGGAAGATTTGACTGGGGCACTGCACCACCCACCACCTTTAAGCCTAACAGCCCTGACCTTGCTAAGCATTACAAATCTGCCTCTCCACAGTCTGCTTTCCATCTTAAGCCTGATACTCCCGTCTCGGTGAAAAAACATCATGTGATTCAGGAACTCCCTTTGGACAACACCTTTGTTGGGGGTTGTGACACCCTTTCCAAACGCTCTTCCACTAGTTCAGATCACTTCAGTGCCTCAGAGTGCAGTTCCCAAGGCGGCTTCAAGACAAAGGGCCCCTTGCACACCAGACAGGTAAACGAGCACTTTTACTGGTCTATAAGTACTGCATACAAGTGCCCAATCAACCAGTATTAAAGTGCCAGCTTGTCTTTTCTTTCACTGTAATTTTAGCTTAGTTATAATATGGATAGAGATGGGGGAAAACCTTGTCCCCTTTACTGTCTTTTTGGGGCAGGACTGTGCATTTGTAGATTGAATATGATGGTCCAAAGTTGTACAAGTCACCAGGTTTTTTAAAGTTTTATTTTAGAAAGACTACATGCACACACTCATGCACACGTACACTTGCACCCATGCACCCATTCATACAGCTACTCACAGCTAAAAAGCGGTTGTGTAAAGTTTGTCAGGAACATCTCAGTAGAGAGGTTTACTGAAGAAGAAAAAATATTTCTCAGTCTGCCAAATTCAAGTCAAAGGAAAACAAATTATTGACTGTTTCATAAAAAAGTGTTATTTCTGATTAAAAAACCCTGATGTTTCAAATGAGGCTGACTGAAATGCGCTTTTTGTTTTGTTTTGTCCGTTCGTTTAAATCTGACTTGGAGCGTTTGTTAAGTTGTTGTTCAGAGGGTTAATTTTTTGTCCTCAGAAAGGCTTGAGGATTTCCAAGGCGTTACAGTTTGTGTTGCACAGTGTTGGTTGGAAGGATATAACTAAGCGATCAGGAAGTCTTCCTCTGTTTTGAATTACAATGATTTTTGTTGTACTGTAGTAAAGTTGTGTGTCTGTTAGAGATACTTCTTTTATTTTCTTTGCGTGTTTATTTTTTAAAAATGGCCAAAGTACACTTTCAAAAGGAATGCATTCGCTTTGAATAAAAAATTAATTATGCAGAAAAAATCACCCCCATTGTAATTTTTTTCATATTAATAGCACATAAGTGAACTGTCATAATTCATATTAAAGCTGTGAAATATGCCATATGAAGAAGGATTAGGAAGTTGGGAAAGTAATCTTTCAACCAAATCCAGCATTAGTGTGGGTTTTTATTTTTTAGGTCAAATAATTCCTTGCTAATAAAGATTTAAATGTAGTGCTGACTAATTCATTTCACTGGTGTTTGTCTTTTGCCACTAAATTGGAATGTCAGAACGAGCCTGTAGATGGCACTAAGGTACTACATGGCTTAGGCTGGCTGGCTGCCAACCCTGCAGTAGATAAGGAATGGGGGAGGGAAGGTTCAAACTGGTACTACAGCCAAAGAAGCCTTTTATTTAATGACAGTCGCACTGAAGCGACCAGTAGTTAAGCTAGTGTGTTTTGCAGTAGCACCTTAGTGCTGAGTTTGCTCGCATCAATTGTGTAAGGCTTGAGCTATCAAGCACATCTTACCGTTGGCTTTCTGGAGTGATGGTCGATTGTTTGTGGATTGATCATAGGGGTCATAGCCAGGGACCAGGGCAAGGCACATTTTAATAGGCTTGAGTCAGTAGGATGTACAGTGACCGTTCTCTGGCATCTCCCAGGCTGCATGTTATGTTTCTCCAAATTGTATCTTGACTTCTGGACAGATCTTTGATAACGAGGCACTGTGTTCAAAGGGCACTCTTAGGAGGTATCTTGTTGAACCATCCACAAACTTGTTAAAAGGCATTTGAGGGGAGGGAAATCTTCACACACAGCTCTCCTTAATAAGTATTTTGAAGCACTTTAGGCTCTCAGAATGATGTTTACAGTGATTTGTACACTTCTGACCAGACACTTTAAAAACAAAAAGGAAAACCTCAGTGATGGTTCCGCCTCTGCTTGACCAACAGTGTGGTAGGTGAGGATGAGGCCCTGGCCCTCCGTCCCTGCTGCTTGTGTTACTCAGATATCCAACATTCTTTAGTGTGGCTTGGTTCTATTCCTGTTCTCAGTTCCTGGGCTTGGTTACAAGAATTAATCTTTGAGGAGTCAAATGGGGATTAAAAGCACAAATACAGAACAATTTACCTGGCAAAGCATGTTAGCGCCGCTCAAGAGACGTGACAGTTGAGGGTAAGGAAAACATAAAGGCCACATTTTCCTTATGTTTCATTACTGTCAAAAACAAAACAAAGATCTATAGTTTTCATAGCTTCGCAACTGTGTTATTTTTATGCATTATATTCAGATTATGTTAATACCAACTGAAAGATGGATAGGATAGGATAGGATAGGATAGGATAGGTGATGTACATAATTCTTGCCTCACCAATATACTACTTTTATTTTGCATCATCTGAGCCATTGTGAATTCTATATGTTTTTCTTTGATACCAAGAAGGTAGTCACCAATGAAAAGATGCATATAGTTTGGTTAGTGCCTAATTTTAAAATGCGTATAGAGAAAAATGTATTCTCGTGCCAGTCATTTAGGTAGATCCCGGTTTGTATGAAAAGATTTTATGAGATTAAAAATACTAAATGCTAAAAACTGATTAGATTTTTTTGTTTTATAAAATTATGTTGCTTGTCGATACCACACATTTTTGGTGTAGCCATTAGCAGCAGGGTGTGTGAGAAAGTGGTACAGTACATTTACATTACAGTCTTCCCTAAGAATTAAGGCAAGTTGATTAAAGCTGCAAACCTAATCATATTTACTTGGAAATATATTCTCTAGAAGGAAATGTTCACAAGTAAGCTGTTTAGGGTCAGAGTGTAAAGATAATTGCATATTTGGGTAAAAAAATGTGATGAGAGCATCCATCCTCTAAAGGCTTAATTAAGATACAGAGAGAGAGAGAGAGAGAGAGAGAGAGAGAGAGCACAATCCACCAGGAAGTTATGCGTAAGCTTCATTGAAATAGATCCAGATTCTCTTGCACAAATTGCATTTGGTTCAATGAGGCTTATGAAGGGCAAATTTGGCATGGAGTAAAAAAAAATGAACATCTTCATATTTTGAGGAAGTATCTTTCTGACACTTCATATTTAGATATTTTCTGTTTTGGCCACTGTTGGCTAAATACGTCACATAATCCCATATTCATAAATATTATTAATAATTGCCATCTTACTCTTGTGAAACATTTTTCCAAGCAAGTCCTTTTTGAAGTGAATGGAAGTTTGCCCATTCATTTCAAGTGGGATTAATGTGGAAGAGCATTCTATCAGATTGTGCTCTACTTTTGTATTCTGTTGGCTCTGTAACATATCTATAATCTATACATAATATACAGTATTTATAATCAATAATAAAATAATAGAAGAGTGACAAAATCAGATTTTTAAAAAGTTGGTTCTTTAGGAATATGTAAGAATCAACAAAATGCTTCAGTAGGATAAATTCAATAACACAGTAATAACCAGAATCTGAGTACAGTGTTGGGACAAAGCAACCTGTTTCCTCTGAACACGTTAAAATTTCAAGATTGTATTGTGCTTATGTCTCTCAAAGAGTGTATTATATTTGACAGCAATGGGTTTTATGTTTTATATTCCTTTAAACCAGACTTGCCTTGCTGCAGCTGATGCTCAAGTTGTTCAGTGTTCCCCCCCCCCATGGCTTTTTTTGTGGGGGGGAGGGAAGGAGCTGGATTGTTGTTGTCAAGAAACAATACACTTCTTAATAGACCTTCTCCTTGCTAACCTTGCTATATACACTGAAATAATTGGGGCTAATGTTTACTGAAGATTTGCAAGGCAATGCTAGCAAATCTCAGGATAAAGCGTGGCCCTTAGGATAAGGAGTGTTACCACTACAATAATGCAGCCTCACAAACTATGATGTTTCATTGTTGTTACTCAGGAGCCGCTAGCAAATACACTAGCAAGTATTTAAATTAGCATACTGATATACTTAAATGCAAGTACTCCTGCTTAAAAGGGTTTGTGGATTAGGATATCAGTACCTGTGATATCTTAGATGTCAGCATTGCATATCCTGGAAATGAGTGTATGAAATCCCATCAGACAAGGACGTTGCAAATTGTACCATTGTTGGGAATCAGAAGCTGGGACCATTAATTATAGCAAGTACGGAAAGGAAAACCAGCAGACGCATTACTGCAGTGTCAACATTTGCAGGCAATGAGTGCCAAATCCTGCCCTCATATAACAGGAGGGGATTCCCCCTTCTAGTTTTTTAAACAGTTTCCAGATGTTAGGTGGGTGGTAATAGATGGGATCATCTAAAGTAGAACAAAGAGGAAGGAATGTTTAGTTGCTTCTGGGCAGATCCAGAAACATTGTTGGTTAGTTATTGGTTGCAAAATGTTAACTTATGTTAAACATGGCTTGCAGCTGTCCACATTCGGAGCTAATCAAAGCTTGGGAGATCCTGAAAACAGCAAGTAAAAATAGACCAGGTTTAGGACTGTGCTTTCTCGAGTGGCCTACTCTACAAGGCAAAAATGACACAGGGAAATTCAAAGTTGCACCAAAGCCGTATTTTATTTGAGTCCAGTGCATTTTGAGCTTGCAGTTTTTCTCCAGGGTCCCTCGAAAAATAAAATTGTATACAAACCATTGAATAAGTCAGCAAGGGCCAAATCCTATCCAGTTTTCTAGCACTGATGTAGCCCTGAGGTAAGGGGAAAAAATGTTCCCTTACCTTGAGGAGGCCTCCATGATAGCACAAGACGCAGCACATGCAACGCAGGAAAACTGGATGGGACTGGGCTCTAAGGCTGCATTTCTATATGTAATTAGCTAGATATGGTTCTTATTGAGGTTAATGAGGCTTACCTCAGAGTAGACATGTATAGGATTATGCTGAATCCAATATTTAAAATGCATATTTAAAGATGTAATTAAAATGAACATAATGAAAATAGTATTGCACTATCTAGTACAATAAACTAAACATGCAAATTGTTATGTTTCTCCCAAAAGAACATCAGCTTAATCATAGAACAAAAAGTTGTAATATGCTCTGACATCACACAGCGTAGTGTCACAACAATAGCTTAACATTGTCTCACTGCAGCTGAAGTCTTTCTTGGCTGTGTGAGACTTCAGCTGCAGCGACTCAGTGAGCTTTGGAGCAGCCTTATGTGCAAAGCATGTACATGTTGAGCTCTGTTGTGTGATGATGTCATATTTTGTTACAATTGTTAATGAGTATATTATGTTCTTTTACAATAAATTATTGTAACCATTTTCAAGGTCTGTTTGACCCATTATATAGGTTGTGTTCCAATGCTGATGTTTATTTGAATGATATACATACTCTTTTAAGATACAATTTTTAATGGTCTTACACGGAGAGAAAAGTAGTAGCACCTGCCTATTTTTCTGTTCTAGTAAATCTGAGTATAAAAAGTGGTTTTCCTGCAACATTTTAGTGCCCTTGAAGAAGAATCACTGACTTCAACTGTGCTGGGCTCAAAATACATCTCCTTTGAAATGCCCTCTACCTGTGTTTCTTTTATTTATAATTCCTTCCCTCTCCTTGCTCTGCTGGATACGTAAAGGACTCATGTGGTAGACAACGTAGAGTGTTGGGCGGGAATTTTCCTCACAATGGGAAGCATTGACTGAGAAGGCTGGCCCTAGAACACTGTATCTATTAGGTTGCCAGCTTTGCTCAATTACAATTCCTGTGTTAATTATTTCCATGTTCTTAATCACTGTTGATGAACCTGGGCAACAGACAGGCAAGAAGTGTAGTAAACTTTAGAAGTGCCATAAACTTTAATCAGGCAAAATTTTTAATAGTAGCATTGATAACTGTAAAATATAAAGTTAATTAGAACTCCTGTGAGTGGTGCAGAAAACCAGAAAAGGTGTTCTGTTGCCAACAACTAAATTATGAAGCGCTGTCCTTTGGCAGGTGACTTGTCTTGGGATTTATTCCTTATATTTCCTATAAGAGGAGATAAAGAGAACACCACCAAAACATTTATGAAACATCCTCGTCAAACTAAGCTTATTTTTAGAAAATTGTTGTGGAAAAATAGCAAAATAGCACCATATGAATGAGTAAAACAACTTGGATTATACATTATATTGAGTAAAATGCTTTTATTTTGTTATTATTTTGCCTGTCCATGAAAACCAGTGCTCAGTGGAGAATGGCTAAAAAATGTTTCTAAAGTGGGTCTGGTTTTTACTTACAGATGTATATAAGCACGAAGCAACATGTAAAGGCTTAAAGTCTTAGAAATACTGTGAAAATATAGTACATTCCCTTACCCTTATATATCTTTGGGGGAAAAAGGTTAGCAGGTTTTGTTCAACTGTCTAAAGAAATTCATCTTTGAGCTGAGACCAAGCGTGGAAAACTTCAGCTGAAAAGAAGATTTTGAGGAAGGAGGGGAGTGAAAAGCATGTGAAAACGGGGATCTGTAATGGAAATTGGAATTTAACCTCAAGCAATAACACAATTTTCTATAGCAGCAGCGGAAATTCTAAGGCATATTTCTGTATACAGAGACATCCTGTTAAAGCCCCAAGAACCTTCCCACTTCACTTTTCTTTAATTCCCGGGGGGGGGGGGGAGGATTTATTTGTGTGAATGAATCATTAGAGTTTGTTTTCTCATTGATGTGTGATGTATAACTTTCTTAAATCGCGCCACACGGGGAGGCAAAAAAGAAAATGCGAAGCATTCTGTGCTATCAGAGTTTTGTGATATCGTTCCTTTGTGTATAGGGACAAGGAAGGCTCTTCTCGTTACCATTTGAGATTTTCATTTTCAAAGGATGTATTTTTCTGGCACAGCAAAACCATATCAGCCACACTTTATTGACAGCAGTTTTATTGTAGCTAGCGGCTTTACAGTAAGCTGTTTATTGCTGTTCCCTAACTCAGTTGACAGCAATTGGGGAATTAATTTCCTTGCCCCCAGTGTGCTTTCTTGGGTATAAACAACAGATGTTTAAGATATGAAAACAGTGACCCATTTACATTTGACAACTTTTTAAGCACACAATTCTTCTTCCCTGAAAATTAAGCTGAAATTTGGTTTGAGGCAGAAAAAGACATATACATGATCTCATGTGATGGACTGTCCTGCTGAACGGTACAATAGAATTTTAAGTTTTAATGTCTTTATGCAGTGTGATGTTTCTCCTTTTTGGTGCTCAGATTTACTGGAACAGAAAAATAGGCAAGTGCTACTACTTATCTCTCTGTTGTCTTTCCTCTTGCCAGTTTTAGATTATAAACTCCTCAGGATCAGAGACTTGTCGATGTTTCACTTAGCCTTATACAACTCTGTAAACAACTATAAAGCACCTTGTACACAAATGGTGTCATGTAAATAATAATTAATAATAGAAGGCAGGGTTGCCTATACCTGTCTTCAATAGTAGCAATGATGGTTGTGTTTATCAAATCTTAGCTCCATATTATTCCTTCTGTATTAGATACCATGCAGCCTGCATACAATGCAACCCGCCAGGGTAAAAAAGCTATCATAGTAATGTATATCTGAGTATCTATTATCCCCCAAAGATCTTTCTGCTCCTTAGTAGATGTGACCTCAAACATCCTACATAAATGCAAAGATCCCCATGCTCCTTTCTCCAGCACAGTTGTTGATTTAGTGAAGTCTCAGTGGGAAAGGATAAAACTAAGGATCATTCATATGCTAGCATTTCTTAGCATGCAAGAAGAATCTGTACAAAGTATGTCTGTTTTTGTAATGTACAACATGTGGCATTAGCTTTATTTTTTTCCTATTATTAGTATAAGGATCAGGCAGCTATTAAGCACAATTACCCAATTCATACATTCACAATGGAAATAGTATTTGTGACGGATCTAATACAGTGCACTGCCGTATACATTACAGTACTTGGCCCCGATCCAACTAGATAAAGTCATTAATGTATTCCTATGTACACTTACTTGGGAGTAACTTTCACTGAACTCAATGGGATTTACTTCTAAGTAAATGTGCATAGAATGGGACCCATGGAACACCAATGGGACAAGTTAAGTTACCTGTAAAGGAGTCTTATGAGCCAAACTACATATTACATTAAATACATTGCTTGGCCCTATGTGTTTAGGGTGACCAGATGTCATAACCACAAAGGAGGACACAGCGCTACAGAATGAAGGACATTCAAGAAAAATGTAGGACATTACAAAATAAAAGCTAAAAACACTTTTTGATTTTGGGGTGTCTTGTCCTCCTTTAATGCAACCCAAAGAATGAAGGAACAAAAAACAAACAGGCAAACAGGTGATGCCCCTCTTGATGCTGGACCCCCTGTCTGTCTTGAAATGTAGGACATTTTGAAATTTATGCAGGACAGAAGGTTGAAATGTAGGGCATGTGCCGGATACAGATGATGTCTGGTCACCCTGTACCTGTTTCTTTTTTGAATTTAAATAGTGGTCACAGGGGATCAGAGTTGGGATCATTAAGACAACTCTTTCTCCCTCACTGCAGTCCCAACAAATGTGAAATTCCTCTCCTCGGGAGATCTGACTAGCTCCAACAGGGTTAATCTTTCCTTTAAAATCTCTTCGTTGCACTTAGCCTTCTGAAAGCTTTAAGTTTGCTTGTTCCTTTGTGCATCATACGTTTTGTTGCTTGCTCTTCTGTTGCGATTATTTTGATGGTTTACTGATGTGTTGTAAGTTGCCTTGGTGCTCCCTTCAGGAATGGTGGCCTGAAAGTATTTTAAATAAATTCGAGTTAAATAAACAAAATCTGCATTTTCTCAAGGTTGATATTAGCCCTGGAGGCTGAATAGCAAAGTGTGATTTTTATGGGAATGTGGCTTGTGAGAAAGGATTAAATCGCGGTTGTTTCTCAACTAGTGGTACTCGTACCACCACTGGTACTTGAAGTGGTGTCTGGTAGTATGCGCAGGACTCCCAGATCCCTCCTGCCTGGCAAGACCAGCAACGCAACACCACAAGCACCAGTAGGAAGAGGCTCAGCTCAAAGGGCAGAGCTCCAGGGTGTGCCTTTCACAAGCTCAAAAAGCCCTCCTGCCCAACCTGAGCCTCTTCCTGGAATTTGTTGTGCTGCATCTGGACCCCCAATCCAGACGTAAGTGGCGATGACATCATTGCCAGTTACTTCCAGTGGTGGTTCCATAGGTACACCATGCAAAGTAGTACAGTAGGGGTCGAACACTGAGAAACGCTGACTTAAAACAGAGAACAAAACCAAGCATGCAAGGCATGGTTTCATATGATGTGTAGTTTTATATAATGTGTAGTTTGACCCTTAGTCTAACTGTATTTGGATTGGTGTCTTCAAGTGTTTTCATCATCTGACGGTACTTATTTAGCACAAGGCAAGCCTGCACAATTTATGACCCGTCAGATCAAGTGCAGGCATGTATTGTCATTTGCTCAATTTTGAGTTGTAGGAAGGCAGCAAACTCAAGAACTGCAGACAATGTGTCTCTTGCTACCTGGGCAAAGAGGCACCTTGTAAGTGGTGTCCTCTTATACGTATTTAATTGTGGGAGAGCAACTGTCCTCCCCGCCCCCACCCCCCACCCCCATCCGAAGCATGGTGTTTTTTCCAGTGAATATTGCCGGTGACTTTTTTTTTCATTTTTAAAAGATTGTGTGCCCTTGGGAAGAGGAATGCATGCTTTGCGTAAGAAAAAGTATGCATGGAATTGAATTAAAGAAGAAAACATATATACCCCATTGCTCCACTCTAGCAAGGAAGATTCGTGCATGGGATCATTATCTAGATGCACATCTACGCTGCAATGCACATTTAGATATGAGACAGCAGAATGGCACATTTCATCGTATGGATGGGAGTAAGCATTTTTATCTGTACTTGCAATGTGGATTGGAATGTGTATCTTCAAACATTGCCTTGGGCTTGCACATCTTATTGTGCATTATGATATATGGATCACAGATATTATATTCCAAGAGAAATTGGATCCATCATTGTTTTCTTTCAATTGCTATGATGGAGAGCATCATTGTATTATAGTCAACCATCATGTATCCATGATTGTTATTAAGAATTGGGGGTCAAAAGACTATCCACACGTACCTGGGAGTAAGACCCATTGACTATAATGAAACTTACTTCTGAGTGGACTTACATAAGAGTGGACTCGGTATCTAACAAGGTTGTTCTTTTTGTTGGAAATATAATCTATGTTTTTAAAGAGCTACAGCAATACGTACCATATTTTAAGTATTGTATACTTAATGAACATAACAGCTTTTATTGGTTAAAAACTAAATAAAATTGGTGAAAATATTATCATTTATTATTTGGACAATCTCTTAGAGTGAAATCCTATAACTCTTCCCTGGGAGTAAATCCTACTGAACTTTATGGGGACTTACTTCTGAGTAGACATGCCTAGGCTTACACCCAAAGTCACGTTATCCACAAGGTTTTTCAGTTTTGCTTATCTGCACTCATCTTGCAGACATACAGCACAATCCAGTAAAAGTTAATTGCGGGCTGATATGGCCTTTACTCCAACTCTTCCTCTTAGGGCACAATCCAAGAGCACCCTTGGGCAGATGCATACGTATTGAATTGCTGAAAGGCATTTTTGCACTAGCGCAAGGCGTACTGTGTCGACACAAGCACAGGGGCTTTTCTGTGGGGCAGTCCAAGGCACGGGGAGGGCAGCCCCCGCGGGTGGGGCAGCCCAGAGAGTCCAAAGCACTCCTCAATGCACAATTTGAATACTAACTAATTTAAAGTTGTATTTAAACTGCGCATTGGGGACTGTTTAGGTAAACCTGTTACTGAGTATGATTTTAAGCCACGTATAATATGTGCACACAGGGGAAATCTGTTATGTGTACAGGGAACAAGAGCAGTTTCCAGTGGCAAAATCAAGTGGAACAGCATAAAGGAGGAGGGAGACCAGATTAAATATGCAATATTATGGCACTTTAATTGTGAGGATAATAATAGAGGAAGGAATAATAAATAATAATAGAGGAAGGGAAAAATCAATAATAAAATGCAAGGCAATATGTCTGACAACCACTCATACAACTAAATCCTAAGCAGTTTCTAGGTAGACAAAAGAAAGAGGAAATCTTCACCAGGAGAAGCAGATACATAATGGGGCAAACAAGATGGGGGAAAGGAGGGGAGGAGATTTAGGGCAGGGGTCAGCAATGTGGGGCTCTCAAGCTACTACTAGCTCACAGGATGGTTACTGATAGCTCATGGTCCGCCATCGTCCCCAAGCAGCCACAGAGAGTGGGCCTGGCCTTTCCCAAGATCTGTGCAGGCAAGAACCCAAGCTGAGCCAGGGAGGAGTGGGCAAGAGTGGGCAACCTTGGCAAGAGTGGGGTGATGCTCTTGCTGAAGGCAGGGCCTGGGCAAGCCTCTCCCAGGATCTGCAAAGGAGCCTTCATAGAGCTGGGAAGAGCGGCTGTTAAGGTGAAAGTGTTAAACTGAAAGGGTTTTTTTTAGATTTGTAATGCTAGGTGGGTCCTGATAGAGTGACGTTTTTAAAAAGTGGATCCTAAAACATTTGGAAACCACTGCTCTGCCCCCATGAAGACCAGGTGAAATATTTTCCCAACCCACTTTATGCTTTGTGCTTAACTCCCTTCGCATTGACAGATAGATACATCCAACAGAGTACAAGCTTGGGGGCAGTAATGGCAACTAAATGATTTAGCAACAGGTGTTGCCGAAAATAGGCAAAGTATGGTTTCCATGGTGGGGATTGCATTTAAAAAGGCAAACAACCAAACGAGAGAGTATGAGGATCATGTTTTATTACACCTGCGCAGGCGGACCAATCTCAGGGAGAAAGGCAAAAAAATATACAATACAAGCACTTTTATACTCCCCCCTCCCCTTCCTTTCCAAGAACCTGCTTGGTTGGAAATCACATCATTGGGGCTGGGGCATGAGATGCTCTGAGCTAATTGGGCCATGAGAATGCCGTGACAATTTCGATAAGGGAGGAGGTTCTGCTAGCTTGAACCGGCACCTTATCTATTGTGCAGGGCCAGCAGCCCTGAATTATGAACGTCAGCAACATTGAACTGAGAACATTACAAGCGGGGGCCCATGTGAAAACAATGAAAGCAAAGATGGAAAACAGTTACATATTTCCTCAGCCATAGACAAGTCACTATGCAAAATGGCTGTGCTTTGGTAAGCTGGCAACATGGTAAGTTGGCAACAGTTCTCTGGCAACATAGGTACTCACTTTTGATTGGCACTTGTGTCGGGGCCCGCCCACCAGAAGTGAGGTCATAGCCGGAACCCAGGAACCACCCCAGGAACCGCCGCACCTCCTTGGTAGGCCGCACAGCGGCCCGGGAGAAGGCCCGGGAATCCTGGGCCTTCTCTGGGGCCACCGTGCGGGCTACTGATTCCCCCCCCCAAGAACTGCCACACCTCCTCGGAAGGGAGCCCCAGGCAGCCTACCTGCTCATGCTGCTGCTGCCGCCGTCGATCTCCCTCACTCCACTGCCTGTCTGCCTGCCTGGCTCTGAGAATGTGCAGGCAACTCAAACGTGCAGGCAATTCAAACGTTGCAGGGGGCGCCGACGGAGCGCCGACGGAGTCGACAAGTGGGTGGGCGAATGGGCGGGGCCAGCCCTAATCCTCGCGTCACCGCGTACCTGCTACATGACATGTCTGCTGGGGGGGGGAATTTGAGCATATAAGTAATAGGGGATAGAAGAAATTAACCCTGTGCTTTCAGTGCTTGGAGGGGGGAGACAAAGTTGCTTGGAGAATTGGATTTGGAGGTATTTGCAGGGTTGGAAAGGGAAAGGCCTCCTTGCTGCTTCTTCCCTCTGAGTTCTCTACAATGGTACAAACAAATAAACGCTTACCTCCTCTTTCAAAAACCTCTTTGCCTTTTCCCCCTCCTCAGATATACACCACCAACGTAGGCAGCTTGTAACTGAGGACACTCATAGATAGCTTATGTACCTCCCATTTGCCTTCTGGATGCTGCACACACCTTTTTGGTGCGGCTGCTCGAGCGCTGGTCGTGGGGGATAGGATTGGGGCCTTAAACTCTGAATTGTGCACTTCAGTGTATTGCCTTCAAAGGAACTCTTGCATACCTTTTGCTGCTTTGTATCCTTGAATTTAAAGAGACACAGCCACTGTCTATTTTAACTCCTAATAACAGCAGCATTTCTTAGCACGTTGACCTAGATAGACTTAATCAATCAATCTGTGGTACTGTGAGCAACAACTACAGTACTCCCATTTTCAAGAATAGTGTTCTAGCCATCATGTTCTTCTGTTTTGTGCTTCAGCAGCAACAACAAAAAGGCAAAATGTGTCATTGCTGGTGAATCAGATCTAAAAGTGCTGCTGGGAAGTTTATCACATCTTTTTGGTTTTGCTTGAAACGTTACAGTGTAGGTGTGGTCTTAGATTCAAAGGTGCACTGAAGTACTGCTGATTTGGAATATTGCTTCCTTTGGCGTGCGCCTGCAGTATTTGCAGGGAGACTAAATAAATCTTTGTTAGGCTGCAGTGCCCACAACGGTAATATAGAAGTTTTAAGGTCAGGACCTCAGCAGAGGAAAGAGCTGACCAGCTTAAGTAACCCTTCGTGCAACTACTGTGGCCTATATTCTTCTCCCTGTAGTAAAACCAAAGCACTGTTAAGGTGGACTGTTCAGATTTTCTGTCTGTCCAGCAGTGAATGAGGCTTTGTGTCTATGGAGTTGGTAGTGATGCAGGATGTGATCCAGCCAAACTGAAGCACTTGGGTGTCCCATTGATTTATATAGGTGCCTAACACATCACCCAAACTATAGTCAGTGGGACTTAGGCTACAGTCAGGGCAGTAATATCCTATTAGCCTGAGTAGGCTGAAGCCTAGGGGCATCACAGGGGCTAGGGTCCAAAAAGGTGGCATGTCAAGAAATCAGCCTAATGCATGGGTCTCCAGATCCAGACCCCCGGGACTCCCCATCCAGCCTGCCAACCCTCCAGCTGGCAAGAGACTACAGCAAGTCTGACCTTGAAAAGGGGAGACTTGCAGAACTTTCCTAGAACCACAGGGGGCAAACTCTGCCTCCAGGGACTGAGCTGGGCTGCACGTGGAGGCTGCATCGCTGGGAAGATTCCATGCAAGCCTGGGTCTGTTTGTGAGGGTTTTTTTTCACCTTTGGGGTATAACTTATAAGTGCCTGGCTTCTCCGTTAGTTGCCCTTCAGATTTCTGCCTGTGTTTCTTCTGTTTAAGGAGTGGGGATAGGTGGGGAGCTTCTATGCAAGTCTGGGTTTGTTTGTGAGAAGTCCACCTGTGGCCGGATTGCCTAAGGCTGGGGGCTGGCTGCAAAGATGGGTGTGTGTGTGTGTGTGTGTGTGTGTGTGTTGTAACAAGGCAATAGAGGGAAAAGTGATGCATTAGCTGAGCTGCAGAGGCCTTATTTGTAAAAGGGGGCAAGAACCATGCCTGCTGCCCAGTGGCGTAGCTAGGCCATTTTGCACCTGGGGGTACTTGATTTTTTTACACACACAGCCCCACGGCAAAATTATTTATTTATTTATTTATTCATCCACATTTTATACCTCCAAGGAGCTTCCTCCAAGGAGCTAATGGTAGTGTGCACTTCTTTGGTCACCACGACAACCCTGCACAGGAGGTGAGGCTGAGATAATAATGAGATAGTCTGAGAGAGGCTGAGTAATGAGATAGGCTGAGATGGTCATGACAGGAAATTAATAATAATAATAATAATAATAATAATAATAATAATAATAATAATAATGGCCAGAACATAAATGCAGTTAATATTCCCCCACAAGCAATGGATGAGTGTCTGAATCCTCCCCTGCTATTGCTCCTCTGCACATAGTACTCACTGACACACTTCCCCTGCACCTGGAGGTTCAATGCAGCCAACATGGTTAATAACCAGTGATAGACTTTGGTCCACCATATTTAGAATCCACCTTAAAAGTAATCTAAGCCGGTGACCAACATCACCTAAACTTCCCACCAGTGACATCAACTAGGGTTTATGGCAAGGAGTTCCATAGACTGCTACAACTAGGATTGATGTCACCCAGGGCGCAATTCTAACCCAGAGTTAGGCCAGCAACGTTTGGCTGGCACAAGGACTATCTTAAAGTGCTTTTGGACCACTCTCTGAGTCAGGGATGATGGCGCACAGAAGAGGACTTCTGAGTCCAAGAATGATCCAAACATACTTTACGGTGGCCCTTGTGCCAGCCAAACTTTGCTGGCCTAACTGTGCCGGCCTAACTCCAGGTTAGGATTGCGCCCCCAGGGAGATAACATATGATGTCACCCCCATTAACTTTATTTAACTATTGATCAGTACAGGTCACCCAGCAATCAGTAAACAACAACAACAACAACAACAACAACAACCCAATGGAACTTGGTGGCACTCACACAACTGAATAAGAGTTCTAGTTTTAGCTCTGATGCATGGAAAAGGAAGCTGATATAATAACTTATTAGTTCTGTGCTGTATCATAACAACATCTTGTTAGCTCTCAGAACACAGTCTCTGAAGAGAGCAACCAAAATTACTACTGGGCTGGGGCACCTCCCTTATGAGGAAAGGTTACAGCATTTCGGGCTCTTCAATCTAGAAAGAAGGCACCTGAGGGGGGGACATGATTGAGACATACAAAATTATGCATGATGGATAGAATAGACAGAGGGACATTTTTCTGTCTCATACAATACCAGAACTAGGGGACATCCTCTACAGCTGAGTGTTAGGAGAGTTAGAACAAACAAAAGAAAACATTTCTTTACCCAGCATGTAATTAGTCTGTTGAACCCCTTGACATAAGATGTGGTGATGGCATCTGGCCTGGGTGCCTTTAAAAGGGAATTGGACAGATTTGTGGAGGAAAACTCCATCACAGGTTACAAGCTGTGATGGGCATGTCCACTCTGAGATAAGCTGGTTGCTGATCTCACAGGATCTGTAGGAATTTTTTTATTTTTCATTTTTCATCTGAATTGGCCATGGATGGCAGGTTTTTTTTGGGGGGGGGGGGGGGCATGGGGTTCTTTAGCCTAGACTGGGGAGGAAGGGACATGTGTTCAGTAAATTTCATGATTTGCACTTGTGTTTAATAAAGTCAAACCCCAACCTCATTCTGGTGTCTCCCTTGGGGGTGGTTCAAGAGTAATAGGCTACTTTAGAATGCCAGATGCAGGGGAGTGGCTGTGAGATACAAGTTTCTGGTTGCCTTGCATGGTCCCTGAGGCATCTGGTGGGCCACTGTGAGATCTAGGAAACTGGACTAGATGGGCCTTTGGCCTGATCCAGCAAGGCTTTTTCTTATGTTCTCATTGGTCAATTTTGAGTTACGGAAATCTATTTTTGTTACCTAAGTCAGGTTTTGTGTGTTTGTTTGGCTATAATAGCTATTTTCAACCATTTTCATCGCATGGGCCCGCTGACAAAGCACTAAAATTGTCAAAGTACACCACATTGCCAGAGGGGGGTTCACCTCCCCAATGGCGCTATTAATAAATTACCCTCCCCCAAAATCCTGCGGCACACCTGCAGACTATTTGTGGCATACCAGTGTGCCACAGCACACTGCTTGAAAATTGCTGGGCTTAAACTTTTGATAAAATACAGATAATTCAATAAGATTTTTTGGTCATTAGTGCTCTCTCTCTCTCTCTCTCTCTCTCTCTCTCTCTCTCTCTCTCTCACACACACACACACACACACACACACACACACACACACAACCCCTACCCAAGGATGTTACTAACACCTTTTGAGTTAAGAAAATCTACATTTTGTTACAGAAGACCAGAGGTGTCAAAATCACTTCTTACAAAGGGCCAGTTAGCATTCATTGTGGCTGCTGAGGGCTGGAAGTTATATCAGTGAGCGGAAAGTGACATCATTAAGCAGGAACTGACAAGAAATAAGCACTTTGTTCTTACCCAGAAACGCTTTAGATATGGAGACCCCAATTATCACACACACTGCCTTTCAGCAGCAGCATTTCTTCCAGGAAGAAGGATTGAGCTGGGCATGGCTGCCATTGAATTCCTGATGAAATTCCACATCCAACAGTATACAGTATGATGGTATTATTCCTTAAAACAGCAGTTTTAAAAACCGCAATTTTTACAAAAGAAGTTTTATTTTCTGTTTTTACATTTTTGGCCATAACTTCTGCTAGAATAGAGGTATTACACTCCGGGTTTTTCCATTGAGTTCTGGGTGAAATTCCACATCCAGTGGTATGCAGCATGATGGTATTGTTCCTTAAAACCACAATTTTAAAAATTGCAATTTATTCAAAAAGTTTTATTATCTGTTTTTACTTTTGGGCCATAACATTTGATAGAATAGAGATATTACACTTCGTTGCTTTTTTCATTGAATTCCGGGTGGAATTCCGCATCCAATGGTATATAGCATGACCATATTATTCCGTAAACTCGTGATTTTCAAAATTCGGGGTTCAGTGGTGACACCCCCCTGAAGATGGCACCTGGGGCGCTGCACCCCCACCCATAGATAGCTACGCCACTGCTGCCGCCTGCTAGACTTCAGGTGTCCTTTATTATATAATAAGGGACTTACCGTATTTAAGATTTAAAAATCGTGCCCCATATCAATGTTGAACGGGACTAAAAAAAATCCCATTCTAAAATTCTGCTGCTGTTGCTGCTTGCTGATGCCTCGTCACAGCTAACTGTATAATTTTTATATTATTTCTGGTAACCATGGAGTGGTTTGATAGAAAGCAGTATCCTGATGCCTGTGTGTCCCTTATTGTCATTTTGAAAACCTGGCAAGTCTATCGTCTATCTGTCTACCAGGGGCTTCCATTTAGTGTGGCAGAAGCTTTCCTGAAGAGTTTCGGAAGGGGCCCAAAATATTTGAAAGCCTACGGGCCAGGCACTGGTTAATATGGCCCTGGCTGCAATCCACACAGTACAGTACACACTTTCCTGGGAGTAAGCCCCATTGAATTCATATTGAACTGAATTCAATATGACATGCATAGTCATAGAATCATAGAGTTGAAAGGTGCCTACAAGGTCATCTAGTCCAATCCCCTGCTTGTAATAGGAAATTCTCCTAGAACGTCTCCAGCAGGTGCCTGTTGAGCCTCTGCTTGAAGATTTCCAGGGAGGAAGAATCCACCTCCTTCAGCAATTCATTCCACTGTTGAACCACCCTTACCTTCAGAAATTTCTTACTGATTAGATGTCCAACTGGAATTTCTCTTGCAGTTTGTAGCCATTGGACCTAGTTCTATTGTCAGAGGCAAGTGAGAACACATTAGTCCCTTCTTCCATATCACATCCCTTCAGATTTTTGAAGAGTGAAGCATTTGTCCCTGCTGAACTTCATCTTATTCATTGCATTCCAGTATTCCATTCTGTCATGGTCTTCCTGAAGGCTTCTACTGTCTTTTATTGCAGTGGTATTCAAGCCTTTTAGACCGGGACCCACTTTATAGAATGGCACTCACGTCGGGACCCGCCAGAAGTGATGTTATTAACCTGGAAGTGATATTGTGGCAGGAAGTGATACCATCAAGTAAGAAGTGCTGTCATTGTACCATAATATAATGACACTCCTTAAATGCAAATTAGCATTCTTGGACTGCAGCAATTGAAACATCCCTGACAGAAAGCAAGATTAGGATAAAATATTATGTAAAAGTGGTGAACTAAAAATAAAATTTTAAAAACCCTCACTTGAAAATTGAACCCTCAACTTGAAAACCCTCACCCTCACAAAAGGAATATAACAAGAGTAAGGTCTGCAGCTTCCAAGATGGCTGCCCTAGCTTTCTGTGACCCACCAATTGGGTCCTGACCCACAGTTTGAATAACACTATTCTATTCTGTTTGCTACTCCTCCCAATTTGGTGTCATCCGCAAATTTGGTGAGGCCCTCTTATATCCCTTCATCCAAGTCATTGATGAAGATGTTAAAAGAGAACCGGGCCCAAGACAGAGCCTGGGGCACTCCACTTGAAACCATCCTCCATGCTGATGCAAAGCCACTGAAGATCACCCTTTGTGCTCTGTCTTCCACCCAATTGCAAATCCACCTAACAATGGTCTCATCTGGTTCATGTTTTACCAACTTGCTGATTACGATGTTGTATGGAACCTTGTCAAATGCTTTACTGAAGTCAAAATAAATCACATCTACAGTATTCCCACTATCAAGTAAGCTAGTCACTCGATCGAAAAAGGAGGTGAAATTTGTCTGGCGAGATTTATTTTTGACAAATCCATGTTGGATTCTGTTAATCACGAAGTTGTCTAGGTATGTGCAGATTGTATGTTTTATCATTTGTTCTAATATATTCCCCGATACTGAAGTCAGACTGACAGGCCTGTAATTTTCCGCACATCTGCACACACACTTCACTGCTTCTTTTCTTCATCTTGTTTCCAACTTACTGGTTTCTCCAATCCTGTCTCCATATAGTCATTACTCTTTCTTCTTCCCTCTCAGATTTAATGACTCCTTTCTCCAATTCTCCTCCCCTTTTCAAATTCACCTGCTTTAATTGCATTTTCGCTGGATTCCTATCTCCACAATTAATCCCTAGTCCCCTCAGTTGAGAGATCTTACCTCCCATTCCTCTCCTGGCCCACTGCAATAGTACCGTAAGGGTATTCAAGAGTGAGGCGGTTCTTCCCTCAAAGAGTCAGAATGCAGAGCTCCAGAGGTTCACATAATATCCCACTCCACAACTGAGGACTGAGAGCTCCATTGCGCACTATAGATTTCGGGTGAAATCCTAACCAACTTTCTAGCACCAGGGTAAGGGCAATGCAGCTCCAAGGTAAGGGAACAAACATTCCCTTACTTTGAGGAAGCCTCTGTGACTATTACTCCATTATGCAGAACATGTCCCATTGGCACAGCTATGTCAGTTATGGAAAGTTGGTTAGGATTGGGGCCTTCAGCAATAGTTTTGTCAGGGTGCAGCAGCACTTCTTAAAATAATGGGCCTTGTGAATTCCTGACAACTATATGTTGGACATCTGGCTAGCAACAGGGAAAACAGTAAGAAATTACCAAAAACGCTTATGCACGGTTGAACACATTTCCACTTATGCACAATTGTGGCCAAATGCAAATAGCTGGCAGTAACTGCAAAGAAGGCTGGCTGTACTGTGTTATCTGTACAATGAATACAATGGCTAGTGCTTGCACTGAAGCTGCTGTAACGGTATTTGGGTGCATTTGTTTTTAACCACAGTTCTTTCAAAAGTTCTGCAAAAAAAAAAAAAAAAAAGGAAGAAGCTGTGACTGATCAGTTCTTTTCAATAGTCCTGTGTCTGGAAGTATAATGCAAAGGGTGAACTAATGTAACTAAGATAGGGAAATGCATGATTTCTCCGCAATGTTCCCTGCTTACGACAACTCGAACCCATAAACTGCAAAACACTGGCCTGGTTCAGAAACTTGCATGTTGGAAGAGTGGTGCACACCCAGCACCCCTCCCCAACACTGTCAAGTGTTGCCTGCATTGTGCTAGGCAAGGAGGCCTGCATTGTGCTAGTCTGCTGCTTGGTTTGTGTTGTGCAGCATTTCCTCAAAAGAGAAGGGAAAAAGCGCTGCAGATGAGGTGTTTATGCACACAGACTGGAATGCCCACACCATATATTACATTAGCTATGGTGGAACATGACTATGCTCCTTTACTGCACACACAGAAGTTGCACTTGCAATCCTATTCACGCTTTCCTGGGAGTTAAGTCCCACTGGTTACAATGTGTCGTACTTTTGAGTAAACATGCATAGGATTGGGCTGAAACATTGTTGCCACATAACAGGCAGCCCAATCCTATTATGGATCTAGCAATCCACTGCCACAAGTCCTCTTAACAGCATTGCAAAAGCTTCTTACAGCAATTGCAGTGTGATATGGAGCCACCGGTGCAAACTGCCAGAAACTCAGTGCACACATCAGCAACTCCCAGATGCCCTGCCAAAGCAGGGAAATGTGGTTGGAGAAGTGAAGCAGAGATTGGGCTGAATCGGGGGCAGGAGGGGGAATCACTGTTGCAACAGCACACACTGGGATATTATTTCCCTTTCTGAGGCCAGACCTGCCCGAGAGCCTTTTCGGACTTACGCTAGTTAAATAGCTGGCATAGTCTGAGGAGACCGATTGGCAACCTGGTAACCTACGTGGGGGGAGGAGGGGGAGTAAAAAATAGTTTTCCTTTCCCCATGCTAAGTTTTTGTAAGTCATATTTTACTGATTGCCTCCCACTATAGGGTGCAGTGCAGTGCACACTCACATGACCAAATTACCATATGATGCTGCTGCCCTCAAACAATAAACATGTATCTGTGAACTGTTCAGTCTGTACAAAAGGGTGGATTTCCAGACCCTTCTTGCTGTGTTTTAAATGCTGCTGTTGGTGAAAGGCAAGTCAAGAAGCCAAGTGAAATGTTGATGGAGGACTTTCCAGTAGCAGGCTTTGAAATTGCTTTTGGGTTGAGACAACTGTAGCCTGAAAATACGTCTCCTACGCAAACCTTCAGCATCCAGAGCAGCAGGAGGGAGATGGGCTGTCAATAAAAAACTGTAGCCATAGTAAGTGTGTGTGTGTGTGTGTGTGCACGCCTCGTTTTTAAGAAATAACAAGTGGCAGAGAAATAAATAAACCGAATCTGCATCTGGCTAAGGATAGTAAACCTGGCATGTTGAAATGTAATCTCTTTTGTACTGTGGAGATAGGCTTTTTCTATTTGAGATTTCATCAGGTTTTATTTCAAAAAACTGTTAAGTCTGTCAAACATTTCAATTTGAAAAGAACACTACTCCCCCTCCGCCACTTGTCCTAACACCGTTTGTATGCTGCCAAAGCAGCAGGCTGTCAGTCACCAGAAATGCAAATGAGGTGAGATGTATGATGCAGTCTGGTATTTTCCTTATATGTTACAGCCGCCACCCCCAGTGCAGTAACTGGGACTGGTTTAAAACAAACTATACCGCCGTGCCTTTCAGTCATCTGCATGGGTCTGTGAAGGTGGGGAAGGAGATGTGATTGCATGTTCCTGAACACTATATGTTCATAATAAGTTAGCAAAATAACATTCATGTCTATAATCGTATACATGAAGTACTTTTGTGTGTATTTGAAGGTCCTGAATAAATAGGGGTTCACATCACCAGTGGCATTCCCAGAGAGGGGCAGAGCACTAAGTTTTTCATGGTGCCTGACAGCACCGTGTAAAATGGCCCGTCCTCCTTCAGCCATTTGGGCATCTCCACAGCATTGCTCTCACAGCCCTGAATTGGCACAATTGGATGCTGTGAAAAACCCAGTGCTCTGCTCCCCTCTGGGAACGCCACAGCACATCTCACTTATACACATGAATGGGGCTTTTTAGATCTTATTTTGGACATGGGGTGGAGTTTGAGTGTCATGATCCTGAACCTCTTCCTACCTCAGGATTGAATGAATTGCTTTTGTCTACCGTACCAGGGGTTCTAGAGTAGCCATTCTCAACCATTTTTCCCCCCGCTTTGGCCCCTTAGGCAGTTCATCTCATGTTCAAGGGCCCCCCATCAAACAAGGAGAGAACACCAATGGATAAACATAAAATCATTTAAAGAACGTTCAAGAAAACTTGAACATTCCCACATACTGGGCTCCCCAGAGGGCCATATGGCTTGAGAATGATTGTTCTAGAGAATCCTGTGGCTCCTTGGAAACTTGTGTTGGTGTTCTGGTACTGTGATGGTGGATGAGGCAGCTTGCTAGTTATTATCCATATTCCATTGCTCTGAATAGATGTAAAAAAGGGAAAGGCTTCTTGGTTTACCTGAGACAATGATGCCCAAGAGGCATAGCCACTTTTCTACATGAATTGACTATGCACCCCAGTATTTTCTTCAACACACAGGTTATGTAGCAGACCTGCAAGGCTAATAAGTAGGGGTGTGCTTTTTGGTGACATTTTTTCCAAAATTTCTTGATTAAAATAGCAAATTGTGGTGTTGTGTGTGTATTCTACGTTCTTACTCCAAGTTCTCGTTTTTATTAAATGTAAATGCTTTAAAAGTGTACTAGGTAGATGATATAGGTGATATAGTGTCAGCAGATGCATATGCTGCTGCAATATTGTTTTTACTACAGCAACTGCAGCCACAGTATTCTACTTGGAAAAGTAATCTCTTTTAATTTCTGGAAAATATCTTAAACCCAAAATGAGGTGTTTTGTGTTTTTGTTCAGATATTTTAACCCCCAAAAGGCAGTGATGTTTAACAAAAAAAATCCACAACACCCCTATTAATAAGTAATTTTGGAATGATTGCATGGAGATAGAAAGTTTGAAAATAACATTTCCTATTGTCTGCAAAGTTTGCAAAGGGGTGCAAAATAGGTCTCAGAAATTGTGACAGAAACATATTACACTGGTTTAAAATCATGTAAGTTTTCTTTTCATTTAAGGATATTTAGGCCTGTCAAGCCTCTTCAGGAGCATCAGCTTGCTCCAAGACTTAGGGCGCAATCCTAACCTGGAGTCAGGCTGGCACAGTTAAGACAGCAAAGATTGGTCAGCACAAGGGACAATGTAAAGTATGCTTGGACCACTCTTGGAGTCAGATAGGCCAGCGGACAGATGTGCACCATCCTTCCTGACTCCGAGAGTGGTCCAAACATACTTTACATTGTCCCTTGTGCTGACCAATCTTTGCTGGCCTAACCGTGCCAGTCTAACTACATGTTAGGATTGTGCCTTTAATGGGGGCAACAGGTCAGGCAGAGTGGCACTGTTGCAATTTCTCATACTTGCAGCTTAGTAAACCATGGTAAATCATTGGATACTGCTGGGGGGTGGGGGACAATAGCAGCCATCTTTTTTTTTACACAGAAGCTTCAGAGCAAGTTGAGTTGTGTGAGCAAAGAGAACTTGGAGAGCAACCAAAACTACCGTATTAAAGCTCCACACCCACTGTTCCCCTGTAAACTGAGCACAAGTGCAGCTTTAATAAGAGCCCCGCACAGCTGAAAAAAGTTGCAGCACACATCCTTTGTTCTCTAATCTCCCACATGCCTGTGGCACTTGCTGGAGGGAAGCCAGGCAACATGTGCAGATTGCTGATAGAAGTGATGCTTGGAAGCCAGGCATGAGGAGTTCACTAATGGAAGGAAGTATCCAGTATTGCTGTCATACTGTTTGACCATCTCCAAAGGCATATTTTGGGGGAAAGTATAAGAAACCTATATACAAAGAACAAAGGTATAAAGAAGGTCTACCAACATGATTAGGGGCCTTTTAATGAAATTAGACATGGATTGTATAGTGGAAAGAACATCCCAAAATACCGCCCAGAAAGACACAGGTTTAATAAAGATATGGTCTCATTCCCAGCTTCAGTACTTGACATTGTCAGAGTGGGGTAGAATTTCTGGTAACAGCCTGATTTAAAGTCCCAATCTGTGTTTTCAGTGAGTTTGTTACCATTTTAGCAGGATACCCAGCATTTACTAGGTGAAGGATATTTTTAGTCAGTTTGTGTCACTCCCTCAAGTGCAGATTAAAAGAATGTAAGTAGTGGAGCCAAATGGTCATGCACTATTATAGGAATTAAATAAGTACAGTGCCAAGTCACAACAGCAATAATTGCTGGTAACAAAATCCTTCTAGAGTTGCTGAAGTTATTAACCCTGTTATGTGACAGGGTTAGGAGCATGACACAAAAAGGATTTTCCTGTAAAAATGTATAGATTACATAGCATGCTTGAAGTCCTTAGTTTCTATCTGCATTCCTCCAAACAGACCTGAGGGATGTTCCAGGTCACATCCAGCTGGCAGCTTCCCCCTCCCCAAAAGAAATTGCTGTGACGTCATGCCACCACAATTACATCCGCGCGCGCCCCCCCCCCCCACATGCTCCATTCGCTCGCCCTGACCTCTGCTGGTTATTTTTTTTTTCTGTTTAATTTTGCATTTAAGGCACGGGGGGGGGCGAGTGGCTGGAGCAGCTCGGCTCTCCGGTCCACCCATGGGTGGCTTTGCTCACATTTATGCATGCATGCAACTGGAGCAACTTCTTCTGCCCACCCGCCTGCCCCCAGAATCGAACCCACCAACCAGTTTCCGCTCCATAATTTAAAAACAGGGTAGGTGGGCAGGCGGGGGCGATCAGAATACCACCCCTTCAACTCTGCTGCTCAGGATTATATGGCTCCCTGGACCCCCCCCCCCAACCAGGTATGCTACTAATGGGCTATGCTATTGTCTTGTGTTGCATAAGCATGTGCATATTGCAGATATTACTAAAAATAATATTTGTTTCTTGTGAACATCTTCAAATATAGCTGAAAGTGGTATAATATTGGAATGCAATGGGGCAGAGTTTGGTTAATATTTAATTTTTAAAAAGCTAACTGCTTCCTGTTTACATAGTTATTTATCATGGTTGATAAACATGTAAACATGCCACCTGCTCATCTTAGTTGTTATTTTTCAGCAGTATTTCACTTACTGCCTAGTGGTCAGACTGGCCAGGGAAGAAAGTTAGATGGAACCTTGTCCTAATGCCGGAGAGAAAAGTCATAAAAATGATGACACTGATATGAAATATAGCAACGGATAGCTTTGGAAAAGCTTCATAAATGCATTTCATAATAATATCCTTGATTCTCTTGTATCCTGATCAGTCACAGGGAGTCTGAAATGAAAGAACTGTCCAGGTGTGTATAGATAGCCATATGTGAACTCCACTAGCCGATGCTAAAAACACAGTATTTTGTGCCTGTGTTTCCCCAGAGGTTTGGGCACGGAATGCCACATTGCATTGCTGTGGATGTTAACAATCAGTTTTTATTGATGAGATTGCTGTAAAAGCCAAGCCTCTACAAATTCCACTGTTAACAAAGGGTTGCTAGTATCTACGGTCTGGCCTTCCTTTCTGCTTTAATCGTTGATTAAGATACTTTAATCCCTTTCAGTGCACTGAGAAACTAATGGCTTGTGGAGTAGAGTATTTGGGTTTTTAAGATTCCACTGTGGATGATATGAAAATGATGTCATTTGGCTGATGTTTAAATAAATTGCTCCTTTAAATAGATGCTGCCACTTCCTCTATCTGCTCCCCCCCCTCACTTGCCTCTCTTGATAACCTCCCACTTCATTTCCTCCAGTGCATTTATTCTCAGTAAGAAGTGCGTGTGCCGCATATCGGAAATCTGGGATTTTCTTCCTAGTAAATATTATCACAGAGCAGAAAAGGACTGAGTTGGCTTGTGTAGGATCTCGTATAGCCCAGCTGAGCACAGAGCATTATCTGCCGCGGATCAATATTAAAACAAGCCAAGTGATTTCTTTATATTTCAAACACCAGACAGCAATTGGACAAATGTTTCTGTAGAAATAGTTGAGGGAAAAGGTTTTCTCCCGCCCACAATCATAAGCTCAAGATACATTTTTAGGCACAGTAAATTTGGTTTAATAGGGATTATATCAAAGGCATGTGAAACAGGCATAAGGGCGTGCAGTTTTTATTTTGACACACTTTGAAAACAAAGGAGTTTTGGGGTGGTGGAGGATCCAAGCTAAGGGCTTTAGGAAGTACAGTACTTGGTTTAATAATAATCAAAACTGAAAGGGCACATTTTGAAAAGGGGGGGCTGCTGGGCTTGATTCATTCATGGGAAGACCATGATTTTTACTATGTATGATTTTTCTTGTAATAGTATCGGGAGATTTACCCTATTCCTTTTTTTTTTAATCAACATTTAGAAGTGTATGGGTTCACACAGGAAGAATCAGACTTTGTCACTATCAACCCCTCCCCCACCCGCCCCACCAAAAAACCCTCACATTTTTAGCCTGTTACAATGTAAATGCCAATACATGTGTTTCATTTGATATAAGCTAATCCGTTCTACTGCTGATTTAATTGGTAGAAATCCCCTAACAGGAAGCAAAAATAAAAAAAAATCTGTACACCAACCACTAAATGCTTTTGGCAGCAATCCTAGCATACCTCCGAAGTTAAAAGAATGAGCTGTGAGCAAAAAACAAAACACCAGCCTACCCTGTCTCAAATCTTACATCAGCCCTGAATTTGGTACTGTAAATAGCTTTGTTTGCAAACAACGTTTCTCACATCCCCCCCACCTGTACTAATGGGGTGATCATAATATTGGCTAACCTTACATGGTTGTTTGAAAGATTATTGAGAAAAATATGGGTTTGTTTAATACTCTAAATATGAGTATTTAGGGCAAGTGTAAGAAAAATGCAGTGCAAGCCTATTCATGCCTACTCAGAAGGAAAACTCATTGTGTTCCATGATATTTACTCCCACGAGTCCTAGTTTGTGCCTTTGGCAACTTGACATATGGAATTTCACGAGGGAAGGATTTGAACCAGTGGCAGTCCTAAAGAATGTGCCGCTGGGGTGCACATCCAACCCAGCATGCCTAGCTAGAGAGAGATGTGGAAGCACCACTGCCAGAGGACCCAGGCAGGGAGCCGCCTCTTCCCTCTCCTCCCTCTCCACCTCGAGTAGTAGCAGTGGCTGCAGGAGGAGGAGAAGCAGCAGCAACCCGGAGTACAAGGGCACAGCTGGCTAGTGCCCCCCCCCGAACGAAACCTGCAGCCAGCTTCAGTTTTTAAAAGGGGTGGGTAGGAAAAGATGACTGGCCCTTGGAGTGGCAGGGAAAGGCCTTTTCCTGTCACTCCAAGGGTGAAAGGAGTGCAATCTAACGGGAGTGCAATCCCAGGGTGCCAAGCAGTGGTGGGTGGGAATGATTTTGCCACCCCTCTCCAGCTTTACAGCTGGGGCATTTTTTCCCTTGCACCCCTCTCAAGAATACCTCTGATATGAACCTGCAAGCTTCATGAATCAAATCCAGCAACCTAACAGTGCTACAGTGGCTTTCTAACTCTTTCTAACTGATTTAGCATGATCTTCCCTTCCCCCTTCTCTCCACTGAATCTGAGTTTAAAAGGGGATTTGGACAAGCAGCTCTGACGTTTGCATGGAGATCGTTCCTTCCCTCCCCTTCTCTCCATTGTTTCTGAGTTTAAAAGTGGATTTGGATAAGCAGCTCTGATGTTTGCTTGAAGATCTTCCCCTGGGTCTGAGTTTTAAAAGTGAAGTTTTAACTGGACTCTTCTATACAAGGGTTAAAGGTATGGGCACCCTGCCCCCATTTGAATCTGGTAACCCTAGCTATAGACCCACTCTTCGATCAGGTATTCATAATAGCTCAATTAGTAAGGGGCTAATCTGGCTCCTACAGCATGAGTTAGAGATCTTGAGGTTGTTGGTTCAAATCCCAAATGGGGGCGGGGGAGTCAGGAAAAATAAAAATAAAAAAAAATAAAAAAGATTAAGGCAGGAACCATAATATAACGCAATACAAAACTAATTTAAATGCATGGGGAACACCCAGAGATCTCCTAAATGAAAGATGCCTACATGAAAGAGCCAGCCATGTAGAGCCTGGGAGCAAAATTCAGTTGCTGGTGTGCAGAGAAATCAACTAGCTCATTCTCACTGAGACCGCAATCCTATACCTGCGTTGCACTGGTGCTACGCTCTTGCGCCGGTCCAGCGCTGTCGCAAACGTGTCATCAAGCGCACCTGCACCAACTAGTCAGGCACTGGACCAGCGCAAGCAGCAGCGCCAGGACCTTGCCAAAGGAGTGTCAGAGGTGTGCCGGGGGCGGGCGGTGACACACGACTGGCGTTGTGCCGATTCAGGCCGCAGCTGTCCACGTTGACCTGTGCCTGCAAAACAGCAGGCACAGATGCAAGCAGCTCCATAGAGCTGGCTGGGGCTTACCCGGGTGCAAGGGGAAAGCTGGGCTTAGGATATGGCCCTACTATGTTGGCCTTACTATGTCAGCCTTACTTAGGATTGCTCTGTCAATCATGGATCTTCTATGCCTTGTCTAGTTTGGTCCTTAAAATAGGGTTAAGCAAATTCATGGAAAACAGGTTTTCACATGGCTATTAGCCAAGATAGCTACATATAATGCCTAGATACAAACACCTCAGAATATCAGATGCTCAGAGGAATGTGGCTGTTGTCCTCATGCCCTGCTGTCAAACTTCCTAATGGCACCTGTCTAGTCTACTGGAAACGGAATGATGAACTAGATGGATCCTTGAAGGTTTTATCTAGCAGGGCTCTTTTCATATTCTTATATTTTTGCTGGAATCCATTTGTCATATTTATGAAAAGCCTACAAAAAAACATTACTGTGATGAGTTTTGAGAAATCATTCCTCATACCTTTCTGACAAGGGGCATAATCCATTGGCAATCCATAACAGGAGTGATGCCTTGCTGAGATTTATGATTGAGGATTGATTCCCTACAACCTGCAGACAAATCCCCACATAATGTCAAAGTAGAGCTTTTGAATTTACAGCTCATTATACCTCATTGGCATTTTACAAGACAGATTAGGATGAAAAAAAGGAAAAAAAGAATCAAAAGCATGTCATCAGCTCAGCAGCACTGTAACCCCAATGAGCACTGAGCAGAAATGAACAGGTGGGTGAACTGTCAGGGCACTGAAGGTGAACTCATCTGTTCTGTAATAGTGATAAGATAGGAGGCAGCTATTAATTTGTGGGTGTGAGAGGTCAATTACAGTTCCTTCATCACGGGACACACACACACACACACACACACACACACACACACACACACACACA
>JAJKFI010000139.1:1484814-1496092 GCA_029204185.1 Lerista edwardsae | reverse complement strand
TTCTTTCTTTCTTTCTTTCTTTCTTTCTTTCTTTCTTTCTTTCTTTCCTGCCTCCCTCCCTTCTCTCCCAGGTGTTCCCCTGAGGAGGGCTCGTTTGTGTCAGCTGAGGCAAGCCCAGATAAGTGCCTGCTCAGCTTACCTTCAGGCCTGCAAACCTCCCAGCTGCTGGCCTTGCTGTGAGCCCTGTCCAGCCACCCAGGTAAGTTTGTGGCTGGACACAGTCTGTATGTGCAAAGGTTCAGAGTTAAATGTGGAAATTAAGGGGCAGGGCCAGGGCCAGTGTGATCGCCTCCCCACTCTGTAGTTACTGTGCATTTAACTTCAGTCCTGTTGAATGAACGGGGCTGTCTGTCGTGACTTGAAAAAACTGAAACTAAACATGTCCTTCAGTATGATATAGATGAAAACAGGAATAGTATCGTATTCTTGTAATATATCTATTCTCACAGCATAGAAGTCAATGTTCAATGTATGTATCTGAATATTTCAAGATTGCTGGGTCCTATCTTGGTTGTAGACTACAGCAATTAGAAAATTAACATCTTCGGTTGGAGAACTAAAGAAGAGGATCTAATGGTCTTCTTTTTGCCTTCCTTACAACTTAGTACGGGCTTGAAACCATGGTGAATGATGCTAACAGACTTATAAGTTTTAGTATATTTACTATGGTGAGTTTACAAGGTCACATGGTGTTGTGCTTCCTGTACTGGTTCAGCAACCATAGGCCATCACTCTACAGCAGGGGCAGGCAACCATTGGATATACGAGTTACTGAACAAAATGACTAACTTGCAAAGAGCTAGTGTGACTCCCCTCCCATATTTAGCTGTAGAAAACAAAAATTGCCAGAGCAAGGCAGCAGTTCAGAGCAACATTCCAAGAAGCAGCACATGCACAGCAGCAGATCAAGAAATACAGCCCTCATGGTCCTGGTTTCTCTCTCTCTCTTCCCCCCCCCCCCGCCAATATTTAACTGTAGAAAAAAATCTCCAGAGCAAGAGAGCAGGGCAGGTCACCAGGTCATGCTTTGGAGGGCAGGAGAACTTCTAAGAAAGTCCCCCACCCATGGCACTCTGGGAAGGAGAGGGAGTTGCCTTCCTTTCCCTCTGTGCTTTGCCTGCTCCGCCTCTCTCCATTGTGGAGAAGCTGCTTCTATTCCCCTACCAGAAGCTATGAGCAGCCAACACCCAAGAGCACATGCCAAACAGGAGCTAGTGAGCTCCAGGGTGTCAGCTGGAAAGGGCAGGGATTGCTGGCTCTGTGTTCTCACCCTCTCCTTTCTGGCCGCTCTGCAGCGGCAGTGGCAGCGGCTGCTACTCTGAGGCAAAAAGGGCCGCGACCTACTGATATCTACCCCACAAGCTATCAGTAGCTCACAAGCCTCACATTTCCTATCCCCACTCTATAGAAATCATGTTCATCCAAATCATGTGCACCCTCCCACTGTCAGAACCATGATTTTTTTTTTTGTTCACAGTCACTGAGTGTGCTTTCACATTGCTTGTGGCAAGATACCTGTAATCGGGGGGGGGGGGAGGTTCATGGAAGCCACAGAAATCTTGGTTCTCTGATTAACTTTCTTGCATGGGTTTTGGTTGTTCATTCATTATATGTTTAAAAACAGTGTCGACGCACCTAAAACTGTAATGTGCAAATGTGCCATCTGTTACTATAAACACTGTACTGAATCCAGAACCTAGAATCTAGAACTGAATCTCATCAATTCAGTTACATAAATACAGCATGTTGTAGGTGATCGACAGAGGAATCAGGCCTTGACACTGGGTATGGATGCTATTTCTGACATACAATCAGGTGCATTCCCTCGAAGGTACATTGTTGAATGCCCACACATCTAAGTTCTGCATAATGTGGAGCTTGGCAACCTGGAAGTTCAGCAATGCTGAATACCGGGGTGTTGTTGCTGCCCAGCTGCAGAAGGGGTCTGTACACTGGTGTGGACCCCTTAGAGCAGTGGTATTCAAACTTTTTAGGCCAGGACCCACTTTTTAGAATGGCACTTGTGTCAGGAAGTAATGTCATTAACCTGGAAGTGATGTTGTGGCAGGGAGTGACATCATCAAGCAGGAAGTGCTGTCATTGTGACATAATAAAATGACACACCTGAAATGCAAATTCGTATTCCTGGACTGCAGCAATTGTGCAACTATGAAACATCCCTGACAGAAAGCAAGATTAGGACAAAATATGATGTAAAAGCACTGAACTAAAAACAAAATTAAAAAACAACAACCCTCACTTGAAAATTCAAACTGTTAACACTCACAAAAGGAATATAAGAAGAGTAAGGTCTGCAGTTTCCAAGATGGCTGCTTTCAGATTTCCATGACCCACCTGACATCAGGTCACAACCCACCAAGTGGGTCCCTACCCACAGTTTGAATACCACTGTATTAGAGAATACAGTGCTTACCATATTGTTACAATAAGATAGAAAGAATCAGTTCCTGATTTCCATGAGAAACATGGTTTGTGTTTTTCCTTCGCACACTGAAACTGATGATGAATCTCTTACATTTGTGGCAATGCCAATTCTATGAATAAATGCTTCCAACTGTTTGGTAGTTCTTTAAGCAATTATCATGGTTCAAAACACCATGAATATAAAGGAGCAGAGATAGCAAAATCTAAGCAGACTGCAAACAAATAAGCAATGCAAAAGCTAATAGTACTCCTTAGTTAATGCATATTGATTGCAAACCACATTTCAGTAATCTGATACATGCTTTGGTTTTTATTCTGGTTAGGTAATAAATTATTACTGGTTGCATGAACGCAAAATGCTTGGAAACGGATCTAAATATGACGGAAAAATTATTTTTAAAGGCCTAACATACTGGTAATGTTTATAAAAATGGAATTGTTAATGTCATACAGCTATGGCTGAGATTGTACCAGAATTGTTGGGTTTAGGTGGTTCCATGAATCATCAAATTAAAAAGATTATATAACACAAGAATCTTTTAAATCTAATTTCATCCTTTCATTATAGTAAGAATCTAAGCTGTTCTCTTAAAACAGGCATTGTATTGGACATTTTAATAGAAAATAACTGTTGTGAGAAAAGATTCTTGACGCTTGACTTTCACTCGAGTTTTGACATTTTGGGCTGACTTGCATCTGAATCTAGTGCACGTGTCAATAATTCTCATTCTGACTCGTTAATTTGGCCACTGACTCATAGTGAGTCAGCAATTCCGGCAACTCGATTCAGTGCACACTGATTCAGTGCAGCTTCCGTGTCAGCAAGACTCTTTCAGAGATCTGGAAGGCACCACAAAGTCACCAAGACCAATGGTAGTTTCATTCCATCCAGCCAGAAGAACCAGCGAGAGTGGGTGAGGTGGGAAACTAAGACCTATGAAAATGTATCAGTTTTGGTTTTGGGTTGCTGGTTGCAGCGAGATCTGGGTGGAGGAAGGCACGGTCCAGTCAACTGAAAGGGGAGGGAGGTGGGAGTGGAGTGGTCTTGTCCAACTCCAAAGGTTCAGATCTTGATTGGATAAAAGACCCACGGAGGGGGGAAAGGGGAAGGGGAGAAAGGTGGGGGAGAGGCGGGTTCTAGAGCCATTGATAAAGCGATGCGCAGAGCCGTTTGCCTCATTCCACCACTTCCCCCCCCCCCACATTTGCATTGAGTGATGTGATGCTTTTGTGCATTATTCCCACCCAGGCCTGGCCTGGGTGCATGCACAATCCTTTGGCATGCACAATTCTGCTGCTGGGCTGCCTTACTGTGTGTGTGTTTGGCAGGGGAATTATAGCTTTGTACCTCACCTCACAGAAAGAGTGTGCGTAGTCCCTATTTTATATTTGCTGCAAAGCAGAAACACCATTCGCCTCTCTCTCTCTCTCTCTCTGTCCTAAGGGTTCTGCGCTTGCAAACTTTTTGGGTGCTGATTTTTGGGTCTGTGGCAGTGGCTGCTCAACCTGGCTGCAGGAATTGAGTGAGTAGCCAGCAGCAGCTACGTATGTTAAGCTACAGCAAGAAGAACAAAGTTTTGTTCTCTCTGTACAGAATCAGATTGATTCAGAACCTCTTGTTTTGGTTTAGAAGAGCTGCGTGTGGGGGGGGCTGCTGGATCGCTGTAATATTTTGGGCTTTGGATTACATGGAGTTCTTGGGAGAAGCATCCAGTTACTTATTTCCCCTTGTTGATAGATACTATAACTATACTGTACTGTTCCATATGTACAGGAACGCCCATCCAGCAGCACTTTGGGCTCTCCACTCTAATTCAGATAGGGGGGCCAGGCACCGCTGCCTAGCTGGCAGGGCTGGTTATTTGGGGAGGGGCAGTTGAGTTGAGTTTCTGCCTGGGATTGCAGTCCCAACCGTTAGCCAGCCCAATCCTATACCTGCCTACTCAGTCCCATTATAGCCAAAGGAGCTTACTCCCAGGAAAGTGTGAATAGGATTGCAGCCTCAGTTTCTTTCTGCAGCTCAGAAGACCACCGCCTGCTGTCTCCCCATCATATAGGAGCCAGCACCCAAGCAGCAGCTCTCATCTAATTCAGATAGGGGGCTAGGCAACACTACCTCCCTGCCCTGTACGCCCCCCCCCCCCAATCAGGCCACAACCTTTGTCATAGTGAGAGACAGGAATGATGTCATAATGATCCTGATGTGCCATAGCGAGGACTGTTTTTCTCCCTTCCGTTCTTCTGAGTTCAGTTGCGATGTGAACGGCCGGAGGGGGGGGGTGTTCGTCGTGGTGGCCGGTTAGCAGTGAAGCACAGTCAGCAGCGCATCGCTGGCCCACCAGAATGTTAACGTTAAGTACATAGCCTTTATTGGCATAAGTTAAAAAGAAAGACAAGACAGAAAGACTCGGATTAAAGCAAACACGGGCAGAGAAAATATTACTGAATATTGGGATGTTTACGTATTGTGACAACTAAGGCAGCCAATCCAATTTTACATAGGCAGGATTTTACATGAACACGATTTTAGAGTTAAGGAGCAGTCTTGGAGATGGTAAGGTGTCGCTGTATAATTGAAAGAAGCAAAGATGCCATTTGTCTAACGTCAGCATCAGAATCTGAGGCCAGTATCACTGAAATGCAACTCTCCTCTGCTCTGAGGCATGTGGAAAGTGCTGGTTAAGATGAAGCTGACTCAGGTCATTGTAGATTGGGCAGTATAATAAAACGTACAGCACATCTTCTGGAGCTACCTTGTTACAGATACACATTCACTCATTGCTCTCATCGGCCAGGCCTCTATAGCAGGCATTTAATACATTGGAGGGAAGTACGTTGCACCTCGTCAATGTAAATGCCTGACAGGCCTGAAGATCCTCAATTAACAGCGCAATCCTAGTGCACCCTTAGTGTCGATGCTACATGGTCGTGATCTGAATGCTGCAGGCAGCGCTGGTCGTCTTGCGCCGGTCAGCACAAAGCCAGTCGGCATGAGGGAGGCTCCATGCCAAGACGACACGGGGATTGGTGGGGGGCGGAGATTGTGGGCGGGCTTGGGAGGCGGTTGTATGCATCCTAAGCCCGTCCGAGAGGCCGCGCAGCCCCGATTCAGGGTGCGTGGTCTCCTCAGATCTGCGCCTGCTATTTAGCAGATCAGAGGAGCACATAGGGGAGGCTCTAGCCCCTACAGTAAGGGAGCGAATATTTCCCTTGCCGTGGGGAGGCTGCAGCCTCTCCTAAGCAGCGCTAGGATATGGCATTGGCCCATTGGCCTCGCCAGCCCAGCGCTGCTGAGTAAAGATACTGTGGTTTGCTGGCATATTTTAGTGGGAGGTGGAGGGTGAGCGGCAAACTCGTTACTCCTGCAAATAGCTCCTGCCTATCTATGTCATAGAGCCTAGTTAGAATAATAGCAAAAAATAAAAATAATAGCAAAATGAGGCAGGGAACCTAAGATCTCAAGTGAGCGGCCCATTTATTGCAGTTTGCGAAGGAAAAGGGTAAATTCCTTTGGTTGAATCTCGTCTGAATTGCTCTGAAATAGGGGGCATTATCAGCTGTATAGCAGGCACGAAGCCAATATTTTAGGAATCAAACCCAAGCTTGCGTTTTTAATGGAGTTCGGCCCACCTCCAAGCAGATGGTGGCGTACAAGAGGCAGTGCGGCAGTCCCGTGACACTGTACAGAAAGCTTGACTGGATTCTATCAACATCAGTAGTGAACGCCGGGAACCGTAAAGCAACTGAGAAACAACATTTGCCTTAAATATATTGAGAGCAGCAGGCACAAAGGAACCGCCACACGTGTCAAAAAAATCTGCATATGGCCTAGGAGTTAATTTTGGCAGATTTTATGGCTATTACGCGCTGATATGCCCATGATGGTTATAATGAAAGTTTATTCCCAGATATAATAACATTTTGACCTGTTGAATATGATTACTATTGAAGAGCCAGAAGCGGGATTTCCATACCATGTTTTTTCAAATACTACAATCTTAGATGTATCATAGTTAAGCAGCATTTTATTCACATCTAGGTATTGGATGCAAGATTGGACTTAGTGCTTGAGGCCTATTTGCGTGTGTGAGATTAGCACCATGTTGTCTGCATATAGCAATATTGGTATTTTGAGTGCGCCAATTTTTGGACTATGGGTGCCCAGTTTGGAGAAGTGCAGAGCTAGATCGCTAATGAAAAGATTAAGGATGCAGTCCTAACCTGGTTAGTCAGGGAGGATGGTGCATGTCTGTGTGCTGACCTCTCTGACTCTGAGAGTGGTCCAAACATACTTTACAGTGTCCCTTGTGCTGGACAAACTGTGCTGGCCTAACTCCAGGTTAGGATTGCGCCCTAAAAAGCATTGGTGCCAATACACACACCTATTTCACACCCTTATTAACTGCTATATTCTTGGACATGTCACCAGCAGAGGAAAGCCTGACAGAGCAAGAGTTATTAGAATATAGCTGCTGTATCAGAAATAGAAGTCTGGGATCTATCTCCAGGTTCCTAAGCCTAAGCCAAAGTTGATTTCTATCTACAGTATCAAATGCTGCTTTGAGATCTAAAAATGCAGTAAATGTCTTAGAATGAGGAAAGACTGACTGCCTGGCAATGATGTGCGATAAAGTCACACAATGATCAATTGCCAAACTGCCCTCTCTAAACCCAGCTTGCTCAAGGCCCAAGATTCCATTGGAATTAATCCAATCAGTAAGTCTAGACAGCAAATACCTTGCAAGCTGCATAAAGCTTGCCGCAGACAGATAGAAGGTTAATTGGCCTATAGTTAGACAGGCAACTGCTATCTCCTTTCTTGAAAATGGGAACAATTACTGATTGTAGCCATGCTCCAGGAATAATCCCAGTGAATTGATAACAGTGAGCAAGTCCACTAGGAATGAAGCCCACAATTCAAGGGCCTCTTTAAACAGGCCCCTCCTTGCCCTGGTTTCCTATCTCCTCTGTCTTTCTTCAAACCACCAACCATTCAAGTTCCTCTTTCTCAGCCCATTTCTTCTTGCTCTCCACCCTTCTTTCAATCTTCCTGCCTCAAGGCTTCCTGAGATTCCCTGCTTTTCCGAAACTCTTCCCCCTTCTCACCTTGCCTCAATATAAGGCTTAAATCTGAATCACTCAATGCAGTGTTCCATGTTAGCCTATCACAGCCCAGTCCCCACATGGTGATGCAATGGCACCTGCGCTGATTCCTCTCTCTCCCATGGGGAAATTTTGAGTACCAGGGTCCTCTTCAGGAACGTTAGTTCTCTTGCCCCGGGGTAACTCCCAACAGTTGCTGGTGCAAGTCCAAGTTGATCCAGGAAGTCGGATCAGGCTCAGGAAGGGGTATCAGAGTTTGGCATGCACTGCCGCTGCCAAACTCACCCCTCTTCGTGGGCCTGATCGGCCCCCTCCCCCACCCTATTCCACCCTCCTGTGCGACATTACCTGCTCTAGCAACTCTCCGGCCATTTGGCAGCCTGTGAGAGGCTGCTCTGGCATCCCTGCCAGCAGCTCAGCAGCGACTGCCTGCTGAGGCTGCTCTGCAACTGCGATAAAGCAGTCTCTGCTGTTGCAATGCCAGCATTGGATTGGGACATTCATGTTAGAAGTTTCAGGGATATACACACAATATAGATAGCATTAATATGGTCACAAATAACTGCTGTTATCAAACGATAGGTTTGCAGTGATAGCTGCCATTTGAGATATACACCATCCATACATGAAAGGAAATGAAAAAGCAATGATAAGACCAAAACTGGTTTTTTAACTGAATAAATGCTGGTACCTCTTCATCAACAAGCTGAATTTTTTTGATGACTGTGGTCTCTGTGTTACCCAGTCATATGTGGAATGAGGCAGATGAAGGCAGAATGGGAGAGAGTGGGAGGCAGATTGAGGAGGTAGTGGTTCTTAGAGGCACCACTGTATGCCCCATGCAATTCCCATTTTCTCTTACCTTCCCCCTCCCTTATTCTCAGACTCTCCAGGGAAATTACTGGCACAGACTTGAAAAGATTCATTGGGGAAGTGGATACCTTGAGGAAGCCTGCATAACCCATAGAATGCCGCATATGCTCCACTGGTGTGGCTGCATCAGCACAGTGGCTTAGTTAGGATTGGGCCCTAAGTTTCTTTATCATTATGTCCATTTTGCACAGAGTAACAAGGAAGTACATGAATGTCTCACTGCAGAACTAACTCATTTCAGAACCATGAACCCAGTGCACATTTATATTAAAATACATGCAGAGTACGTGCATGGCATGCAATGTAGAATAATGGTTGAATGGAATGTAAATTGATGTTTTTAGAGAGAGATATTTTCAAAATATTGCTCATGTTGCCAATTGCACCAGCAATCTTTGAATGGCATTGTCAAAGACAACAATTATGGAGAGAAATCAAAGCTGTTGATTAATCAGTCCTCTATTTTAACAATGTAAGGATGTTAGGTCTGATAGCAATGAGATATGAAATCAAACGTTTATAGATTGAGTGCAAGTTGATTGCTTCCAAGTCAGTTTTCAAGCAGAATATTTGGGCAGCGGCAGCGGGTATGTGTGTTGTTGGAAATCTGGTTAACTAGCTAGTTGTTTTTGGCAGCACAAATACTTCTATGATTCCAGATGGGATTCTTTATGATAATAATAATATGAAACAAACAAAAATGGTCTTGGGTGCATTCAGCCTCAGTTTAAATCATAGTCCTGGAAATGTTTGTAGTCAAAATTAAGCCTGAAAATAAAATGGATCACATCCTGCATCAGTTTAAGTCAGTGTCAAAATGGTGGTGTAAAGCTGGATTATAGCACTGCAGACACAAGGTGGGGAACTGTATGTTTTAACGTATCCTTGTTTAAAAAAATCTCCACATAGAAAATGAAAGATATAGCTAAACATTTAGGTTGGAACCATTTTCTGTGCGCAGAAAAAATGTGATCACCCACCTGTATCCTGGTACTATCCTGATCCTGTCCCCCTTCAGCCCTGCATACTATGGGGGAAGGCAAATAGATAACCTAGGAAAGTAAACTTTTTTTTGTTGATTACCTTCCTAAAGGTTGACTGGCCTCCATGGGTGTCTCCAGACCTCTGTCAGCTATTTTCCTGGCGCAAATGAGAGGGGAGACAGGGGGCGATTTGGGGTAGGGAATGAGGGATAGGATCTTGGCATGCGCCTCTGCCACCGAGATCCTCCCCCTACCCCCCCTGTTGAACCCAATCCCCGCCCCAAACTGCCCACGATCACCCCCCAAACTGCCCTTGCCACTGACCTGTCTTCTATGGTGAGGCATCTGGGAGCTGCTGTTGCACTTGAATGGCCTCCAGCTATTTGCACCAGCAGCCCCAAAGCACAATGTAGTAGTGCAGTTTTCAGGCTGCAGATCTGAGGCTTACAGTGATGGATCATAAGATCTGCCACCATAAAACCTGGATAGGATTGGGTTGTTATTTGTAGTATATTGGACAAGATAAAACTTTATATTTTACATCTTGAGGTTAAGTGCTATGCTACCTTTTCATGCACCAATCCATTTGCGCATTGAAGAATGAATCTCATAAACTACTGTAGCATGAAAGAGAGCTCATCTACTATTATGGGAATTAATTCAGGTACCATTCTACATTCCCTTTGGTCCCTTTTCTTTCCTGAGAAGTCTGTTTGCTCTGGTTCAAAACTAAATTGGTGGTGTATAAATGCCCCCTTTTGAGTTGAACAGTTAATTTTGCAGATTAGAAAGAAAAAAGAAAACCTTGTACGGATGTTTCATCTCATTCCCCATGGTGCTATAGACAAATAAGAAGCATATTGCTCTTACTGAATCAAGATTATAGTACAACTTCTCAGGAGAAAATTGGCTGGTTTTCACTCACTATATAAAAAATGGCCAATTAAACATGGAAGCAGCAAGAAGCCAAAGTCCTCCTGTTGTGAAATGTGAAAGTTAAATTGCTCTCTGCACTGCCTTGCCCTCTTTTCTGTCTAAGTTTAGTTCAATGCTATTTTCTAATGTTCATCTTAATGTGCTTAAGGCTGAATGATGCCAAGACCTTATTTCACAATTCTTATTCACTCTGAATAACGCCGATTTGTGGGACAGTCTCATTTGCGTCAAAACAAATAGGATAATATATTCGCAGGGCCAGAATGAAGTGTTAAAGCTTTTCCTGGGCTGTACCATTTCAAGACTAGAGGTGGAAGACTACATGTTTGAATGGGAGATATTACCAATACTAACATTCACGACAAGATGCGTGGTTCTGGAGTCCTCGAACTCCCCAACAGATCAAATTATATATGGATATGACTACAGAGTTTGCATAGGAACGCTTGTTTAAATACTGATTTTGCAACCTAAGCATTGCACTAGTTATTTATACACAACAGTTAGTGATGTCATGCAGGGGGCACGCAGGGGAACTCAGTTCCACTAGTTAAAATTAGGGCTGACTCTGCCCACTTCACTCTCCCTCCTCCCCCCTCCCAATTCCTCTGCAAAGAGCTTTTCTTCTTGGTTGGCCGGCACTCAGAGGGTTAAAGGGAGCGACTCCGGATTCCTAGGGGGGGTGAAGGCAGTGATGTCATTCAGGGGGAACGGACCAGAATGGGCATTCCGGATCCTAACAGGCTCCATGGCTGGTTCCGGGTTCCCAACAAGTGCCAAGTGAGTTCCTGTTCCTAAATCATTTGAATGACACCACTGACAACAGTATGTGAAATTACTTGAAAACTGTGTGTGTGGTTGGTGTTGATGATGGGAGAAAACAATCTGGGATGTGTGTGTGTGTGTGTGTGTGTGTGTGTGTGTGTGTGTGTGTGTGT
>JAJKFI010000139.1:1365721-1484804 GCA_029204185.1 Lerista edwardsae | reverse complement strand
GTGTGTGTGTGTGTGTGTGTGTGTGTGTGTGTGTGTGTGTGTGTGTGAAAGAGAGCAAAACAGATCACACTAGGCAAAATTTGGAAGAATCAGAAATGGATAAATTTGTCCATTCCTAATTAGAATATTTCCCATGTAAAACAAAGCATGTAAAGGAAAAAAAATAGGAGTCCCTGCATATAGAAAACTAGCCTATCTCAGAGCACAATCCTAACCTGGAGTTAGGCTGGCACAGTTAGGCCAGCAAAGTTTGACTGGCACCAGGGCCACTGTAAGCATTTTTGGACCACTCTAAGAGTCAGGGAGAATGGCGCACGTCTGTGTGCTGGCCTCTCTGACTCCGAGAGTAGTCCAAACATATTTTGCGGTGCCCCTTGAACCAGCCAAATTTTGCTGACCTAACTAAGGCGGTGTGACTCCCGGTTAGGGTTGCACCCTCAGTGAATATAGGATTCCTCCTGACATCTAGGAAGGTAAATGTGGTTTTACTTTTTGCATTTCTGATATCTTCAAGTATGTGCAGAAGACAAAGTAGCTCAGAGTCCTTGGTGATGCCTGAAATCCAATTTCTAGCACTAAAATACTTTCCTTATTCAGAAAACACTTCGGGATCAATCACAGGAAATTTTGAGTTTTCATGTTGGTAATGGATTACTGTATTTACAATCCAATTCCCTTGTCAAATTGCAAATAATACTGCTTTCACTGGTGAATTCAACTACGAGAGGATGCACAGTTTTATATAACTACTTCCTAAATCCGGGTGCAGTCCTGGAAGTGACTATGTGTTAGCGTCAGCACAACGTCACTAGCGCTGTCGCTAGCTGTGGCGTCAGCCCAAGAACGCTGGCGCAGAACACGGCTGGCCCAAGGGTGATTCTGGGAGGAGGGTGGCCCCCCCGGGGGGGGGGGGGGGGGCCAGGGTTGGGATTTGGCCAGTAAGCCACACCCAAGGCTCCACCCCCAGGCCGCAAGGCCCCAGTTCAGCTCACACAGCCTCCTTGTCTTTGTGTCCATTTAGCAGGCTCTGCGCCTGAAGGATCATGGGGAGGCTGGAGCCCTTGCCCCAGGGAGGCTCCCCAGCGTGCCTAAGATGCGCTAGATATGGCGCAGGTGATATGGCCTCACCATTCCAGTGCAATTTAGGGTTGCACTCAAAAATATCAATGGCCCAGTCAAGAGATTAGTCTGTCTAGATGTTTGCCTTTGAAAATTTGCCAAAATCTAACATTAGCCAGTGAAGGAAGTATTAACAGGGAAGGGAAAGAGTGCTAAAGGAGGAAATAGTCTATTTCTTTTTTGCTGTAGACCAAATTCTGGGCAGAGTGGCATGAACAGAGAAGATGTGTGGAAGCAAGCCCAGTAATTTGATCTTCATCTCCTACTGCCATGGCAGATCTTTTCAAATCTTCCCTCTAAGCCTGTTTTCTGGGAAGCCATGCTGGTGTTAATACGGAAGCTCATTTTATCAGGATGTTATTTACATTAATTGCAAAACACAGCTTCTGTAAGGTAGCAGGTATCCTACCATGTTTGTAAATGTTGCAGACTGGCAGAACTGTTGTGTTGAAACTATTGCCAATGACACCACAGGGTTTAAGTTTTCTTTTTCTTTTTTTTGCGGGGGTGGGGGGGGAGATGAAAATATTCCCTTCATGTTTGTACTAGATTTGGTGATCTACACAGTATTGAAGCTGCTGCAGAGTTGTAGCATAACATTTAGCAGCAGCCCAGGAATACCACCACAACATGCCCTGTTTAATAAATAATGCATGTATTTATATACCGCCTTTCTTAAGATCACTAGATTTCTCTAGTGACTGTAACTCAAGGCGGTTTACATGGGCAGACTATTCATAAACCCGAAGGTTTTTACAATTTACAGAATGTTCTATCTTTCAAGAACTACACACATTCAGATCTTCCTTTCTGGATTTAGCCTTCTTTCTTTAGCCACCTGTCTGTCTTCTGCTGGCTGATGAGGCTTCCCTGCTCTCACCAGAGACGCAGCTGACTCTCAGCACACTCCTCCTCCCACGAGGCAGCTGGAGCTCAGCTTCTAATCAGCCGCAGTTGCAAGGTCTGCCGCTCACAGAGACTTCCGGCAGTCCCGAGCTCACGACCTTGAGATCTTCAGCTGTATCTTCGGGCAAACAGAGGCATTAACCCTCTCGGCTAAATCTTCTGCCCAGTTGCAGTACATTTTTGGATCTCTATATTCTGAAGACTGTCAAAGGAAATATTTAATATTTAATGAGATGCCAGAGCTCAGGCTTCTACTGAAACCCTGGAGAGAAGGTGGGAAGACCCCACTGGGATCACAGGTGCACTGAAAGTATGTGGCTTGTTGGGCCCAATAATCTGCATATTTCCAATGCACTGTAGTAGTTCCCTGTTCTCATTTTCCAGTATGGGAGTCCCCTCATGTGTTCTAGGAGACAGATCTGCTTAGGAACACTTTAATAAAAGTTATTAGTAAAAGTTACACATAGTTATTTCATATATGTCTCATCTATTATCTTATTATTATTACTATTTGCCTGTAAACCGCTTTGTGAACTTCATGTTCACTTCAGGTACTTCATAAGTACCTGTTGGTTGGTTGATAGATATCACACTGTTCTTCCATCATGGCATACACAGTATTCTCAGGGACCATCTGACTTAGATCTGCTTAGTTTGATCAGGATGATTATGTAACTTTAGGCTGTGGGGCCCATCAATAACCAGTGGGCTTAAACCCAGAAGCTCCTGTGAAGCCCCAGAAATACACACCTGTGGAGACTCAAAGTGGGACCCTGGCAGAGGGATTAACTCTTTTCCCTTCTGCTGTTTTCTCCCAAAAGCACTCTCCTCCCGAAATTACTATTGGTCCTTGAAGCAGCTATATGCCCAAAAAATTTTATATATAAAACAAGTTACCAAAATACGTGCAAGTAGATACCATTGAAATCTGTGAGGGTGGCATTTTCTCCTGAACTTGTGATCTGCACCAAACCAAGACTGCTGGTTCAGCTGAAACAACTAGCACAGGTAGCATCCAAGAGCACAATCCTAGGCGATCTCTTGGCCAGCACAAGTCTCCTGCACTGGCTCAGGAGTGACGCAAACATACATAAAACATGTTTGCAATGACTCGGGAGGTGGAGAAGCCAGTCCATGGATGTGTGCTGGCCTCCCTGGGCTGCTTCCCAGGCCTGGAGCACCCAGGTAAGGCTGGCCAAGGGAAGCTGGCGCGGGGTATGTGTGGAGGGCGAATTGGGGTGGGGGAAAGGCAAGGAGGGTGGGCCCATGGGTGGATCAGCCCAGAAGGGGGATGAGACTAGCCTTTGGCATTTAGGCTGGATTCTAACTCCTGGTCCCGGTCCAATCGGCCTTACACAGGCTGCTTGGAGTTGTGCCAGCGATTCCACTGGCACAGCTCCAAGTAGCCCTACTGCTGCGATGCAACACGGGGTGCAACCAACTCTGTGCTGAATATTGGACAGGTCAGCTGCCCTCCCTATTCCAGCGTGGGTTAGGATTGGGCTGTGGGTTTCTTCGTGATATTTGGATTGTCACCCTTCAACCTAAGTCCCTTTACCTCATAGCATTTGTGAACTAGGGTAACCCTAGCTCATGTCTCACCTTCGTTCTTTTACCATAAACTCACCATGAACGAAAGCTACACTTACACATGTAGTAGAATGAGGAGGTAGAAATGGGATGGAACAGTTCAGATGTTAGACTGGCCTGTACCATTTCAGACTGTAGGTGGGGTGGTGTAACATATTCAGGGTGCAATCCTAAACTGCCCTGGAACAGCCTGTATCCAGCGCAACTGGGGAGCAGGCTGGAACCTTCACAGGGCAAAGGCATATTCATCTCCTTGCTCCGGGGTAGGCGCTAGCCGCCACTATGAGCTACTCAGATCTGTGCATGCTATATAGAGAATTCAGGCTTAAACTGAAAAAAGTAGGGAAAACTGCTAGGCCCTCCACGTATGACCTAAATCAGATCCCCTACGAATATACAGTGGAGGTGACAAATAGATTTAGGGGCTTAGATTTGGTAGACAGAGTGCCTGAAGAACTTTGGACGGAGGTCTGTAACATTGTACAGGAGGCAGCAACTAAAACCATCCCAAAGAGGAAGAAATGCAAGAAGGCAAAGTGGCTGTCTGACGAGGCTTTACAAATAGCTGAGGAAAGGAGAGAAGCCAAAAGCAAGGGAGAAAGGAAAAGATATACCCAACTGAATGCAGATTTCCAGAGAACAGCAAGGAGAGATAGGAAGGCCTTTCTAAATGAGCAATGCAAAGAAATAGAGGAAAACAACAGAATGGGGAGGACTAGAGATCTTTTCAAGAAAATTGGAGATGTCAAAGGACAATTTCATGCTAAGGTAGGCACAATAAAGGACAAAAAATGGCAAGGACCTAACAGAAGCAGATGAGATTCAGAAGAGGTGGCAAGAATACACAGAGGAACTCTATAAGGCCGATCTAAATGTTCCTGATAACCACAGTGGTACAGTCACTGAGCTCGAACCTGACATCCTGGAGAGTGAAGTCAAGTGGGCTTTAGAAAGCCTCACTAACAACAAAGCTAGTGGAGGTGACAGCATTCCAGCGGAATTACTCAAAATCTTAAAAGATGATGCTGTCCAAGTGCTGCTCTCCATATGCCAGCAAATTTGGAAAACCCAACAGTGGCCACAAGACTGGAAAAGATCAGTTTACATTCCAATCCCAAAGAAGGGCAATGCCAAAGATTGTTCAAACTACCGCACCATTGCACTCATTTCACATGCTAGCAAGGTCATGCTCAAAATCCTACAAGCTCGGCTTCAGCAGTATGTGAATCGAGAACTACCAGATGTACAAGCTGGTTTCCGAAGAGGCAGAGGAACTAGAGATCAAATTGCCAACCTTCGCTGGATCATGGAGAAAGCAAGAGAGTTCCAGAAAAACATCTACCTCTGCTTCATTGATTATGCTAAAGCCTTTGATTGTGTGGATCACAACAAACTGTGGCAAGTTCTTGAAGAGATGGGAGTTCCAGACCACCTGATCTGCCTTCTGAGAAACCTTTATGCGGGTCAGGAAGCAACAGTTAGAACTGGACATGGAACAACCGACTGGTTTAAAATTGGGAAAGGAGTACGACAAGGCTGTATATTGTCACCCTGCTTATTTAACTTATACGCAGAGTACATCATGAGGAAGGCAGGGCTGGATGACTCACAAGCTGGAATCAAGATTGCTGGGAGAAACATCAACAACCTCCGATATGCAGACGATACCACTCTACTGGCAGAAAGTGAGGAAGACCTAAAGAACCTTTTGATGAGGGTGAAAGAGGAAAGTGCCAAAATTGGCTTGAAGCTCAACATTAAAAAGACTAAGATCATGGCAACCACTCCCATCACTTCCTGGCAAACAGAAGGGGAAGAAATGGAAGCAGTGACAGACTTTATTTTCCTGGGCTCCAAGATCACCGCAGATGGTGACTGCAGCCATGAAATTAAAAGACGTTTACTTCTTGGGAAGAAAGCTATGGTGAACCTAGATAGCTTAATCAAAAGCCGAGACATCACCCTGCCAACAAAGGTTCGCATAGTCAAAGCGATGGTTTTCCCAGTAGCCATGTATGGCTGTGAGAGCTGGACCATAAGAAAGGCAGAGCGTCGAAGAATCGATGCTTTTGAATTATGGTGTTGGAGAAGACTCTTGAGAGTCCCCTGGACTGCAAAGAGATCCAATCGGTCAATTCTCCAGGAAGTCAAGCCTGATTGCTCCCTGGAAGGACAAATGCTGAAGCTGAAGCTCCAATACTTTGGCCACCTGATGAGAAGAGAGGACTCTTTAGAAAAGACCCTCATGCTGGGAAAGATTGAAGGCAAAAGGAGAAGGGGGCGACAGAGGATGAGATGGTTAGATAGTGTCACCGAAGCAATGAATATGAAATTGGGTGAACTCAGGAAGCTAGTGGAGGACAGGGAGGCCTGGCGTGCTGTGGTCCATGGGGTCGCGAAGAGTCGGACACGACTTAGCGACTGAACAACAACAACAACAACAACATAGCAGGTTTAGGTTCAAGCACACTGCATGGCCTGGGGTTTGGATGTGGCCTAATGGCTACATCCAAGCTCCACCCCCTCCCTCTGGCTTGCCTCCTGGAATGCCCACCCCACCATGTTCTGCCCTCCCTCCCGCCTTCCCCCTGCCCAGAACCACCTCTGCACCAGATAAACTCGACTGGTTCAAGTGCAGGGCACCAGAGGCTTGTGTCAGTGCTGCAGCTTCAACACAGGAGCCTGCGTCGGCACCATGCCAGAAGCAGTGGTGCGCATGTGCTTTACAGCACATGTGCAAGAGTGCTTGTTTGGCACAAGAGGCTTGTGCCTGCCATGGGGGGGGGGGAGATTGGATGTCCCATTTCCCCCTTGTAATAAAAAAAATCATGCAGGTAGAAAAACTAGTACAGTGTATCAGGGAGAATTGAGAGGCTTAGTTATTTGCCAGTTTTCTACAGACAGGATTTATTTCAAACATAAGGAAACATTAAAAACCTAACATCATCTCACCTACAGTTCACTGTAGCATCCCTGAACTCTTCCACTCTATAGATGCAGGCTTAGAATTTTTTTTTTTTAAACATAGTGGAGCACTAAATGTTTGACTCCTCCCCTTTCATTTACTCCTTCATCTCAACAGTATCACAACCTCCTGAGCAAGATAAATCCCCCTTAAGTTGAAATCTTAGTGTAGAATGAAGTCGGGTGGCATATTGGGATCAAACCCACTGACCGATCAGCAGTCTCCATGTGTTTATTAGAGCAATTACATGTGTGGATGCACAGGTTCTGTGTAGAACTTCTGATGAATGCTTAGAGGTTGTGGGTGGGGCCTGTAGGTCTGATCCTGACCTTCTCTTCCATGTGTTCATAATACACTGATATCTATGTTGGTGAAGGTTAAACTGAAAAATCTATTGGTTGCAATTTGTTGTTGCTCCCAAGGGATTTCTTTCCTATATTTACCTTCTCATCCTCAATCTTAATCCATACCTATTCCCCATCCTTAACCTTTCTAGTCATTGTTCAGTGTAAACTGCGCACATTTTAATGTTAGAAACATTAAAATTGCAATAAAGCATATTATTTTTTAAAAAATTTGTTTAACTGTCATAGTTTTCCCAAAGAGCTGGGACTGTTTTCATATCGGTGCCAAACATTCTCGCCCCATGTTCTCCCCAATGACTTCCAATTCTCATTGCTCTCTGAGGAGGAAAGGGCATGACTGTCAAGCCCATTTACATGCATACTAGGCACATGATCTGATACTCAAGTGCAAAAATAGGAAAAAAAAAAAGGAGGAGAGCATTTCTATTGATTTTGCTTTTGGAGGGTTTTTTTGTATACTGGTACATTTTTCCCTTGCACTTCCATTTGCATTGTTTGTTTTAGGCTTGGAATTCCTACTGAGATCTGCCGTGTGTAGAGAAAGAGCTTTTTTGCTTAATTGAAGAGCACTGTCGAGCATGTCACTGACAGTAGACCTTAGTGTAGTTAATTAGCAAACAAGCCTTTTATTTTTACAGAGTTCACAGGATGATCAGTCATAGATTTTAGATAGTTACCTCAGCTGCCGATTCATCACACTACTGGAATAAAACTGGATTTGCAGGCTTAAAGTGCTAAGATTTTTTCCCCCCTCAGGGTTGGGGAGTAGGGATGACAGATGGGCTGTGCTTGCAATTATATTAAGGATCAAAGAAGAATTTATCGTGGCAGATAGTGTGGTTATCCTATGCAGATTTTTACCATTTTCTACCTTGTATGTGAGTTGGTTTTATAAATTTGATGTTTTCCTTGCATAATCTAATGTGGTTTGCTTGATCATTTCTTTACACGACAAGACAATATGGTTCAGAGCTGGCAGCAGGTTGTGACCTGGGGGCAAAGCCTGCCCTGTACTGGGATATCCCTCTAATGGCATATTAGGTGCCACCACTGCCACAAGTACTAAGGGTTCAGAGGTTGGCTGGCTGCATAGACTCTCTGACAAGTATGGGCCCAACCTGACTCCCGACACCACCCCTGATATGGTTAATAGTCTACCTCGGTGTTATTCAAATTATGGGTCAGGACCCACTTGGTGGTTTGGGACCTGATGGGTCTTGGAAAGCTGGGAGCAGCTTGGAAACTACAGACCTTATTCTTGTTCTATTCCTTTTGTGAGTGCTAACCGTTTAAATTTTCAAGTGAGCGTTTTTTTTTTTTAAGTTTTGTTTTTAGTTAGTGCTTTTACATAAAACACATAAAGCTTTTTTACATAAAGCTTTCTGTCAGGGATGTTTCATGGTTGTACATTGCTGCAGTCCAAGAATGCCAATTTGCATTTCAAGCATGTCATTTTATTATGTTACAATAACAGCATTTCCTGTTTGATGATGTCACTGCCTGCCACATTATTTCCAGGTTAATGACATCACTTCCAGGTTAATGACATCACTTCCAGTGGGTCCCGACACAAGTGCCATTCTAAAAAGTGTGTCCTGGTCTAAAAAGTTTGAATACCACTGGTCTACATTTTGTCTCGTGGGATAATCTGTTCAAAATGTTTGCATATGACATCATCACGGGGTCCATGCTTTTCCCATTCTTGCTGCCCTTGAGTCTCCTCCATTTAGGGACCTGCTGTCAAGATCTTGAGAGACCAAGTCCCACTCTGGTAGCTGGCAACCTGCAAAACCTAAGATGAAACCCACCACCACCACCACAAATAAATAAATAAATAAATAAATAATCACCCAATACTCAATGGAACTCCATTGTTGAATAAACTTAGAGCACAATCCTAACCTGGATTTAGGCCGGCACAGTTAGGCCAGCAAAGGTTGGCTTGCACAAGGGCCACCGTAAAGCACGTTTGGACCACTCTCAGAGTCAGGGAGGATGGCGCAAGTCTGTGTACCGGCCTCTCTGACTCCGAGTGTGGTCCAAACATACTTTACAGTGTCCCCTGTGCTAGCTAAACTTTGCTGGCCTAACCGTGCCGGTCTAAATTCAGGTTAGGATTGTGCCCTGAGTTTATTTAAGAAATAGGCACAGCTTGGTTACATAAATAATAGAAGGTACTTTGGTCAGACGGAAATACATTTTTAACATTCCTCTGCAGGGAATTTAACAAAGAAAATTGTTACAAACAAGGGAGTCACAGGGGTGCATACTAGCTCCCACTCTATTTACTCTATTAATGACTTTGCCCCCTCTTTGGCTGATGTGGATGGGCATTATCCCAGATTAGGAACAGTTTGGGTCCCGATCCTCTTGTATGGGAATGATGCTGTGATATCTTCTCATACTTGTTTGGGTTTAAAACGTCTTCTGCAAAAATGCATTGAGTTTCTGATAGCAAAAATAGATAAATTCTGACAAATCAAAAATATTTGTGTTCTCCGAAACACAGAAGCCACCTACCTGGCAACTTAATGGTCACCAACTAGAACAAGTTAAACAATTTAAATATTTTGGTCTACATTTATGTTACAACTGCAGCCAGCGCAGGTAAGGTGATGTATTTCAGCCACCTCATATGGCTTCTGAGATTCACACCAGCTATATCACCAGTACAAATCCAGGAAGACCTATGTAGGGCTGCCTAGTCTGGGAAGAGGTATGGGTGTGGTATATGCCATTGCTGCCAGTTTCTCTCCCTTCCTGGGCTCGATCCTCTCCTTGTTCTACTGTCTCTGCACCAGGAACACACCTTCCCCACCTCCAAAATGCCCTCCTGACATCCTCTCCCAGCCCCTGTGCTGCCCAGCACAGCCTTAACTGTGCTTACCTGTGCTTACCTGGACAGGATGTGGTGCAGCCTGGTCAGGCCGGTGCAGGCCTTGGCCCTGGCCCAGCCAGCTCACAAGTCATCGCAGACTTGATTCCTTTACAACACATTTGCAACACTCTGAGCCAGGACAGGGACGGCTTACTGGCTCAAGCCAGACTTAGGATTATGCCATTAAAGTGCATGAATTGAACACTGTTACACACATTCGAGCATCCTTGATGAGTGATGAGACCTCACTGGGAGCCTTGCTTTGTGTCCCCAGAATGAAATGCTGCTCCTTAAATCTATATGCTTAGGAGAGGTCTGCAGTTGGACTACAATGAGAGAGGCACTCTGTTAACAGTTAGAGACACTTTCAAGTTATAACATGAATCCATGTCACACTCATCAAATATTTCATACCAGTAAATGTGAAGCAGACATTAAATATAACTGTGTGGCCACACGTGAAAGCATTATTGGCTGTCCTCTCAGTAAGGATTCTCTTAAAATGGAAGGTCTTTTAAAGTAGAAAAGAGGTAGTTTAAAACATGATAAAAACCTAGCATTAACACACCCTATGATCCTAACTGCCAATACTAAAGGCACAATCCTAACTTGGAGTTAGGCTGGCACAGTCAGGTCAGCGAAGTTTGGCTGGCACAAGGGCCACCGTAAAGTGCATTTGGACCACTCTCGGAGTCAGGGAGGATGGCGCATATCTGTGTGCTGGCCTTTCGGGTCCGAGTGTAGTCCAAACATACTTTACTGTTCCCTTGTGCCAGCCAAACTTTGCTAGCCTAACGGTGCCAGCCTAACTCCAGGTTAGGATTGTACTCTCAATGTAACTGAAATAAAACTAAGATTTACTGGTTTTATTTGTCTAGTTTATTTCAAGTAGAAAGTCCACGTTCCTTGCTGGGCTTTCTTTTGTTTTTGAGGGAAGAGGGGTTATTGCGAAACAAAAGATGCATTGGCTATAGGAGTATTGAGATGTAACCAGATAGGACAATCCTGTTGTTCATCTAGTGTGACTGCGTGTGTGTATGTGTTTTCGAGAGAGTGAGAGAGAAAGAGAGAGAGAGAGACTTGGTACTTCAGATGGGTTTAAAAATACTGACAATAGAAAAGGAAGAATTTTGTTTCTGAATGCTGTTGTAGTCAGTCCTCAAAGGGAACAACCTGGTAATCTCCCTCGAACAGATTCAGGTGGAAGCATGCCAACCAGTTTAGTTACTCAATAGGTTGCTATCATGTGACAGAGGTCTCCAGAGGGAGTTGAAAAACCGAAAACCTGACATGCATAAATGAATTAAGCCAGTCTTCACAATGTGTTGATTCAGTTTCTGAACATCCTTTTAAAAACACAGCTAGATTTCTGCTGCCATCTGGGGAATGAACCAACAAGGCTATGGGATGCACCAAATTAATTTTGCATTGGTGTTCTGGATGCTGGCGATAATTTGTTCTGACACTGTGGCTATGGGTTATGACTGCAGCAAATAGGAATGATCCGAGTGGACATTGTAGGAGCCAAATTTAATAGACTTACTATTGTAATTTTCTGCCTGGAGGACAATTGAGATTTTCCAGTGTTCCTGCAGCACAACAGCCGGGGATTACCACGTAACAAGTCTGCAGGATTGGGGGAGGATTGAGAGGATTAATGGAGTATGACAAAATTGCACCTAAGGGGGAATTGTCTGTAGTAGTAGCTCTATGGAAATGTGGTAGAGCAGGCAAATTGGCAATTGATACTGATCTTTACACATGCATGGCTTCAAATAAAGTGTCAAAGTTAAGTGGGATGCTTCTGTGGAACTGCCTGTCATAGCTGCTTATGTCACCAAATGCACAAATCGCTTAATGCTATCATTTTAAGTATTTCACCAATCCAGAACATTAACCATCACTGGATGGTGGACACACAGGGCTACATAATCTGATGATCTGCCCTGACAGGGGTGTCAAACATAAGGCCCACAGGCTGGATATGACCCCCTAGAAGCTCTGTATTCTCAGATAATAATTGGGCTCTCCCCAGCACCATTCATTCAGCGATGTTGCTTCTTATCTGCCAGGGCTCTTGGAGCGAAGGAAGGCCTTAGAAGGCATAGACCAAGAGGGGTGAGAGAGGGAGACTTTGCTGAGGTGCGGAGACAGCCCAATCATCTTAGCATTGCCTCCCTCCATTTACGGCAGTGGCCCAGCAGCACGCAACAGCAGCCCGGCTTTCATGCCTCCATCAAGGAGTTGGTGCTGCACCCGAGCTAGTGCTGCTGTGCCATGCCATGCTCTCTTCCCCCGAAATCAAGGGCACAGCACAGAGCCTTTCCTCTTTGGGCAGCTACCCAGAACCAATCAGAACCTTCACTCCCAATATTTTACATTTCTTGCCCAATTAGGCAAGTAACCTGGATGCAGCCCATGAGCCCATGGGTGCAGTTTGGCAGCCCCTCTCCTTTTTACTCAGGAGTGGAGGGCGGCAGCTACGGCTGCCTGGTAGTGCCTGCCTGCTGCCTCTCCTCCTTTCTTGTGCAGTTTTTGTTGTTGTCTTTAAAAAAAGCAAAAACAAAAAATGAACACCTGGAGAGTCAAATAGAGCTCTTTAAAAAAAGAAAACACGGGAGGGTTAGGTAATGCTCTACCTCACCTGCCTCTAATGACTGCACATCCCTGTCTTAAATGCCTTTGCAAGATGTTTGCTAGAGATGTATGAACATCCCAGTGGGATTAAGCCTTTATGTGCTTTCTAAAAAAAATGCTTGCAAATGCTCATGCTTCACAAAAGCTTAAGAGAGTTCTTAGTAATCCAGTTGCTCCAAAAGGTTGGAAAGCAAAGCACCTATCACTGTGGCAATGCACCTTCCAGTTTCCCTTCCTCCAAAGCAAAGTTGTTTATCATCATCACCATTATTATTATTAATATCATCAATGATAATGATATTATATTTATAAATCTATGTATATAAAGAAGAGCGTGTGTGTGTGTGTGTGTTTCGCATAGGCTCCTCAACGCCTGGAGAGATCGGCACTTGGCATGCATACACCTTGCAGCCTGGCGACAAACACTGCGGGGGGGCGGGTCCCCCTAGCACCCCCGGGGGTGGGGGTACATGGGGGTCCCCACGTGAAAATGGTCAAAAACGGCCAAAAACGGCGTCAAATCCACAGTTTCCGGGGTCGCTGAGATAAGTGGCGACACTCCCGATGCCGTTGGAGTCCGGGTTCAGCCCCCCCTCAACGTGGGGGGCAAGAAGGGGTGCAAAACAAAACATCCGCCATGCCCTGCTGGAACGCCTGGACCGATTGGCACCAAACTCGGCATGCGGAAGCCTGGCCACAAACACTGTGGGGGTCGGGGGCCCCTAGCACCCCCGGGGGCAGGGGAGCGCAGGCAGCCCCACGTGAAGACGGCCGAAATTGGCGTCGAGTCCGTAGTTTCCGGGGTCACTGAGACGAGCGGTGACACTCCCGTCACTGGTGGAGTCTGGGTTCAGGGGGCCCTCGGCACGGGGGGGGCAGAAGGGGTGCGAAACAAAACTTCCGCCATGCCGTGCTGGAACGCCTGGAGCAACGTGCACCAAACCCGGCACGCGCGTGCCTTGCGGCCTGGCGACAAACACTGCAGGGGTCAGGCCCCCCCAGCACCCCCAGGGGTGGGTATGTGCAGGGGGCCCCACGTGAAGATAGCCGAAAATGCCCAAAATCGGCATCGAGTCCATAGTTTTTGGGGTTGCTGAGATGAGTGGGGATGCTCCTGAAACAGTTGGAGTCTGGGTTCGGGCCCCCCTCAGCGTGGGGGGTGAGAAGGGGTACAAAACAAAAGGTCCGCCATGCCGTGCTGGAACACCTGGAGCGATGCGCACCAGACCCGGCACGTGCATGCCTTGTGGCCTGGCGACAAACACTACGGGGGTCAGGCCCCCCCCAGCGCCCCCAGGGGTGGGGGTGCACAGGGGGTCCCACGTGAAAACGGTTGAATACAGCCAAAATCGGCGTTGGATCCATAGTTTTCAGGGGTCGCCCGGTTGGAGTCCGGGTTCCCATCTCTCTGCTGCTTCCTTCCCAAGCAAGGTAAGTATTGGTCGCGTCCCTGGCCCACGTGCCACCCCGGGGCCAGGCTGCCCCCCACACACAGATTGCCACGCCACCCACTTAACTCACATGTTCTGGCACCTTGCGTGACGACCCATCACCTTCTGAAAGCGTACTAACACTTTTTGAATGGCTTTTTAAACAGTGCTTCTAGTTTTCTGGCAAAAACTGGAGATATTATTAAACGGCCTCTGGAGGCTTCCGATGACCTCTGGAGGACTCAGAGACACTGCACAGCCTATCGCCCAGAGCTAATAGAAAGACCGCCTCTGATAAGTATAGCCAAGATAGTTTAAATATATGGTAATTACATTATTGGTATTTACATCTGCATTTCACAAACTATGGAGAAGATAGTTAATGGAATTAGTGTGGGCAACTCATTTCTATGCCGGCTATTTAGCTGGCGCAGAGGTGAGGGCCTCTCTGTTAGCCCATGTGGCCCGACACAGAGGTTGGGGTCTGGTGGTGAGAGTCACCACCAGTTCCACCCCCCACTCTGTCCTTCCCACCACCCAGGAATGCCCTCCCACGTCCCACCCCATCTGAAAAGGATGCGACGCCAGTGAGCGATGCACTCACTGCTCACTGGCTCACATTGCTGCCTCTGGGCGGCGTGGGGCCAGCGTCGACATGGCGCGGCAGTAAGGCTCTCCTGAGGCCTTCCCATTGGTGCTGGAGCTGCTTTATGGTGCTTTTCACGACAGAGATGCAGGCAGTCCGTGCATACCGCCCGCATTACACCTGATAGCATCGGGCTCGCAGTTTGAACTAAATGAAAATGTACAAAACAGGTTTTGCAAAGCTCACCACAGTCACAAGTAGTGTTTTAAGGGAAGAAATTACAAATCACCTCTGTTGCTCTTAAGACATTACATCGCTATCAGACATTCACAACAGTTTATGCTGGTGTGTGTGTGTGCATTATATATGTGACAAAAACCTGTTTCTGAAGCAATACTTTTGCCCTTGATATTGTAGACACCCATATCAATACTGAATGTTACCAAAAAAAAGGGGGGGCGGGGGTCCACAAACTCAAGACTAAAAACTGAGGACAGATCTACACCAGTAAAATCATGCAGTGCTACGTGGAAGTATTGATAAACAAATTTCATGCTTGAATGTTAGCCTGTATAAGTGCATTCCCTGCATGTAGAAATTAAGTAAATCAGGAAGAGGGGGAGGCTAGAATATTGATGAGAGGCTAGTTCATTTATGAGCCAATTTTACACATTCAGGGAGTTTGTTTTTCTTTCCTATTATCTGGAATGGGCAGAAATTTTTCAACATGGATGATATTCCATTATGCAATTCCACACTGAAAATATTTTCTCTGGGTGCTTTCACAAATGACTCTTTTGGTCTAGAGCAGTGGTTCTCAAACTTTTTAGTACCAGGACCCACTTTTTAGAATTAAATGACAATCTGTCCCAAGACCCACCAGAAGCAATGTCATGGCCAGAAGTGCCGTCATTGTGATGCCGGGGCCTCCTGCTTTCCTGAGAATGTAGCAATAAGTTGGGTTATTTCTCAGCCATTTTCCAACAGCAAAATGAATCAGAAAGGAAAAAGTTTATTTATAATCTTGATACAAGCAAAACAACCCACATACATCCCATCTTCTCATATTTTCAATATGGCTGCTCTGGGTGCTTTGTGACCCACTTGAAATTGGCTGTGACCCAATGGGTCCTGACCCACAGTTTGGGAACCACTGGTCTAGAGTGCAAAAACTCATACTTTTGTTAATGTGACAGAAAACAAGAAATTAATTTCTAAACCAAATGTTCCTTATGGTCAATTTGCCTCTTTTTTTTCAGTAGGTGGATGTAAGAAAGTCTTACAATCTAGAATCATTTATGAACTCACACTTAAGACAGAGCATGGAAAGCTGTCTAGCCATGCTTTGAAACAGGGGTCTCCAGACTTTTTAGCTGGAGGGCCACATCAAATATTTGTCATGGTGTCAAGGGGCAGAAAAATAAATAAATAAATTTAAATAAATAGAGATAGAACTTAGATGAATGAATGAAGGGGCTCAAAGTTCTAGGATTCCTCCCTGCTCCAACACTCACACCACAGAAATGTAGCACACTTTAACAGACTCCCATTCCACCACCCCACAAGCAGCTGATTTAAATATGCTGAATTAAATATCTCAGAACCAGCAGATCACAGGAAAGGAAAACATCCAGAGCGTGTTCTAAGGGCCAAGGAGGCCTCTCTGACCCTCAGAAAGCTGTCTAAGGTCTTCAGAGGGCCTCAAAATATCACTTCTGGGTCTGGGAAAACCAGGAAGTGACTATTTTCTGCCTTTCGAAGACATTCTGAGGGCCAGGGAAGTGTCATGCGGCCTCCCCAGCCCTCAGAATACACTCACACACAACCAGAGCACAGCTTGGAGGGTGCAGACCATGCCAGCAAGGTCAGAGGGTCATAGGGGACTAGAGGCTTGCCGTGGGCCAGATAGAGTGCCGCATCTGCCCCCTGGGTCGGGGTTTGGAGACCCCTACTCTGAAACAAAGCCTGCATGAAGGAATTGGGATTGCCTTGGTCCAGAAGTGTGCTTTAAAGTTGTGGGAGAGTCTTGAGAAGAAAAATGTACATCAAAACAGAAGTTTGTTCCCCTCTCTGGAACTTAGGCAGTACCACAAACACACCTTATGTTTTGGATCCAGAACATGAACTGGATCCAGAACAGATTATGGTCCAGGATAGGACTCAAAAAGATCCACCCAGCCAGTTCAAAATTTATTTTATTTTATGTATTTATTTATTAGATTTCTATCCCGCCTTTTTGCCCGAAGGCACCCAAGGCGGCAAAAGAGCCCAGATCAAGCATTGTGATTTGGATATGCAGGTGAGACATCATTCAACCTGTTAATCTGAGCAAGAACGGAGACTGCAAAAAGAACTTACATCTCCCTTGATGGCTGCCCATGACTTGCATTTTTAATACCATGGTGTTTAGTGTAAAAAAAAAAATGTTCACTGTATTAGCCACTTGGTGTGGATGTTTTCAATACAATTACTACTCAGCAGTTAGTATTCCTCAGTAGTTAATAGGCACAGTAATATTATCCTGTTATATGTGTATGAAGTTGACACTATGGATTAATGGTATGGTTTCAAAATGTTGCATAGATAATAGCAATCCATGTGGGGAGATGTCCTCCTCCTGTGTAATAGTATGGGGTAGCCAGTATTTTACTAAGCTATACATATTCACAGTGCTGGTTAAGGTGTACACTTTCTTATACAAGAAAAAGCTGCAAATTCAGGTATTCTGTTACAGTCCCGTCGCTTGGTATTTATCATCTAGCGAAGATTCTATACTATGCATTTCTTGAGACACATTGTCTATCGTATATCAACTATGCTTTTGATAGGAAATTGACTGAGGACATGTAGAGCAAATAATGCACCAGTTGGATCAGTGCTGCTAATTGGTGAAAACCAGGCCTGCAAAGGTTTTCTGGTCATATGTGGCAATTGGGCAGAACAGTTGTACAAAAGTTGTTTGTTTTTCCCTTTTATGCCATAAATTGAGCATATGCTGACAGATGGGCTAGTGAAAAACATCATGTGGACTAGTCACTTTTCTGGACTTATTTGCAAGGCAGGTCAGAGCTAAATTAATCTTTGTATGTTATAAGTTAAATACTGACTGCAAAAAAGATATTAAAAATGGCTGTATTTACAAACTGTAAAACATTCAATTTTCACTTTATTTTGTTAAACAGTTTAAATGTAAAGCACGAATGCCTTTTATGCCTGTCAAATCAAAACCATTACTGTTTATTTACATATATACCTAATGTAATTGCAAGTTTACTGCACTCTTATGACTGTAATATTTATATTCTGTGACTTCAAAAGTCTGTACTGAAACTGAACTTTGCTTAAACAACTACTATGTTGATTTCTTTCAATTTCAATTACATTTTTAATTGATGATTTTAAGAATATGGTCATTTACTATATGTACTTTGGTATAAAAATTCACAATAAAGTTTCAGAAGTTGTTTTGTACAATGTTGAGGCTTTGTCTTGAATTTTATTTTATTTTGTGGGAATTGAGTTGAAGCAGTACACTGGAGATATCTAGCAGCACTTTTTTTCCTGTGCTGCATGCATAAATAACCTTGATGTCAAAATGATATAAATCTGGTGTGTCATGTAATGAATGACTATTCAGTCAAGTGCACTGTCTCAGTTTGTGTATGGAAAACTGCCAGGCTGAACTAAGCAACTCTACGCAACTAGACTACTATAGCACTTTTAGAGAGTGGAAAAAGGTGGTAATAGAATTCCTTGAAATTCACTGTGGATAACTTGGTATACATGGAGTACTTAAAAGGACAAAAAAGCTCTTCAATCAGTATAAGTCAATTGTCAATCATAAAGCATCATCAAAATAAAGTCATGCTGGGCTTCTCATGTGGATCATAATGGGCACAAAAATACTTCACACATACACACTTAACGCTTGGTAACTAGTTCACATAATTTAAAATCCTCCATGTAGATCAGCCATTTAGATGTAGACACATTGTGAAAATATGAGCTGATTTGATCATATTGACACCTCCCTGTAGGAAGTGCGTCTTATGCCTTGGAGATTACCAGGCTATCAGGCTTCCTTCCCCCACCTATATTTTCATGAGACAAAGGAGGAGAGCATTCAACTTCCCTTTACACAACAAACTATAGTTCTGCATTTCATGGGAATGAGAAATTGTGATTCTAGTTTTTTTTTTTTTTTTTAGTGAACTAAGAGTTAAACAACATTAGAGCTGAACAGAAGTTTGCCACCATCTTTCATGGTTCTTTATCAGGCTAGGAAAAGGCACGCCCACCAAGCAAACATAGCCTACCCCGTGTGAAGTGTTGTCTGCAAGGTACTTGACAATCCTCCTGTATTTGTAGATTCAGCCAGGCAGCAAACAATGAGGTTTATTCAAAGCTATGTTTAGCTTGGTAGATGACAAGTTGCGCAGCATGCAGTTATCAAGCATGCAGATGAATGGCCGGGATTTCAAAGCAACTTACAGCCCAATTTGCATCCCATTCAACCAAGGCACAGGCACACTCAGCAAGCAAGCATGGATGCATGTCACTATAGAGCTGAGCCCCACCAGAGCAAAAGAGGAGGCGTTCCAGCGAGAGGATTGGGGCAGGATCAGGACCATTCTGAGGCATGCCAACAGTGGGCAGGGCAGATATCAGTGACAGCAGTAGCACCAATCTCCATGTCTCCAGCCCAGGCTCAAAATGCCCTCATAGACCCACTTGGATTTACACCAGCCAAGGTGCTGATGCGGATTCAAATATGACCATTGAGGACAGGGCAGCAGCCTTTCTGTCACTATCCATTCCCACTGTCACTTAGCATGCAGAGGAAGCTGCACCAGTGCCACTGCATGCTCTGGGCTGACCCAGGATGGGGTTGGGCTGTTAGAATGGTATAACTGGAACTCTGGTTATGGACCATCTTTTCCAAATGGTAATTTGCCATAGTGGGCTTGTAACCATTTGGTTTGTTAGACCCCTCATCTATAACATCCTGCCAAATTATGATAATTCCAATACTCTCCTCGCTCCTTGAATTTATGTCAAGTGGGTTTAAGACTAAAAAAAAATTCAGTGATGAAGCCACATACAACGTGCATCACACGGACTCATGCGAGTATGATGGAGAAAGGAGAACAGAACAGCAAGGGAGCTTTTTGTTGATCACACAGAACTATAGAACAAATGAGGACCCTTTTATTTTTACAGCCAAATGCTGTAAAGTTTTTCAGGTTATATAGAATTCATTCTGCAACTTAAGGATACAAAATATATGGGCATCTGCTTGGGCAGTGGAAAGGCAGGGTAGAAATCTTTGAAATAATTCTAGTTTATGTGTGGCCTGGTCAAATGCATCCTGGTCATTGGCATCCCTGGACATTCATATCTGGAGTGGTGGTGTGTGTTTTTTGCTTCTGGGTAATTTACATCCCATTGTAACTGGGCAACAAACCCCATGTTATATATATCCAAAGCCTCTTATCCCAGCCTTAACCCTAATGTTACCTTTAGGTTTCAAAAATGTAGAAAGCAAGAGGAGAAAATACCAAGGAGATACCTGTGATTCAAAGTGACCTCCCCCGGAGTGTGGGATTATAGCTTAATGCAGTGGTTCTCAAACCTTTTAGACCAGGACCCACTTTTTAGAAGGGTACACGTTTCAGAGCCAACCTGGAAGTGACGTCATCAAGCAGAAAGTGCTGTCATTATGACATAATAGGATGATACTCCTGGAATGCAAACTAGCATTTTTGAACTGCAGCAATTGCACAACCATGAAACATTCTTGACAGAAAGCAAGATTAGGACAAAATATTATATAAAAGCATTGAATTAAAAACTACATTTAAGAAACTCTCACTTGAAAATTCAAACACTTGCAAAAGGAATATAACAAGAGTAAGATCTGCCGCTTCCAAGATGGCTGCTCCCAGGTTTCCACGACCTACCTGACATCATGCGATGACCCACCAAGTCGGTCCTGACCCACAGCTTGAGGAAAAACTGACTTTATATAACAGCTATATAATAGGAGTGTTAACTCCACTCCTAGCACCTGCCTTAATCGTAGGACAAACTTTACCCAAACTAAAGATTAGAATTTAGTAAAGGTATTTTGTGTGGGGAAACAGTAGGAGTGGCATGTATGTTTTACAGATGTAGTGCCCTTGAGCACATTGAGAGTTCAGTTATGGTGCACGGGAAAGAGTGGACTAAGCAACTTTCTAGAAACAAAGGCTGGTATGTACTGGAAGAACAGCATTATTTCTTTTGAGAAAGAAAGTAAATGTTTGTGTATTTGTTGACAGTCATACATACTCAAAATTTCCAATAATAAATTACTTTTCAAGGCTTGCACTCTCAAACTTGTTGGAGTTATGAAGCATATAATGGAATTATAATACAGTATATAATAGACGGGCATGGAATTAGGGAAAATGTAATGCTGTTTCCAGCAATTGTACTATTTCACCCATTCTTTTCATCTACACTGAACTTGGTATTGTCTAAATACAAATTGGGATTCAGTTTTGGATTAATTTGACAGATGGGATGAAAATCTGAATAGAAACATCACAATCCTGTTAGTTCTCATGTACAAACAGGGAATTCATTCAACACACTCCCCCAATTTATGTGGCAAGAACAAGGCTAAGTGCAAGGAGAATAAAATCAAGGAACAACCTTGGTTTTGTTAAGGCCAGTGAAATCAAGGAAAAAATGATGATGTCTGTATCTAGTCGGCATGTGATGTTGAGTAACTATATTTTACAGAAGCACAGAAATTTAAATCAAGTGTTTCTCTGATATGACCTTTTAAACGACAGCCATGTTGTTAACTTGCAAGCTGTCGATGATCCACATTCTTCTATGTTGGGAGACAGTTACCCATCCATCAAATGAGATGCCAACAAAATACTGAATTCTCCAGGCAGTTTTCTCTATATGCATGATTTGTATTATTATTATTTTTAAAAAGGAAATAGTCACACTACACACATTCTTTTGCCCTTGAGAGTGCTTTCACATCTACATGCAGCAGTGTGTGTGATAGAACAGTCTGAAACGCAAGTGAACTTGCCAGCGATGTTGCCTTGTCAGAAAGTGCTTCATAAGAAGAGAAGTCAAAAGTTTTCATCTTTGAAAAGAGCTTCTCCTCCTAGACTAGATACATGGAATGGATTTGCAACAGGAAAATAATCCTCTTCGTTCTCGCTTGCTTGCTTTGCATTTCATAGGAAAGAAAAGATTTTTTTTTTCTTGCAGGCAACATGAAGCAGGCTTTTGTCACAGTATGGCAGAAGGGAAAACAGAATGTGCCTTGGCAGCCCCTGACAAAATACATACATTAGAACTTTTAAACAGAAATGTATGGGGAAACTGAATGTCATATCACATTATAGAGTTTCACAGCTATTCTTCTGTTTGTTGCCAGGAACCATGTTTACCCTTGTTTTCTGTTGTCTTGTGCTTTGTGTATGTTCACCGCTGTTATGTTTTGATTTAAAGATACAAGGTTACATCCCGCACTGGGTGAATGCGGTGCCACGCTTGTATATGGAAACAAGAGCAGAGCCTCCTGTGGAATGAGTAGTTAAGGCTTAGCTTGTGATGCCAAGGCCTGCTTTTATCAATGCATGCATACACTTGAGTCTTCTGACAGATAGCTGGAACACAAGGATACAGCAAAAGTCTATTTACTCCAGTGTTAGCTAGACAACTTCAAGATGCTTCAAGAGCATTGGCAGCCAAGTGGCTCTCCCAGCAACTGTATCCAACTAGGAGTGACCCCAGTTTTAAACAAGTGATGATGTGATGAGCATTTGCATTCAGTTTGACTTGTAAGGAAAAGAAGCATGAATGCATATAACTTTCATTGTATTATCTCATAAATATTCTGGAAAGGGAAAGGATGACTGTCAATTAGCTTCTTGTAAGAAATCATTAAGGAAGCCCATTGATTTGTCAGCCCCTGGTTGTCCTCCCTCCCCAGTTGATGGACCGCAGCAGGGGTGGCTCATGAGCCACATGTGTCTCTTCGACATACAATGCACAGCTCTTGGAAATAGGCTGGATGAGCTCCTTTTTGCATCACAAAATCCCATTACTATAAAAGGGAAATAAGAAATGTTCAACCTTTATAATTACTAGCCAGGTATAAACATAAATTTTAATGAACGTGCTGAGTAAATAAGAATTTAAATGCTTCTTAAATCAAGCCAGGATGGTGTTGTGGTTTGGGAGTTGAACTCAGATCTGGAAGATCCAGATTTAAACCCCCACTCAGCCATGAAGCTTCCTGGGTGACCTTGGGCCAGTCACTCTCAGCCTTCACAGGGTTCTTGTGAGGACAAAAAGAGGGGTGGGACCTTGTACACCACTCTGAGCGCCTTAGAGGAAGGGCGGTATTAAAATGTGATAAATATTGCAGCTTTCAGATTCTCTTGCAGCTCTCGAAGATCTGACGTTTATTTTATGTGGCTCTTGCATAATGGGTGCAATCCTAACCAACATAGTTGTGCCAATGGGGAATGTGCTGCGTGAGTAGTATTCACGGTGGCCTCTTCAAGGTAAGGGGCGGCTCTGCCTTACCTCAGAGCTGCATTGCCCTTACCCTGGAGCAGGAACGTTCTCGTTAGAATTGTACCCTAAGCAAGTTTGGTCACTCCTGAACTATAGCATGGTCTTTGGGAAACAGGAGGTTAGTCATCTCCGCTCTAGAAGAACTCAAGCAGGGTATGAAAGTGGTGGTATGAAGATGGCTGCTGGCCCTTCAAAATATACTATCAAAAGTTAGCTCTAGGGCTAGCCTGGAATCCCTAAAAATCAGTATCAGATGACTACTGAAAACCATCCTGAAGATTTTGATAAGGGCCTCTTTCATGGTTTAATTACACTGGCCCAGAGTGCAATCCTAAACTGGAGTTAGGCTGGCATAAATTAAGACAGCAAAGTTTGGCCAGCATAGGGGCCACCTTAAAGCTCTACTTGGACTGCTCTCTGAGTCAGGGAGGATGGCTCATGTCTGTGTGCTGGCCTCTCTGACTCCAAGAGTGGTCCAAACATTCTTGATGATGTCTCTTGTGCTGGCCAAGCTTTGCTCGCTTAGTTTATGCCAGCCTAACTCAGTTTAGGATTGCACCTACAATCCTATCCTCAGCCATCCAGCAGGGCACGGTGGCACTTATCCTCTGGGCCAACCAGGGATCATGGCGCAAAGGAAAAAACACAATTCTTCCTTACCTACTCTGCTGTGCCATGTCCCCCAATGGGTCCACTTGGATCTGCACCAGCCCTTTGGCTGGCACAAGTCTGAGTGGACCCAAAAAGGGTACGGCGAGGCTAGAAGGGGGGCATAGGATATTGGCACCTCTGTATACCACCACTAACTGTCCCTGCCCTCACTGACATGCCTCCTGGCAGCCCCAATCCCTGCTGCAATCCTCTCTCTCCCCACCCACAGCCCTTTATTATGGGATCTATGCTCTCCCTATAGGAATCAATGAACACACATACAGTTCTAACTTACAGTTGTCAGCTTGCCTTATACATTCTCAGAAGGTTATTAGGCAGTTCATGAATTTGGAAGCACTCATATGTACCATCATGACATGTCAACTGCATGTGTTTGTGTCTTTGTTTTTGTTTAATGGAAGGATTTTGAAAATAGCAATCCATATCTATTAGATCAGAACCAGCCATTCAAACACAATGTACTTTGGTTTTCTTTTTGCAACATCCTTTGAGGAAGCAGGAAGAATTATTTATGCTAATAAGCCATCAAAGTAGTAACGAATGTCTAACAATATTTTCAGTGATACATTTAAAATACAAGTATTTTCTGTTGTAGTTTTTTTCAACTAGATTTTTTTCTTTTTAGGTTATAATTCACTGTCTTATCAAAAAGAGTGGGTGGATTAAGATTCAGTAGCATGAGAAATGCTAAATGGAAACTTCTCTGTGCTGCTTTGACTGTGGCCAGAAATACGGTAATTAAAAATAGAGACGAACATAATCCTTTTTCTGAATCCAAATGGCTCTGCCAGCTTGTAGAGTAAGTAAGTATGGGGTTGGTTTTACTCAGTGACAAAGCAGTTTAGATGGTTAAAAAAATATATTGGAGAAAGAATATGACAAATGTAGCATCCAATTCCAGACATGCCATATCATTCCAGCAGTATTTTAATGCTGCATTTTAATGCTGCATTTCCATTCTTATGTTAGTGCAGAAACAAGATCCTTTCTTTTGAATCTACGCTAATTGCAAAAGAACCCTGTGTCTAGGAACAAAAAATTAACACTATAAATACACATATAGTGTGTTTGAATGTTCAAGCATTTTACATACATGATCTTCGTAATCCATACAACAATGCTGTAATGCTGTATTACTGCATTGCAGCATTACACAATGCTGTACCACAATGCTGTATAGCCCCACAAATAATAATGGCTTGATTAAGGCTATTTAGGGCCCAATCCTATCCAACTTTCCAATGTTGATGCAGCCATGACAATGGGGCAAACACTACATCCTATAATGGGGTAGGGGGAATCATGGAGGCCTCCTCATTGTAAGGGAACGTTTGTTCCCTTAACCAAGGGCTGCATTGTGCTGCATTGGCTCTCTGAAGGCCTTTTAAGGCCTTAAAACAGTCGTTCCCAAACAGTGGGTTGGGAGCCATTTTCAGGTGGGTTGCAAAGCACCTAGAGCAGCCAGATTGAAATTGTGGGAAGATGGGATGCCCCAAAGAGAGAGGGCTGTGTGGTTGTTTTTGTCAAGGTTGTAAGTAGGCTTTTTTTCTTTCTTATTCACTTTGCTATTGGAAAATGGTGGGCAGCGCAATCCCACCCAGCGTCGGAATGGCGAGGCCAGCTGGCCAGCGCCATATCTTAAGCTGGGTCCAGGAGGCTGTTCGCGCCCTGTTCGCTCCAGCCTCCCCAATGCGCTACTTGGATCTGCGCCCGCTAAACAGCAGGCACAGATGCAAGGAGACCGCACAGCCCAAATCGGGGCTGCACGGCTTCCCGAACAGGATTAGGATTTGGCTTTATGGCCGAATCCAGAGCCCACCCATGTCCCGTCCCCAACCTCCCCCCCCCCGCCTATCCTGTGTCCATCTGGACATGAAGCCTCCCTTGCGCCAGCTGGCTTTGGCCAATGCAAGGGAGGCTTAACACGGGCGCAACTGAACAGCGCCAGTCCTGTTGCTCGAGCACCGATACGGAGGTGCCGATCAGTGCCCCCGCCCTGAGAAATAACCCAATTTATCGCTGCATCCTCAGGAAAGCATCAGACTCTGATATCACAATGACGGCACTTCCAGCCATGACTTCATTTCTGGTAGATCCCAGACAGATTGTTATTCTAAACATGGGTCCCGGTGCTGAAAGGTTTGAGATCCACTGCCTTACAACATCACTTCTAGTTTTTCACAAAAACCAGAAGTTACCTTCTAATCTAAGGTTTCCTTGAGGCCAAGAAGACCTTCTAAGGCTCCCTTCACCATGTTCCCCTTGCCCCTGGAGGAGTCAGGTTGAGCAATGTCTGGCTTAGTGCAGGTCCCCCGACCCGCACTGAGCCAGATCCGCGGTTAAGAAGGCTCCATCTGTATTGACATGACCCTCAGTGTGACTACATCACAATTCTTTTTGAATGGTGTTTTAATGATGCACACATGCGGTCATGCACAGTGCAGTGGCAAAATAATGGTGCTGCAACAGTACATGCAATCACATAAGGATTGCTTTTTGCTGTGTTGTATTGACATGTATACAGCAATAAAGAAGAGCAGGATGAAAGACATGAATTAATTGAAGGAAATGAAAGCTTTGCATACACAGCATTCTGTACAAAATGGAATGATGAAGCATTCTTAATGCATTGGTTCCACTTTGGAAATAAGACTTGGTAATTCAGAACTTTACAATTTGAAGAAAAATGTCGATGGGAATAATTTTAGACACATGCGTAGACGCAGTTGTATGATCCTTTACTGAGAAGGTATATTTGGACATCCTGCATTCCATAGTAGTGTGACACCCCCCTTTTCCTGTGATTCTGGAATAGCCAATTTGATCAGGTTAAAGGATTGTTTCACTGTATTGTCTTTATGACTAGCTGACGTAACTTTTCAAGTTTTTGCATTTAAGTTAAAAGTTTCTTCTCAATATGTTTTTTAGTATTTTAAAAACAGTAATATAGACGGTCAGCACCATCCATTTAATCAATTAAAGCATTAAGGGCGCAATCCTGACCAACGTTCCAGCGTTGACATAGCTGTGCCAAAAAGGCATGTGCGGGGGGGGGGAGGCAGTCATGGAGGCTTCCTCAAGGTAAGGGAATGTTTGTTCCCTTAACTCAGAGCTGCATTGTCCTTGCCCCAGTACTGGAAAGTTGGTTAGGATTACGCCCTAAATCACTCCTGTGTCTGCAGGATTAGTAGTGCACAGGGTACAAAACACATCCAAAGCAGGACCTCTAAAACTTTCATAAGTCACTTCCATTTCTGTCTCAGAAACCTACAACTCATTGATGTAATATGCTCCATCCAACCACATGGGAACATTCTCCTCTCAAAGTCTTGTAACAGTGTTTCCAAAAATGTAATTTGTGGTATAGGATAAGAGGGTCTGCAGAACGTTCCCCAGTGCTTTTCTCAAAACTTCAGCCTACTCTACAGGCCTTGATTTGAGGATATTTACTAGCAACCCAGGCAGCTGTTCTAAGCTATTACAATAATTCACTAGGAAACAATTTTTTATTTAAATGTGAGTCTATTTTTTTACATTTACGGGCGCGCGCACACACACACACACACACACACACACACAGAGAGAGAGAGAGAGAGAGAGAGAGAGAGAGAGAAGATTATTTGAAAAGATTATTCCAAAAACCACAAGAAGTGTCTAGATGAGCCCCCACAAATGTTCCCCACTTGGGTTGTCACTGGGAAAGCAAATGAAGGAGATTGTATCAAAATGTAACATGCATTTTGCTTGTTGAAAGCCAGATTAGATAAACACTTCTACAAAGATTATCCTTCTAAGGCAGGAGTCTCCAAACTTTTTAGCAGCGGGCCACATCAGATATCTGGCACAGTGTCGAGGGCTAAAAAATAAATAAATTAATTAAATGTAAAATTTAAATAAATAAATTAGAGACAGAACTTAGATGAATGAGGGCACAATCCTAAATAGCGCTGGATTGGCAAGGCTGGCTGTCCTTTGCCAAACCCTAGCACTGCTCGGGGAGGCTGGAGTCTCTTACCATAGGGGAGGCTCCAGCAGGCACAGATCCGAGAAGGCCACACGGCCTCCCAATCAGGCTTAGGATTAGGCCTTATGGCCGATTCCCAAGCCCGCCCACGTCCCTCCCACAACCTCCCTCGCCCCGCCAATCCTATGTCCGTATGGACATTGAGCTTCCCTTGCGCCGGCTGGCTTTGGCCAATGTGAGGGAGGCTTGGTGCGGGCGCAACAGAACCGGCGCTGCAGGCAGCGCCGATCCAGTTGCTCGAGCGCTGGCGCAGGGGTGCAAATTGGTGCCCCTGTGTCGGTGCGACGTCCTTTGCGTCGACACTATGATGTAGTCTTGATGCAATGGGCAGCATAGGATTGTCAAGGAATGAATGAATGAATGAATGGGCTCAGAGTTCCAGGATTCCTCCAAGCTCCACCGCACACAACATAAATATCGCACACACTTTAATAGACCCCAATCCCTCACCCCACAAGCAGCTTACTTAAATGTGCTGGAATAAATATCTGGAGAGGCTGCCCCTACCTTCAGAGGGCCTAAAAATGTCACTTCTGGGTCTTTCGGGAAACCAGGAAGTGACAATTTTCTGCCTTTTGGAGGCATTCTGAGGGCCTCCCTGACCGTCAGAACACCCTCTGCACAAACCAGAACACAGCCTATGCCAACAAAGTCAGGAGAGCCAGAGGCTCATAGGAAACCAGAGGCTTGCTGTGGGCTGGAAAGGGTCTATCCAAGGGACACATCTGCCCCCCCCAGGCTGTGGTTTGGGAACCCCTGTTCTAAGGGTTACTAGGGTTTACTTGTTCCATCATCAACTCCTTCTCCTACACCACCTCCTTCACTGGGGTCAGCCTGAGCTATAGAGGTCTGCAAAGAACATCATCCCTGCCTTCCTGTGTTACAGCCCAATCCTTAGCTGTCTGGGTTCTGTAAAAGCAGCAGTAGCAACATGTGTACCGCTGCATCATATAGGATCTCACGGCAGCTGCCGGTGTCTCTTCGGGAGAAGGGGATGTTTGTTTACTACCCCCAAGGAAAGCTGCAGCCCTTCAATGGGACTCCTCAAGTCTCCATTGGCTATTTTGTCATATCAGCAGAGACTTGAGTATCCACATATCAGGTTGCCCAGTCCAATGTAGGGGTTGAAATGCTTTATGGCATGTTTACAACATCCAGAGCCAGCAGTATGCACGTACCACTGGTGTTATGGCCCACAGGTCCAACTTTTCTAGGCTGATGCAGCCATAATGCAGCCCCATAATGCAGCCGGAGGCTTGAGGAGGCCTCCGTGAGTTCTTCTCCATTGCAGGATGCCACACACACCTTGTTGGCACGGCTGCATCATTGCTGAAAAGTTGGATCGGATTGGGCCCTGTGCAAGTACTGGTGCATGCTCTGGGCAAGCCCAGGATAGATTGGGCTGTGAGTTTACAAAATATTTAATAAAATGACTTCTTCCAAATGAAATAAAATGGTTTCTTCCTATATATATTTTAAAACAACTGCAATTTTTCAGGTAAGAATGACAAACAAATGCAATTTTTAATGTAGAAAGGAGCTGAATTTTTGCAAGTTTTGAGTTGGGACCCAAAATTTACATTTTCGGCATGGAGAATGTCAAAGAGGTATTCAAATCATGTGAAACTCTAAACTGTTAAGCTTTCCTCACTCCCCCCACTCCTCTCCAAGGCATGGGCTCAGGACACTGCCTACAAGATGCTGTGCAAAATCAGTCCCCTTAAAGAACTTGTGTAAGCCCATGTGACTGTAGGTGGAGTCTGTAATCTGGGCTGCGGAGGGTTTACATAGGGAGTTTCACTGGCCCTTGCAGGTAAACTCCAGAACAACAGAGCTCTGGGTAGCCTTAGAAAACAGTTCTGAGGAGTTATCTGTCCTTTTCCCAAGTAGCAGCCTTTGTGCACCTTTGATTCCTTTGTGACAGAGTCAAAATGTTGTGAAGGCTCTCAAAAACACTATGAAAAACAAGTGCTTTTTAAAAAATAGTGAAACTGAAAATGGATGACACTTCTGAGTCCGTGATTTAAAAGCACTATGCATGCAGAGAGATCAGGATCAGGAGATGTTGTGGGACCCCAGGCACTAATACAAACCATCTCAACTTCCATTTATAGACAATATTTGTTTCAAAGCATCATTTTTGCAGTGCTGTGTCCCATATTCAGAGCAGGCTTCTGGCCTTGCAAAGAAGTAAGGGTGGTTCTGTGTTTTAACTCTGCGTGCTTCTTGGTGGATTCAATGTTTTATTCATCATATTTTTTCACCTTTTGTCTCTCTTTCTTATTTCGCTTATTTGTAATCCGCACTGATGTGACATGGGCTTTGCAGAACCAACAAGAAAAAATGGTTATTTCATATTTTCTATAATTAACATTCTCATATGGCCTCCCTAGACCTACACTTGCTTTGCTTTTTTTTGTGGCACAACGGTCATCTCCCCAGAAGAGAGAAGGGAAAAAGTGACATCATTAGAAATTGCAATTCTAAGAAGAAATATTTTCATAAGTCATACAGTAATTCATATATAAGGATTATGAAGGAGATGTGACAAGAAATGGATCTGGGGCATACAATATTAGGATGTGGCCCATTGGGCTAGTGTTAAATTTCCCTGGGTTTTAGAAGCACAAGTTGGTAAGTAGCCAGAAAGTGGAAGAAGGTGAGCCTCTAAAACACTGGATACAAGTAAAAACTCTGTGTAGTCTTGTGAAATGCTGGAAGGCTTGTAAAATGCAAGGTTTGTGGTTGTTTCCTTTGCTCCCTCTGATAAGATAAATTGTCTAGTAGTCCCTTCTTTGCCTATATTTTTAAAACACTAACTCCTCCTCCTTTGCTGGGGAGACAGGGGATTGTGGAGATGAGGGGAAAGAAATTAAGGCATTTAACTGAAAATGGGCAAGTAGTTTTGGCTCAGTCCTAATGTGAAGTAGTATTTAGCCACCATGAAATCCACACCATCATAAAAGCATTGGAATTTGCAGTGGTGAGTTTCTCAGTGTTAGGATGATGTATAGTGTTCTCTGCACATGAATGTAATGCTGAATACCAGGAGAAGCTGCAAATTGAACAGAATGGTAGGTGATGTTTTACATTTATCTGGGAAGAAACCTCTACTGTGGGAATAATCTCCTGCAGTGTACCAGGCAAGAATTCACTACTAAGGAATTCCTCTAAGGAGGAAAAAAAAAAAAAAACCCCCCCGGGGGGGGGGGAGGGAAAAAAACTCAATTTTGATTTTGAATGAGGAGCCTGTACTTCCATTGCCACATGAGATGAACTGCCTTGTCCGCCCTTCCCTTTTAAAAAGCAGTTCTATAGTTCTCCTACTAGAAAGGTGCCAGGGAGTGACTTAAAAAGGAGAGCAACAAAGAAATAAAAAATCAGAATCCAAAGCCTCCCTTAGGAACCGATCAATGGGTAAAAAATTACATTCCCTCCACAGACAGCCCGCACTAGGTGATCTCCTGGCACTCTTGCAGTGCTGAAAAGATGTACAGAAATTTAATATACCCAGGAAGCCCCAGCCTTGCGTCACCACTTTCTCTTAGGCGAGTGGGCAGCTGTGCCATGAGGACTGTATGCTGAATTATAGCTTTGCTAGTATAATAAAGCCCGGAAGAAGGGAAACATATAAAACTACTTCCATTTCCATAGAATAGTAAAAGGTCATTTCCATGGAAACAAGAAACGTATCAAACTATAATTTTTGAAAAGAGCCTGCCTTTGAAAACGCCCTGCTCTTAAACAATGAAATTTGCTCTAAACTTACAAATCAAATTGGTGTCTTTAAAGTGAAAAACCACAGCAAATGTGTTACTTTTTTAAACCTAGAGATATCTTTTCCTTCAAGGGATGTGTGTATATAATAATAAAGCTGATATTTTGCAGTTTGCTGGAGATGGAGCTCTTTGGTGTTGGTATGGTTCAGTTGCCCTCCTTCTCCATGTGCCATAGTCTTGAACCAGGTAACCGGGGCACAGCTGCTCATTTACACCACCACCACCACCCCAAAGAAGATGAAAATGAAATGGTGTGTTTTAGCATCACATCACAATACACTCCCAGAAGTCTTTGAAGTGTGACAGGGCAGATGTGGCTCGGGTAGGGCAGGGAAGTGTAAAACAGGGATTGTAAAGGGCATACCAAAAATATTGTCAAGATCTACTACGACTTTTCTTCTTCCAAAGATTATTGCATCACGCTTACTAATGCAAAAGAAAGCATTTGAACAGATGTTTTATCACATTTTTATACTGCCCTTCCTCCAAAGAGCTCAAGGTGTACATAGTTCCTCCCCTGAATAACCCTGTAAGGGAGGAAAGGCTGAGAGATCGTGATGGGCCCAAAGTCACCCAGGAAGCTTCATGGCTAAGCAGGGATTTGAACCTGGATTTTCAAAAGCCAATATGAAAGTTATGGTATTCCCCCCAAAATCTAGGGAACTGAAATTATGTAAAGGTGTGAAGAATTTCTTTCCTGAGGAGAAAATAATTATTCAAGTTATTTTCATTCACTAAGGGGGGGGGCGTAAAGATTTATCTCTGTTGCCCAAGAACGGCTATAATTTCTTCTGAACTATTGTCACATATATTCTGTTGGGGGGGGGGACACAGAATATATGTGACAATAGTTTAGAAGAAACGATGAGCCATGTTTATTGAACGATTGAAAGCAATTGGTACATGCAGCAGGTCCTGTCTATGACTGCCCTCAATTGTGGGCCCCTAACGTGGAGGTGATAGTTGCCTGCCTGAGCCCTCCTTTGGGCATTCCGTAAGCCCTAGTTCCAAATCCTGGGTCACCTTGCAGCTCACTCAGCTTCCTTACAGTCAAGTCCCTCTGAAAGGGCGGTGGGAGGAGGTCAAAGAAGTTGAGCTGGTCTGCTGGCCCTGAGGGGGGTCAGCTGGTCTGCTTTGAACCTTCTCAGTTTCCATCCCTGTGCTAGAAAGCCTTTGGAGACAAGTTGTGGTTGCTCCCTCAGACCTCTTGCTTACTTAAGGGCAGACATGATTTTTTTCCCTATTTCTCCTCCCAGGGCCACATTGACCTGCCAGGCATGGCCTCCCTAGCACTAACCCACTTTTCAGTCCAGAGTAGATGAAAAAACTCCATGGGCCAATCAGGAGTAAATAATTTCATACACATTCCCCCAACGGGCAACCAAAGTCTTGTGACATAGGACTGAACAGATGAGTGGAATTGGTCTCCAAAACCAATGACTCTGAATGACTGAAAGACTCTGAGGCGCTAGGAGCCTCTTACTCCCCTTCCCAATTGCTGCTCAGCTTTCTACCCACATGTGTGGGGTGGAACCATGCAAGGGAAGCCCTTTTCGCACATACATGGAGGAGAAGCTGCATTGTGGTAGTAAGCAAACAAAGCATCGAAGGTGACATGAGGTGTTAGTCAAGTTGTACAGTGGCCAAGAGTCCATGTCCACCTCACTGTGCAGACCCCTGAAGCTTCAGCATTGGTGGCCATGGTAACAGCCAATGCACCATCTTGGGTAGGCAGAAGATTGAGTGGAAAGTTGGAAAGTTGAGTGCAGAACTTTGCCCCAAGGCACCTGGCAACCTTCAAAAGCACTTAAGTGTACAAGTGAAGGCCAGGCAACCAGCCCCTGAAACCCTACACAGAAACTGAATGAATGGGTCTGTTTCAATCCAGGCTTTCTAGAATGACCTCTACAGTAATATTCCTACTCTCTGACAGTGTTCAGTGACAAAATAGAAACTGGTGTGTGATGGCCAATTAAGTGATGTACACCAATGCTGGTTGTTGTTGTTGTTGTTTCCTCCTCTGACATCATATTTCTGCCTCCTTAACCCTCATTTCCACTTTGGCATTTCAGAGCTTTGAGTCAAGCTGTTTTTTTCTTCTTTTTTCCCCTCCAACTCGGAAGAACAAAGCCAGGCTTCTATTCATACTCCTTTTCTTTCACAGAACAGATATGTTGTTGCTGAGCAACAAGAGCATCTAGAACTGTCCTCATGGATATATTCAGGTCACCAAAACTCTCCCTCCTTCCCTCCCTCTGAGAGAGAGAGAGAGAGAGAGAGAGAGAGAGAGAGAGAGAGAGAGAGACTGGCATACCTTATTACAGTATTTCTCTTGCTGTTAGTTTGGAAAATTGTATGACTGCATGAGCTATGACTGCATGAGTTAGGCTGGAGGACTTTTACTCAAAGCTGCCAACAAGCACCTCTTGCAGGGTAAGCCTTGGCCTTTTCCTGCTTTACTCCTTGTAGCATACGAAAATCAGGATAATGTGAGTTAAATTTATTCGAATTTCCTTACCACCACCCCTTCTTTCCTAGGTGCTCAATGCTACTAACAAAACACAGGCATGCCCTCAAATCCACTGGGGTTCCATTCCAAACCCCACCGTGGATACCTGAAACTGTGGATAGTGGGAACGCCTTTTTAAAGATAGGGGAACATCAGTTTTTTTTTGTTGCAGCAAGATGAAAAAAGAGATGTTTAAGGTTCCCACATCTTTTTAAGAGGCATCCCAGTATCCATGGTATCTGGGGATAACTGAAACCCAAATATTTGGGATAGTGGATCCCAAATAGTGGATCCCAAGGCACACCTGCGTATGTATACAGTATAAAATAACACCACTGAAGCCAATAGTAAATTTGTTTTTTAGTCCATATCTAATAAATCTCTTTAGAATTAAGGGCACAATCCAGAGATTGCACTGGGTCGATGCATGTTGCTTGTGTCAGCAGGCAGTGCAATCCTATAGACTGAACAGAGTCGGCGCAACCCCATTGCGCCAACGCTGCGCGCTTAGCGCTGATGCGGGGGCCTGATCTGCACCTCCATGTCAATGCTTGAGCACTGCTGGCCCTGCTGCACCCGCGTTGAGCCTCTCTCGCACCAACTGAAGCCGGTCGGCACGAGGGAGTCTCCATGCCGCGGTGGGACAGGGATTGGAGGGAGGGAGGGAGGTGGTACATGGGACGTGGGCAGGCTTGGGAGGTAGCCATACGGCCACATCCTAAGCCCATCCACGAGGCCCCGATTTGGGCCGCATGGTCTCCTCGGATCTACGCCTGCTCTTTAGCACGCTCCCTTGCCGTGGGGAGGCTCCAGCCTCACCTATACTGCGCTGGGATATAGCGTTGGGCGGCCAGCCTCGCCATTCCAGCACAGTATAGGATTGTGCCTTCAGTGTGGTTGCAAATGTGTCTTAAGGCACATCTGTGCTGTGAAATTGGGTGCTGTGCCAATGTAGGCAACAGCGTTGGCCTACGAGTGTTGGTGGGGATGCCCAGTAAGTCGTCCCCACGCTGGCCATGTTTGACCAGCGCGGGTGCTCTGGAGAGCCAGGGGAAGGTGGGAAGGGTGCCAAGCACCTGAGAGGGAGTGGCATAAGGGCATTCCAGGTGACAGGGTCAGGGTGGATTGGGTTGGGACAGGCCGAGGAAATGGCAGGAATGGCGGAGACCTCTTCTGCCATACTCTGTCCCCTTCCTGGCCTCCTGGTACTTCATCGGACTTCCCAGATTTGCGCCAGCTATATTGCTGGCACAGATTTGAGTAGCCCCATGGGAGTGGCTGGGGCATTACTCAAGGTAAGAGAAAATATATCCGCTTTTCCCAAAGAGACCTTCAGCAGCCTCCTAACCTGTGCCGGATACAGTGCAGGCTATGCAGCCTTGCTGTGCCAGTGCAGGTTAGGATTGGGCTGTTAGTTGTTGTTTTTGTCTACTCCTTTGAATTTCCGCTCTTCACTCAAATTATGCATTAAGTTCATTTATCTGTTTTCATCCACATGTTAACATCCACATCTGTTAGCATCCACATGGATGCTAAAAAAAAAAGGTAAAGTCCCCTGTGCAAAGCACCGACTCATTACTGACTCGTGGGGGTGTTGTCACATTGTGATGTTTACTAGGCAGACTTTTTTTGTCTGGGTGGTTTGCCATTCCCTTCCCCAGTCATCTTTCCTTTACCCCCGGCAAGCCAGGTACTCATTTTACCAACCTCAGAAGGATGGAAAGCTATCTAGAGCCGGTTACCTGAGAAGCCAACTAACTAACTGAAAAAAAGACATGGGTATATGTCATGACATCATAATTGTCATGATTTCCGTGAGCATTGAGGATTAAACAAAAAAAATGTTTAATTCCTTTAAATGAATCCAAGATTTAACTTGGGTAATTGCTAGTACGAGAGATACTGGATCAAGAAGCAGTTCTAATTTTTTTAAAAGCAAACAAAATCTTGGACACTATGACTTCAATCGAACTAGTGATGCCATTCTGTTTCTTTTAATGTTGTTAAGGATCCATAACTGATGAATCTATCTATGGAAAGGCCAGATAAAATATTGTCTTGACATTTTTAGAAATGGACGTATGACAGTAAAATATTTAGGGCATAAGGATAGCATCAAAAGAAAAATAATCTGTCATTTCACTTTGTGATGACAGGGCTGAGTGTTAAAATGTCAATGGTACGGTAATCATGTCAATCATAACTTCATCAAGAAGGCATTATAAATGTATTATGTAGCTTTTTACTTATTAGTAAAACCCTCATCATTATGACATGTAGGATTTGTGGAGAGAGGGGGACTTTTGAAAGGGTTCCAGTCAGGGTAACCAGAATTGATGCATCCCAAACCCTGAGATTTCGGTGGCAGGACCTAGCAGTGTCAGAAGGCTGAGTCTGGGGATGTCACAAGACTTCCAACTCTTGAAAACTGGGTGTAAGAAAATACATAACTATGGCAGGGTCTAGTGATGAAGAGGTGGAGTCAGCTATAGCCCCCAAAGGACCTAAGATTAACCTTTGTAGCCTGCCCACCAGACTAAAAAGAAAACAACTTGGAGAAACAGGGTCATGCTTTGCAAAGTGGCAACCCTAGTTGAAGGGTATCTCTGTGCACAAAGGCAAATCACCCCACCGAATATGCATGGTGTAACAAGTTTGTTCCCACTGAAGTATTATTTTACCTTTTCCCATATGAGTGAATGGCAACTATTGAATTATATAGGAAAACGTAAACGAATACATTCCAAGCCATCACTTAGATTGAGGAATGTAAAACTCTTACAAGTTTCCTTGTAAGAGTTAGTGGCAATCCATTTAATTACATAAGGAAAAAGTTAAAAAAAAAAAAAAAGACACCGTGACCCCAGCCCCTGCTCTATGACTAGGAACAAGATGTCTGAGATTTGTAGCCTCATCTCAACTGTGTTCCAGACTAGAACCCATTTACTCTGTCTTACAGAATGAAATCAGAGTCTTTGAAAATGAACAGGCCTTAAGGCATCCGGAAAACACTCTCTGGTACCCTGCCCATTGCCACACTGGCCACCTGCCAGAGCAGATATGCTGGCACAGGAGGGGGTGCGAGAGGACAGCACAGGGGCAAAATTGGACAGGCAGGGAGGGAAGACAAGGAGGCTGTGGGAGGGGGTAGGTCTGGTGGCAATGGCACATGTCAGATCCTATCCTCCTTATCTGCACATGTCAGATCTCCTCCTTCCCACCCCCTTTCTCTCCTTAGAATTGCACCAGTGAAAACGCTGGCGCAGGTCCAAGGAGACCCATTGCAGGATGGTAGGCTTACAGAAGCCTTTCAAAGCCTCCCACTCTGCCCCCCTACAGGATACAGTGCATGCCTTTTCAGTATAGCTGTACCAGCAGGGGGAGGGGAGGAAAGGACTGGACCCAAGGTTTGAGCTTGTTTGCATGTCCCTGTCTATTTAATTGGCGCAGTGCCAGTCGTGGTTCCAGTTGTGCTACTGGAGTGTAAAATAGGGCGCACTTTAACAAATTCTGACCTAGACTGATCCACAGTATGCCTCAGGATTAGACAGATATCAATATTCTGTGTTCACAGTTAATAGTCCAGTACAGTAATAGTCCAGAATATCAGTGAAATACCATCAAGAAGTGGGAAAGCAAATAAATGAAAAAATAAACCCTGAAATGATTGTTTTTTCACCCTAATAACCAACCACCAATACAGAATCACTTAATTGCTTATGAAAACTCTGTGATAAGTTCATTTAGCATTATAATACCTAATATGGTGCCACTTTAAGATTAATAGGTTAGGAGGACTTGCACTTCACAACACCTAGTTTACTATACATTTACCTTGCATTTCCCTCCTTCCTTGACTGTATGCGTCCTTCTTTAAATAATAATTAAATAATTCAAGAATAATACCTTGATTTCAGTAATGGAGTGTCAGCCATTGAGAAAAAATTAACATGCACTTATAGGTCTGCAAGGCAGTTAACAGCAAGCTTTAAACTAAAAGCAAGAGAATGTATGTTAGCTTCATGTTGCAAATGATTTAGGGTTTTTTTCCCCTGCTGTTAACTGGAGGAAAACTGGAGCACCTGGCTTCTGGAAGGAGGAGTTCAACCCTGTCCTTCTGGAGTCTACAGTCAAGACAGGAATTCTTAACCATGCAAATAAATGTAGGCTTGCACAACTTGCAACCCACAAACTGAGGGCGCAATCCTATACTGCGTTGGATTAGGAAGGCCCGCCGGCCTGTGCCAAATCCAGCACGGTAAAGGCAAGGCTGGAGCCTCCCAACGGCAAGGGCACATTCGCGCCCTTACCGTTGGGGAGGCTCCAGTCTCCCCTATGGGCTCCTGGGATCTGCGCCTGCTAAACAGCAGGCACAGAGCCGAGGAGACCGCATGGCCCAAATAGGGGCCACACAGCCTCCCAAACACAGATAGGATTTCGCCTAATGGCTGTATCCTGGACCCACCCATGTCCCGCTCCCAACCCCCTCCCCACCGCCGATCCCATGTCCAGATAGACAAGGAGCCTTCCTCGCCCCGCCCGGCTTTGCCCGACGCAATGGAGGCACAGCGCAGGCACAACGGGACTGGCGCTGCCTGCAGCGCTGGTCCCATTGCCTTAGCGCTGACACAGGGGTACTGTTCGGCACTCCCACGTCGGCACTAAGTGCACAGCTTTGACACAATCCTGTTGCGTCGACACTGCCCAGTTTCTAGGATTGCACTGTGGACAGTGGTGTCATTCAAACGATTTAGAAACAGGTTCTCACTTTTGATTGGCACTTGTTGGGGTCCGCCCACCGGAAGTGACATCATAAGCAGTGGTGTCATTCAAATGATTTAGGAACAGGAACTCACTTTTGATTGGCACTTGTTGGGGTCCGCCCACCGGAAGTGATGTCATGGCAGGAAGTGATGTCATCAAGCAGACCCAACAATTCCCAAACTATTCCAGATCACTCTCAGAGCATGTTAAGAAGGCCTGAGAAGGGGGACGTCAGCTCTTCCCAATCTAATTCTTTTGGGCTGTGTGTGCCTGACCATACTCTAAAGAGTTCTCAGAATGTACACAAGGTCTTCTAAACCCATCATACTGTCAGTGATTTGGAGGTAGGAGGAATGCAATGACACAGGAAAATAGGATAATCTTTACAATTATGGGCAGAATTCAGCCAATAGTTCTCAAGGCTGAAATTCTAAACACACTTTCTAAAGAGTAAGCCATTCAGCAATATATGCATAAGTCTGCAAGTATAAGCCTGTCTTTTTGGAAGATCCAACTGAAATAATGGGGCTGACTTCTGAGTAAACAGTTTAGATCAGTCTTTATGTCTTAGGGATTTCAACTGGAGGGAGAGTTAAGCACATGTTTGACTACTCAAAATCAATGCAATGTAAAAGCACTTAAATTACACTGGATCATGCCCAATTAATAATAATTATCACCTGTAAATAACTGCGCTGGGTAATCAACGCTGTGCAAACTTGCGTTGGCAGGAGGGAAAACCAGCCTTTAACAACAGCTTAATTCACAGAAACCATCATACTGAACTATGATTCCTACTTGGATTTACATCATATAGTGATCCACTTTGCAAGTTACTAGTCCACAGTATCCCCAGTTCAAGCTTCATTTTATGCCATCCAGACCAACAGGATGCTGCATGTCATTTTAGTAGACCTATGAATGGTCACAGACTATGTCTCGTATTCACAAGAAATTTCTTGCTTCTCAAGAGAGACAGGAGAAATCTCGTGCTTCACTATGTCAAATAATGTTGCTTTAAAGTAGTACCCACATCATTTAAGATTCCAGCAATAAAAGCAACAAACCTTGTGGGAGGAAATCTAGTTAACCTATTGGGGGGGGGTGTAACTCCCCTCCTCAGGTGTAGCTGCTGCTGCCACCAGCCCAGGCTCAACACAACAAAGGGAGCTCCTGGGCAAAAATCCCTCTTAAAAGAAAGCCAAATAACAGAAGTAAAAAACCCAATTTTATTGACATATATTAAGAGTTATAAATAAACTACAGAGGCTCTGTACCATAAAACCTGAATATTAAAATGACAATAATCAACCCCTTTGTTTATAACTTAACTGAGAGGAACTCAAAGGACAAAAACAACAACAAAAAATCCTATAGGATTTTTACCTTACTGACTGACTACAACCAGCTTCCACAGCACATAGTGAGGCTAACCTTCCCTGAGAGCTGCCAAAGGGGTCTGTTCCCTGAGGCTTTTAACTTTATATCAATGAACTAATCACCCCCACCTGAGCCATTTACACTTGAGTAGTTCTCTCCCAACTAACCAGGTTCACATAAGACCACAATTTCATGACACCCACAAAGAACAACAACTATGTGTACATCTTCCCTTTACACTTTTCTAGAGAACTCACCACAGTTCCAAACACAGGGAAAATCAACTTCCACAAAGATCGATATAGTGAATTGCAGGCTACAAGGAAGTGCAGCAATGCTAAGCTCTGTGCTCACACAAAATCTCTTCATGCACAACGATCCTGCAAGGGAAGTCTGAAAGGAAAGGCATTTCTAGGAGCACTTAAAGGCGAGGCTGGGGGCGATCCTGCAAGGAGGGAGGGAGGTCTGCATTTCTAGGAGCACTTAACAGAGAGGCTGGGGGGGTGATCCTGCAAGGGGGGGAGAGAGGTCTGCATTTCTAGGAGCACTTAACAGAGAGGCTGGGGGACAGAGCAAACAACAACAAAAAACAAAGCCAGCTATGAGTGGGCGGAGCCAGCCCTAAGGTTAGGTTCTGGAATGCACATTCCGGTGCCTTTCCCCTCCATGTCACCACTGCTCCTCTCCCTTGCTGCTGTAGCCAGTAAACAACGCCAAGATGTTGCTTTTCCCTGTGAGGATTGGCTAAAATGGTGCAGGAGAGGAGTGATTCCACTGCAAGGTAAGGCTTCTTTCAAAACTTAAGAGCTTTGCCCTCCCTTAGATTTGCCTCTGCTTGCAATTGAAATTCAAATTCAAATGGGCGGGAAATGGCCCTGTTTTCTGGTCCAATTAACAAACGGAGCCACACACAAAAAACCCACGAAGTGCAAAGCAAAAAAAAACACACACACCAACACGAAGTGCAAAGCAAAAAAAACGGAGCAAAAAAAACAAGGAGCCAGCAATGAGTTAAGTGGGCGGAGTCCACTAATTGTAACAACGGGAATGCCGTTCCAGCTGCATGACAGCACTGGCGGGCCAGCTGCCGTGGGCGGGGCCAGCTCATTTAGAAACCGGTTCTCGGAACCGGTGAGAACCGGGTGCATGACTACACTGACTGTGGATCAAGGTAACTTCAGGTAGTTATACAAGACAGGAGGAAAAGAGAAATTCTGTGTCAAAGAACAATAATCCAGAAGAGGATTCTGACTGTGTCAAAAGACAAGCCAAAGTGCAGTTCTCTGTAGCCTGAACCAGGGAAAGGCAAGGAGGAAACCCCTCAGTGGGCCATGAAGTAATGTCACTCACATGCCGTCTCTCCCACCATCTGATTGCTCCTAACTGATGTCCCAAGTTTGTGGGAGGAGATCACTGAGGTTCTTTCTTGTTCTGGATCTGTTGATGGATTTGTCAGGTGAAACAGCAGGCTTTTCCCTCAAGCAGTTCAAAAATAGAGCAAGAGCCTTGGGACTCACAAGACACTTGGCACTCACACTAAAAAGGAAAACACCAAGCATGTCATTACCTTGACTGCACATGAGGCAAGAAAATAGAAAGGATCTTGTGGGTCTTGCCAGAGACCAGGTTACCTTTGAGTCTGCTGATTTGAATTTGAGGCTTTGCAGGAATTGCAGGGTTAGGTCCAAGTAATCTTGTTGTAGTTTAAAGTGACACAAAAGGTGGAAGAGGACTTGAAAAGCAAATGCAAGCCCCAGACTGTAGTGAGTAGTTTCAAGGAAAGGAGCAAAGCAAGGGAGTCAAGGCTACTTTTTGGGGAAAGGGCTGTGTGGTGAGGCCGCTAACAAAAACATGGCCACTCAGCAGCAGTTTCTTGGTTGCAGGCAGGGAAGGGAGGTGGGGAAGAAGGAAGAAAGGCTGGAAATGAAGAGAGTGGCCTGATACCTGTCCCGGGTGCTGACCGGCACAGCAGCCCTTACGTAGCAGAGGGAATGGCACTCTAACACAGCACCAGTGAGTCCAGGAATGGCAACAACGGCAGAAGGACACAAGCAGAATGTGAGGGATTTATGATTTTTAAACCTTATATAGGAATTAGATACACAGTACATGCCTACATAGGTCTAGAAGTAAATCCCACTCAGTCCTTGGAATAGCACCGTATATATAGCACCGAAAACCTCAGGCTTATTAAACGCAGTGGGATTCATACCCAAACTAAACACGCATTGGATTGAGCAACATGCTACATGAAAACCATTGTATCAAAGATGCTTCTTTTTTCTTTTCCACATAGTTGGTAGCTTTATTACAAATGAGATATTACAGCGCAATCCTATACCCTGCGCAGTGTTGACGCAACAGGGTTGCGTCGACGCTGCGCACTTAGTGCCAAAGCACGAGCGCCGATGGGCACCCCTGCATCAGCGCTAAAGCAGCAGGACTAAAGCAGGCAGCGCCTCCCTCGTGTCAGCCATCGCTGGCCGTCGCGAGGGAGGCGCCGTGACAGGGTGGGCCTGGGATTGGTGGGAGACGGGTGGAATGCAGGCGGGATGAGAGCGGGACGTGGGTGGACTCCGGATTCGGATAGCACTGGGGTCAGCAACCTATGATTTTGGAGCCGCATGTGGCTCTTTTAGCCGTCTGCTGCGGCTCCGGAGTCCAGGTGAAAGTAGCAAAGGAGGTGCCCAGCATTGGCTGCGACCACGGGCTTGCTCTCCCTCCCGGTAGGCTGCACTGTGCTCAGGGCTGCAGGTTGGGAATCACCTCCTTTTCTCCCCTTCGCTCCGAGCCCCCCGAGCCGGGAGCTGCTACCGAGAGCGCCTCTCCGCTTGGCACCAGTCCCGCGCTGCACGCTGCTCCGGGAAGCAGGGAGAGCGTGCTGGCGGCGGCGGTGACTGGGCTCCTGCTCGGTCCGTGGATAGCCTTGTGCAGAAGGCAACACGCGAAGCTCCAGAGCTGATCCACCGGCTGGAAGGGTGCATGGCTTTTTGTGTTGAATGTTCTATGTGTTTGCATTGCTTCGCACGCAGAGCTGGGATGGAGTGTGGCGGGGGGTGGGGTGGCGTGCAGCAGAGAGCCGGTGGGGAAAACTTTCTGGCTCGCTCTCGGTTGGGTTGCAAAGTTGCCCCTGGTTTTGCACGCATTGAGGCAGCTCCCGCTTACAAGCACGGAAAGCGCCGGGTCTCGCAGTTGTGTATGTGTGTCCCCTGCCTGTTTTCCAGGATCTTTTGCCCGGTCCCTCTTTCTGCAACGTGGAGGGATTGTTTGCATCGATGGCGTGCAAGTTGCAAAAGTTCCTGTGCACGAGCCTGGAATCCCCCTTTTGCAAACCTAAAAATAAAAAATCCTCCACCGTTTTGAAAAAAAAACCAACACACCCCATAGTGGCAGCAGTGGCACAGGCAGTTTCTCGGCTCGGCTCTGGGGTCTGCCCTGCCCGCCCATCCTGCTGCTGCTTGTCACATGTGCTCTTTGCAAGCGGACAATCCGCCGCGTTGCCCTGCAAGGTGCAGCATGGTGGCTGGTTTTTGTTCTGCCGTTCGTTTTTTTACGTGCGATCGAAAGGCTGTGGAGGGGTGGGAGAGAAAGAAAGCTGGAGACAGCGAATGATGAATGTTGAGACCCGATTTTCAGCCGCGATGGCTCATAAGAACATAAGAAGAGCCCTGCTGGATCAGGCCAAAGGCCCATCTAGTCCAGCTTCCTGTATCTCACAGCGGCCCACAGGTGCCCCAGGGAGGCATGAGACAACAAAATGCTTGCATCCTGTTGCCACTCCCTATAGTGGGAGCACAAAGGTAAAAAAAACATAGCATAAAGGTTAAAAAACTATATATGCAGTATTATCTTCATTTTAGATGTCAAAAGGGTTTTGTGGCTCCCGAGGTTTTCTTTTCTCCAGAAAATGGGTCCAAATGGCTCTTGGAGTGTTTAAGGTTGCCTACCCCTGGGATAGCAGGTGTGGATCCAAGGAGCGCATAGGGGAGGCTGGAGCGTTGGATTTGGCACTGGCCGGCTGGCCTTGCCAATCCAACGCTGGGTAGGTTTGCACTCTGAAGCAGTGGTTTGCCATTAAATATTTCTGCCATTCTTTGTTTCTACTTGGGTTTTTTAACATGTTGCTTTAAGATCATGTTTAAAGAATGGTTTCCATAGAGTAAGCTTTTGCAGGTGGTTATATCTGCCCATTACTAATGCTCTAGGTATAGGTTTTTGTTAAGGTAATTCTGAGACTGTTACTTACTGATGCTCTTATCTGAATTCTTTATATCTATCTTTATGTTCTCTATACTATTGTGCCTTTAGTATCTCATGACTCAGAGCACAATCTTAAATTGTGCTGGATTAGCAAGGCTGGCGGGCCTGCACCAAATCCAGCGTGCCTTAGGTGCACTGGGGTGCCTCCCCAGGGCCAAGGCACGTTTGTCCCCTTGCTCCAAGGGAGGCTCCGGCTGCCCCATGGGGTTCCTCGGATCTGCGCCTGCTGTTTAGCAGAACCGAGGAAGCTGCGCAACCCGAATCGGGGCTGTGCGATTTCTTGACGGGGCCTTGGATGTGGCTTACCAGCTGCATCCCAACTCCAACCCCTTCCCCGGGCCGGCACACCCACTGGTCCACCCACCCACCACCCAGTTCCTACCCTCCTGCCCACCCTCCCTCCTTCCAGAACCTTCTTTGCACCAGCCATGCTGGTGCTAGTGCTGTAGCGCTGATGCAATGCTGTTGCGTCTGCGCTACGTGGGTGCATGGAATGTGCCTTCATTCTCATTTAAGGGACCTTGAGACCTGCTTTTTGGATGTTTTATTCAAGATAGATTCTGTTATTGCTTCTTAATAATTATGCTATTGATTTTGGATGAGAGGGATGCATTTAGCACAGCCATAATTGAGATGACATGTCTCTAATTAAAGTTGTACATTATATTTTTATCACTGTTGATCCTGAAGTGTTTCTTATTTAAATTTGGATTGTACAAGACATATGGTGATGCATGATGATTTATCTTTGGAATTGTACGTATAATATCATATCATCTGTTTGAGGACACAGTGAGTTTTTTTTAGCATTTTGTATTTTTTTAAATGTCTATTTCCTATATAGCTGTGGTTCCGGAACTCTTGCAGGCGCAGGTTGAAGGCAGCAATGCGATCCCCAGGATTGCTCTGCTGCCCTGGGCAAAGGGCTTATTTTACACTTCGTAGCTCTGGCCTCTGGGGTGTGTGTGGAGAGACCTGGGGACACCCCTGCAGGGCTCCCCTAAGCCTCACAATGTGTTAAAAATGCGGCGGTGACCCACTTCTGGCACTTCTAACCCCCTCGAGTACCAGTTTTCATTTTTTAAATCAGGGCTGTGTGGCAGGTTGTCCAACCAAAATCACAGTTTGCAGTGCCTTACTTGGGAGTGATGAAATGTGCCATGAAGATTACAGTTAAAATATTTGAAGAGTTCAGTGGTTTCTATATCATTCTCAACTTGTCCAATAGGACCTTAGATTTCATGTTTATAGCTGGAATGGATTCTGGAACATGGAATTTGTTGGAATTTTGTAGCTTATTATATCCGTCCAATGGAGGTGGGTATTCTGGCCCCTTTTCCAGAAAATCAATTATATCCTAGTACGATCAATCAATCAATCACTAGTATTTATATACCGTTTTTCAACACAAAGTTCACAAAGCGGTTTACAGGCAAATAGTAACATTAAAGTTAAATGGCTTCCTGTCCCAAAAGGGCTCACAATCTAAAAGAATGGAGAACACCACCAGCAACAGCCATGAGAAAGACAGTGCTGGGGTGAAGAGGGACAACTGCTTTCCCCCTCCTAAATATAAGAGGACACCACTTGAAAAAGTGCCTCTTGCCCAGTTAGCAGGGGTACAAGTACTAGAAACTTAAATTTTGAAAGGGGGGGGTTATAACTTACTATATGAGTCAAATTTTTCCAATGAGACCTTTTTGGTTACCTGTGTTGGAAGTTAGTTTTCCTGTCCCTGTTCCTAAAAACTGTTTATTGCCCAGATCTCCTTCCCAACATGGGATTTGAAGTCATTTGGCATCGTACACTATCATTCCCAATGAATGGGTTATTGTTATCTTGCTTTGCTTCCTGAAGATCAGTTATTCAATACTGATTTGTTTAAAAAAAACAGGTCTTAGCTAAGAAGGTCAAGGTTTCCCCATGACCGAATGGTCTAGACCTGACTGACTGTAGGGGGCGGTGCTCATCTCCGTTTCTAAGGTGAAGACCATTTGTCCTAGGACAAGCTTCCATAGTCATGTGACCAGCACGGAACGCCGTTACCTTCCCACCAAAGTGGTACCTATTTATCTACTCGCATTTTTACATGCTTTTGAACTGCTGGGTTGGCAGGAGCTAGGACAAGCAACGGGAGCTCGCTCTATTGCACGGTCTCGAACTGCCAACCTCCCAGTCAACAAGCTCGCAGCTCAACAGTTTAACTCGCTGCGCCACCACGTCCCATAGCTAAGAAGGACCTAATACAATTTCAATTCTGCCTGGAAGTCATTTCCAAAATATTGTTCTCATGTGTCTCTAATATATGCCACTTTGATTTGGAAAATGTCAGCTCCAGTTTTTTCTAGGCTGTTCTGGATGAGTTTAAGCTGGGAAGGGGTTAATAAAAACATGCCATTGGGATGGTTTCAGATCTAAAATATTGCTTTTGACAGCACAGTCCTGTAAAGCATGCTGCTCCTGCGCCAGCTGGGTTTGGCCGCTGCAAGGGTGTTTCTGGGCTGGGGGAGAGTTGGAGGGAGGGTATTTCTGTGTGGGGGTTGGGTGCCAGCCTGGGGAAGGAGGTGGAGTTTGGATGCTGCCATTAGGCTGCATCCAAGTTCCTGTCCCCAGGCTGCACAGCCCCAATTCATGCTGCACAGCTTGCTCAGATCTGCGCCTGCTAAATAGCGGGCGCAGATCCGAGTAGCCCATTGGGGCGGCTGGTGACTACCCCTGAGTAAGGACACAAATGTGCCCTTTTCCCGTGGAGGCTCCAGGCAGCTCCCAACTTGTGCTGGATACAGTGCAGCCTGCCCACTCCAGCACAAGTTAAGATTGCACCCTGATTGTCTCTAACATATTCTGCTGCTTTGTTTATTTTTGCTTGGTTTCATTTATTAATGGCCCATTCTGGCCTTTTCACATTCACATTTTACACTGCCCCTCCCCAAAAAGCCCATCTAGAAAGGCAATTTTCCTTCCAAAGTTGCCTGTTATGCAATATAAGGAGCAGCAGTTAAAAGAGGAAACCCAGATATCTCTGGATTCCAGCTCTTAAATGCAAGAATTCAGAACAGTGGTATTCAGACATTTTAGACCGGGACCCACTTTTTAGAATGGCACTCATGTTGGGACCCACGAAAAGTGATGTCATTAACCTGGAAGTGATGTAGTAGCTGGACATGACATCATCCACATGGAAGTATCATCATTGTGACATAATCAAATGACACTCCTGGAATACAAACTGGCATTCTTGAATTGCAGCAATTGCACAACCATGAAACAGCCCTGACAAAAAGGAAGATTAGGTCAAAATATTAGGTAAAAGCACTTAACTAAAAACAAAATTTAAAAACCCTCACTTTAAAATTCAAACTGTTAACTCCCACAAAAGGAATATAGCAAGAGTAAGGTCTGCAGCTTCCAAGATGCCTGCTCCCAGCTTTCCATAGCCCACCTGACATCAGGTTGTGACCTTCCAAGTGGGTCCTGACCCAGTTTGAACACTTATTTAGATTACTGAAGAAGCTGAAGTTTCATTCCTTTCCTCTTGCCATGTTCTTTGAAGTGAACAGAGTATGCAAGAATTCAAAAATAATATGTTCTGGTAAACTTTCTGTAGGAAATTTATAATCTTATTGCATTAGCAACTATGGTTTTCGCTTTATAATAGATAATTTTGTGAACCACTTATTTGCTTCTCCCTGATCTCCTCCCCACCCTACCTGTCTCACTCAGTCAGCCTTTTCTCTTTCCTGAATCATTAGATTTATTTTTATCAGTATATGCTGGCTTTATTATTCATGAGTACTGGAGTGAAATGAAACTACTGTACGGATGGGAAAAGCATTAGCCCCTAACCAGTATTTCAAAGAACAGTCTTTTGCTGTATGTCACAACCTAATAAATGCTTTGTTGGTTTGATAAGTAAGAGGCTTTCAGTATCATCTTTATTTCAAGGAACAGCAACAGACATTTATTAAGAACACTACAGTAAGACCATCTCATCCAACACCTTAATTTATTTCTGTTACCTATTTGTGAAAGTCTTTCAGAACATAATTTTATTTATCTTTTGTCCAAGGAGCTCATGCTGGTGAATATACAGCAGTCCTATTTGATTTTACCATCACAATGAGAGTAAGAGGTAGGTTAGGCTGAGAGTTAATGGTAGGATCAAATCAGTTAAGAAGCTTCATGGCTGAGCAGCAATTTTGAAACTACATCTTGCTGGCTCAACACACAACTCACTAGGCTGTCTCTAAAACTGGACTAAAGTAGCATAGGTATAATACCTGTACTGCTCCCCTCCCCTTCAGTAAACATCATCAGTTCTACAGAGGAGATATTTCCTATTAGTTCTTAATCATACAGTACAAAATGATGTGTCTCATCAATAGACATTAGGGTGATCCTTTCAGTAATTCAAGAGTGGGCTGAAATGATCTCTAAATTACTGTTGCACCTCCTTTGGTCCGTGTTGAACTATTCCAACATGGGTTCCACTCTGGTCATCTTTAGTTGATAGAATACTCAGATTTTCTAAGAACACCCTATTAAAATGCCACTTCTTTTGGCTGGGATGGATGGGTCTGTTTCCATTTCATCCCAATCTCACAATTTCCTTTGATGTCCATTTCATTTCCTTCCACTACAATCCCCAGACTTTTTTTTGTCACCAGAAAAAATATTTGTTTTCCCAAGTGTTTGTACATATATCAGAAATACATAATTCATGTGAGATACAGGTGGAGCCTTCCCATCCACAGTTTTCCCATCTGCTGATTTGACTCAGAGCGCAATCCTAAACCGGAGTTAGGCCGGCATAAACTAAGCCAGCAAAGTTTGGTCGGCACAAGGGCCACCATAAAGCATGTTTGGACTACTCTCGGAGTCAGGGAGGATGGCTCACGTCTGTGTGCGGCTTCTCTGACTCCGAGACTGATCCAAACATACTTCACGGTGTCCCTTGTGCTGGCCAAACTTTGCTGGCTTAGTTTATGCCGGCCTAACTCAATTTAGGATTGCGCCCTTAGTGTGACCTCAGAAGAGAAGGGCTCTTGGTTAAACAAACGCATGCCATTAATTATGCATTTTTAAAAAGCTGTTCTTACCATGGCAACACAGCTGCAGTCATGAAATCTGCAGCCAATCTCATTAGCTCTGAGATCAGACCTCTTCGCTCATCCTGGGAAGTGTGATTAATCACTTCCGTTTTGCATTTTTCGCCTTGCTCCAGGCCGAAGGGCTTATCTCAGCTAATGGATACTAATTGCTCTAAACCCCTGGAGAATGGCTGTAGCCATGGTAAGAGAAACTTTTTTAAAGCTAATTAACAGCATGATTTCATTTAATATGTTTTTTGCATCTGTGAGGGTTCCTGGAAGGGATAAAAAGGCTCCACCTGTATGCTCAAATGTGTGGACTGCATAAAATCCATATAAGTCTCTATATGCTTAAAAACCTGATCTGTGGAGGGGAAGGGGGTTGCATTCCATGCAAATTTTATTAAGAGAGGAATTTGGTAATAATAGCCTTGTCTTTCTGTACTTACCTTAAATAGGAGACCTTATTGAACTATTGCCCTTGAAGATGTGTGGCAGTTAGTCTAAGGGCATAATCCAGACCAGCATTTCAGCTGGCGCATATCACTTGCATAGGCCAAAGATTGTAGCAAATGTGCCAGAGGGCACATCTCCGCCATTAGACGCAGGCTCGGCCTGCCCCAGAGAGCCCGCAAGTAGGACTGACTGAGATTGGCCATGTGGGGCCCTGAGGAGGGCAGGGGGAAGGTGGATTGGGGCAGAGAAGGTGGATAAAAGATGGGTGGTCTGGCCCAGGGAGGGGGTGGAGTCAGCGATTGTATCTGGTAATGAAGATCCGGAATGCTGGGTGGGACTTACGTGTGATTGGCAGCCCGTCTGATCCGCTGCCTGCCTGCCCGCCGTGCGGGCTGCTCCTGGTTGGCGCGCCCCACTGCTGCTCGCCCAGGCACCTGGCACGCCCCCACCCATCCCCCCCCGGAGAGCAGGCGCCCCCTCCGGGGCCAGGGTAGCCCACGCGGTGGGCGGGCAGGCGGCGGAACGGAACAGACCGGCTGCCAATCACACATAAGTCCCGCCCAGCGTTCCAGATCTTCATTACCAGATACCATCGCTGGGTGGAGTGAAGTCCTACACTTACGCCAACTCCTACTTTGCTGACGCAGATTCCAGAAGTCTTATTGGGTGTGCTGGGACTTACCCCGGGGTAAGGGGAAAATATCCCCTTGCCCCGATTCAGCTTCAAGCTTCTTCCTACAATGCAGTGGATACATGTTGGCTACCTTCTTACCTACCTTTTCTGGTGCAGTATAGGATTGGGCTGTCCGTTAATCCTTCATTTGATACCAGATTGAGTTTCACCTCTCTTTTTCCCCCTTTCCATTCTAAACACTCAGCCAACCATATTACATCAGCCAACCTCCTCTCATATAAAGAAAGCAAAATGATTCTTGGAACACTTTAGATTTGAGGATGGGGCAACTTGAGAATATTGATTACAAAATGAAAATGTGCTCAAATAATGCAGGTTGATTTCAACAGCTTGGAAGTAACATGGGTTATAGAATTTCACCCACAGGCATCAACAAGTTTTCTCCCTCGATACAGAAATAATTGTGCTAAAATTTCAACAGTAGTAGTCCTTTGAAATACTATATCCAGAAAAATCCCTTTTCTCATGCAAAATGCTTGCCAGAAATCACCTGGCCTCAGCAGAGCTCATAACACCTGGCAATATGTATATCAAATCTGTCCAATGACTTCGTTTTGTGTGTGCCTGTTGAGTTCCACATTCTGCTGTTGCCTGACTCCCTGAGGGTTTCCGGAGAGACATAAGGAAAGCCATTTGTTATTGGCTTCCTTCGCTGAAAAGAACAGCTTTTGTATTTAGTGGGAGGTTCACTGAGGCAAGGTGAAACTCACACAGGTCCCCAAGCTCCCGTGTTTTAAATCTCTTCAGCTTGTTTGTTCTTTTGTTCGCCTGTCATTGTGCAGTGAACAGCATGGCCAGTGTCTGCCTTTGGCATCAGACAGAGATGCCAATTGGGGATAGGTGAAAACCAAAAGCCCAGGGCAGCCGTTGGGAGGAAACATGTTTACACTGATCAGCTTTGCTGCTATGTGGAAAAGGCTGAGGCACTGTTGGGAGGACAGCAGTTCCATGTGGGTTGTTATGTCACCCAAGAGTAGCTTTCGAAAGCTACTGCCTGGTTCTATTTGATTCATGGAATGTTTAACTTTCAGGCTAACCAAGGCTGTTCGGGAGCTGATCAAGGTATTTCTCCCAAACAAAGCTGGTAAAGTGTTGAAGTAAGACAGGACCAGGAACCAGCAGAGTTCTTTGGTGTGTGTGTGTGTGTGTGTGTGTGTGTGTGTGTGTCTGTCTGTCTGTCTGTCTCTGTGTGTTCCTGATGGATAGCAACATCTCATCATCAAGCAGGCAAACACTTTCCTGTTAAGTGACACAACATCAGCACCAGATAGCTTGGAAAATGTAATTAAAAAGAAAAATCAATTACAGCCATGCCCCAGTATCCACTGATTCAGTATCCATGGTTTCAGTTATCCACAGATACCATGGATAGTGGGATGCGTATTAAAAAGAGGGGAACATTAAACATCTTTTTTTTTAATCTTGTTTGTAGCAAAACCACTGATGTTCCCCTAACTGTAAAAAGGCATCCCCAGTATCCATGGTTTCAAGTATCTCCAGGATGTCCGGAACAGAACCCCAGTGGATACAGGGGCATGACTGTATTTTGATTCATTATTTACAATGGAATGGTGTTTTTCCCCCGGCAACACTGCCTTCCAGATGTCTTGGGACCATACATCTTGACTGGCCTTTGTGGATGTCAATTTATGGATAGGTCAATCTTACCTAGGGCTCATAGTGGCAGATCTCAAGTCCTGGACTAACACGGCAAAAGTCATGTTGCTGTTGTGCGCACAAAAGCCATGTTGCTGTTGTGCACACAGTAGTAGTCCTTTGAAATACTATATCCAGCAAAATCCCTTTTCTCATGCAGAATGCGTGCCAGAAATCACCTGGCCTCAGCAGAGCTTATAACACCTGGCAATATGTATGTCAAAACTGTCCAATGACCAGAGACCCTGTGCAGGTTAGTCAGCAGCAGGGACAGTTCAGAGGAGGACCTCAATGGTAGCTACGCACACCAAGGTCCTTTTCCCCCTTTCCCTGCCCTGAACTGCCCCTTGGACCTATGCCAGCTGACTTCTGAGGAGACTCATTGGATACCAGCAGGCCTGTAGGGAAATACATAATAACTATTTTTACTTTTCTATCCTGGGCCACTCTGGTTGCCAGATCTAACTGGCATGCCGCACATGCTTTGTCAACAGCGCTGCACGCTGTGGGCTGGCTGGGTCCTCAGGCTGCAGTCCTAGTCACCCTTACCTGGGAGTCGGCTCCATTAACTATCATGAGTAGACTCCTTCTATTCTGTTAACTACTTCTGAGTAGACATGCATATGATTAAGCTATAATATTTCAATAAGTAATATCATAGTAACATATGTGATATTAAAGTATGTTGATTACTCAGACATATGAATAGTAAATTCAGTGGGTCCTCGGTATCCATGGGAGATTGGTTCCACTACCCCCCACCAGCGGCGTCATGCAGCCGGAACGCTGGGCGGGAGGAACAGGTGAGCGACAGCCCACCCGTTGCGTTCCGGTCCATTTCGCCGTCTTCCCCGCCCCCACGGGGGCGGGGAAGACAGCAAAACAGAGCGAAGACGGCGAAACGGAGCGGTACGCAACGGGCGGGCTGCCGCTCACCCATTCCTCCCACCCAGCGTTCCGGCTGCATGACACGGCTGCCCCCCACCCCTGTGGATACCAAAGTCCCAGGTAATGAAATCCATGGGAGGCCAGGCTCATGGCACCGCAGGGACTCCCTTGAGGGCTGCACAGGGCACTCTGGAGACTTCTGGTCTCATCCTGGAGGCCTTCAGCCCACTCCACAGTCCTTCCCTGACCTCGGTACACCTCCCAGATGCAAACAGAAGCCATTTTCGGTCATGTCCTGGAAAACGCCCAACGCTCTCTGAGCCAGGGCTCAGCACCCGCAGAGACTCAAAACTGCAGGTGCTGAATCCTTGGATAAGGAAGGCCCACTGTAAAATTAGTTTGAATACTAAAGATTCCAGAAATTAAATTTATATGCAATAATATGATCATGCCTCTTCCTGTAGTATTCCTTCACTCTAGTGCAGTGGTTCCCAACTGTTTTTTGGCCATGCCCCACCTAAGCATCTCTAAAATCCTGATGCCCCCCCCCCGTGACATATAATTCTTATTATTCAAAAAATGAACTCCTATTCACATGGAGGAAGCCTAAAAAGCTGTTAACTTGGTTTAAACAAGGTTCCAAAGGACATGGCATCCATGAAAGAGAAAAATACAAGATGGCGTGGAAAGAGGGAAATTTAAAAACATTCTTAGCTTAATTTATGAATAATAATAAGATATAAGAACAATTAGCGGGCTTTCAAATTCACTGTTAATAACTTTAAAAAATTTCAAAAAATTCACTGTTAATAGCTCATTCTCGAATTGCCCCCCTTAAGAATCAAATTGCCCCCCCCCCATGGGGAGTGTGCCTCACATAGGGAGCCACTGCTCTAGTGCCTATTTTCTTCAATGGCATCTACCATAGTGCTGATTCAGATTGTGTTACTTGGCTTTCTGAGAAAGCATCCCTGGCATTCTGGGAGTTATTACTTATATAGTTGTACTGGACCTGCTTTTAGGGCTTCTGCTTAGATTTTGGTTGGCAAAAAAACCGACACTGATCGCAAGTTCTGTCTAGTTTTGTTTTCTATCTCAAGATATTTTTCTTCCTTTCCATAACAATGAGCTAGGCAGTGAATAAAGTACAATCTTTCTTTACATGCCCTTGTACGTTTTGAGCAGAAAGATTTGAATAACAGCTTATTTTTGTTTAAGGAATCATTATATTCTTTATAATTTTATCCTAAGAGAATTCCCACTTTCAGGTCCATATGGTTTGGCATAGTTACTTGAACCATCTGGATTGTTTTATGGAAGCCATTTTTTTTTAAAATGGCTATATACTTGTAGCATTAGATACCCTACTGTACATTCTGATATAAGTTTATGCAGGAAAATTAATATGGGAAAAGTGTTGTATGGTTGTATTGGTTAGATCAACATATGAACATAAATTAAGCAGATCATTTTAATGCATGTTTGCCTATTCTGGGGTCCTATTTTATTCAATAAGAGCTTCATATCAAACAAAAGACATAGACTTTCAGCTGTGGTATTTAAACTTACATTTTAATTAACTTGTCCATTAACTACAATCAGCCACTTAAAGTTACAGTAACTTTCATGGTTGGGTTACAAAGGGCTATCGCAGAACTTTCAGAACTTCAGATTCTCTTCATCCTTCATCCTTTGTGCAACCCCAATTACTCAATTACCCAATTACATATTAGTTGGAGTGCCATGTAATATGCTTCAAAGAGTTGCAGAACAGTGTTGGGACTATGGGTGGCCAAATCTAAATTTAGACCACCTAGAAGGAATGTTGTCTAGCCCAAGATCTCTGATGTCCAGCTGGAGGGCTATAGAAGTTGGAACATGAAATGCAGCATTTAGAACAGTGTTTCCCAAAATGTGGGTAGGGACCCATCAGTGGGTCACGAGCCAATTTTTGGTGGTTCGTGAAGAGTTTTTGAAACTCTTTTGATCTCTTTTGATCTAAAAAACTTTGCAAGCACTCTTGGCCAGTTTGCCTAAGAAAATAGCTGGAACGCTAACCTGTGATATATGAAATAATCTTAATACAAATTAAAATGTCACATTTTCTTTTCTCTAATAATTGCCATCCTGCGTTTGTGTGTGATTGGGTGTGATCATGTATCATCAGTTTCATGTGCCATCTTTTTTCTGGCCTGGAAGTCTCACAAGACTCCAATTATTATTAATAAATAATGTTGATAATAAAAATATTGTTTCTTTCTAGTTCTCTCTTTTAGAAGTTAGTGCTCTATTCACCAGGCAAGGGAAGATGGATGAGGTTCCAACAATTCAGATATGTTACCTGCTAATTCCAGAGACAGATGCTGCACACCTTTGTTCCCTTCCTCACCTGAAACGAGCTTTGACACCTGAGCAGACCAGCAGTCCACAGTTGTTTGCTAGGCTAGGTCTCAGTCTCATACTACAACATTCCTGGTTCAAGAGTCCCTGGAAGAGGGAAAAGTAGAAGCGATGCACAGAAGTTGCCTGAACAACTACACAGAGATGAAACCAAGCTCAAATACTCAGTTTGAAATCTATATTCTAAATGCATTTGAGCACGCAATCCTAACCTGGAGTTAGGCCAGCACAGTTTGGCCAGCACAAGGGCCACCGTCAAGTGTGTTTGGAACACTGCCTGAGTCAGGGAGGATGGCACATATCTGTGTACTGGCCTCTCTGACTCCAAGAGTGGTCATACTTTATGGTGTCCCTTGTGCCAGCCAAACTTTGCTGGCACCTTTGCTGGGCCAGCCTGACCCCAGGTTAGGATTGTGCCCTGAATAAGTGTAAAGCTCATAATTTGACCATATATGCCTGTAAAGTAAGTAACCAGGATTCCTGCAATTTGTGAACAAGGACTAAAAGGCAAGGAAGGCACAAAGTAGTCCACTTATTTCAGGGCTCCTTTTTTCATATGTCTTCAAGCAATGGCATGATGATCATAAGCTGTATTTGTGCTAACCTAAAAAGAAACTATTTCAGAAGATTAAGACTTGTGTAAATAAACTGAAGCACTTCCATGGAACTGAGCCAAGCTATAACCATTAACCATTAATGCCAGAGAAGCAGTAGGCACTTTCACAATAATTTTGAGCTCAAGGCTAAGCACTATATTTTGGGGTTTTATCCAAGGAACACAAAAAGCATTTCTCCAAAGTGTAAATTCTCTGTGATTTCTCCATATGAATGCTTGGTATTGCTCCACATTCATTTACTCTTCAAATACCACTGTTATCTTAGATCTGTGCTGGGCTTCTGATGCTCTTTTCTCTTTATATTGCTCCCTCCTACTCCTTTTTTCACCTCATGCCTCTACTTTTTGCATACTTTCTAGCAGATCTAAGCAGATATTTCTCAGCTGCAACTTGGAGTGTGTAGATTTTTTTTTCCTATTGTACATTATGGTTACCACTGGGACTGCAGAGTGCAGGATTGACTTCAGGAGGATTGGGGTAGCTAAGCCTTCTCTACATTTTTCCTCCACTGACAGAGCAACCAATGAAACAAGTGATCTTTTGGTCTAGGTGCAAAGCTCATTGTTAGGGTGCTATCCTAAGAAACTTTCCAGCACTGACATAGCTGTGCTTCATGTGGGGCACGTGTTTCATCCTGCAGCTGGGAAGCAGTAACAGAGGCGTCCTCAAGGAAAGGGAATGTTTGTTCCCTTACCTCAAAAAGCACCTACCCCAGTGCTGGAAAGTTGGTTAGTATTACACCCTTAGTGAGAACTGATTCAAGAGACAGGCGAGGCAGAGTTTTCAAATTTTCAAGATTTAATTTCAAAGTTACAATCTATAATTGTGAAAACACATATTTCTGGTATGTGTGTGTATGAGATATTACTAGGTTGTGGTGTGAGCATTTGTCTTACCCAATTGGGTAAGTGTTTGTCTTACCCAATTACAAGTGTGTATGCATTTGTAATTGGTGCACTGGTACAAAAAGAAAAAGGAATGATTTTCAGGTTAGGTTGTTTTAGGAGAACCATACACTTTTGCTCCCATCCTTAAGGTCAGGGAGGTGAAAGTAGGAGTGAGACAGAGGGAAGGGAAGTTATGAAGGGAAAAGAAAGTTTCGATGTGCGATCATAGCTGCCTTCTTGGAGACAGCTTTCCAAGTCTTGGTTCTAGGTTCTGTGCAGAGTTTTGGAGACCCAAGAATGGGGAAAAGAGAAAAGGTAGCCTTTGCCTCACACTCAGGTCACAAAATCACTTGGCAGGCTGCCAATATTTGTGGGATTTTGGAGGACTGTGAACCTGCTGGTCTAGTCAGGCATAGTCTAGCCAGGCATGGGAGGACCCTAAACCAGATCATAGGCACGAGGGCCTCTATAACTGGAAGTACTACCTAGCGAGAAATTAATTTTTGAGTTTCTAGGCCACATTCACACAGTCTAGATAGTGATATTCTAACTTCTGTCAAACTCAAAATACAACAGGTCACACAAACTGAGGAATGAATTCACACTAGCAACTGAGGGATGAATGTTACATTATCTTTCTGATATGATGCGACAGTCCAAAAGATAGGGTGGCTCCACAGTAGTTAAACTTTGAGCCTTGTACCAGCACATTGTGAATTTAAAGCAGTGGTTCTCAAATTTTATAGACCAGGAACCACGATTTACAATGGTAATCGTGTCGGGACCAGCAGTAAGTGATGTCATTAACCTGGAAGTGATGTCATAGCCAGAAGAGAAATCATCAAACAGAAAGTGCCATCATTATGACATAATCAAATGACACTCCTGGAATGCAAACTGGTATTCTTAGACTACACCAATTATACAACCATGAAGCATCCCTGACAGAAAGAAAGATTAGGACAAAATATTACGTAAAGGCATTAAACAAATTTTTTAAAAAAAACAACCTCCATTGAAAATTCAAAGTGTAAACACTCTCAGAAGGAATATAGCAAGAGTAAGGTCTGCAGCTTCCAAGATGGCTGCTCCTGACCCACAGTTTGAGAAACACTGATTTAAAGCCTTCTCCAGAATATATGACTTGCACTGTATTCTTGCATTAGCCAAATACAGGAGTTTTGAGTGCCTGACCTTAAGTGTTAGAAAGAGCAGTGTCCATAATTTATTTTACTGTCCATTGATGCATAGAAGAATATCAGGAAAATAGTCTAGAGTGCAATGCAGGATCTGTATGGACTGTTGGGTTTGGTTTAAGTAGTGCTGCCTGGCATCAAGGCACATGTAGTCCATATTTGCATATGTGGGCATAGTTGCAATGAAAATAAAATTCAAGAAAAATCAGCATAGATAACTTCACATTTTTTTACCTGGGTCCTGAATTCTTGTATCCTTAGAACACATGCAGTCCAGAAAATGACTAAAGATGCATACCCCTGTAATGTTCGGGTGGTCTGATAAATGCTTGAAAGCTGGTCTTCACACTCACTTGGTCCAGGGATATACAGTAAGTGAATGATGGGATTGCCAATTGACACTGCTTCTGTAAAGTTGTATAAATTGTAGGTTGTATGTTGTGTGAACCGTCGCCACTAAAAGGTGTCCACCTTGCATATTCTTGTACAAACAGTAAAATTGGCACTCCGATGTGCCAGAATATACTGAATTTCCGACTTTTTGAAAGTATGACCTACAGCAGGGATGCTTAAATGATGAATAAGATTGAAGAAGAATTGAGGCACTGGAGGATTGATTTAATCAGTTTCAGTATCTGGCATCTCTGGGTAAAGGATCTCAGACTGTAGATCTCAAGACCTGCCTTTGATCTTGAAGAGCTGTTGTCATCCATAGTGTGCAAGATGTACTAATAGTCTGACTCACAGCCCAATCCTATCCAGGATTGAGTTGCTGGATAGAACGAGTTATGACAGCATAAGTCACTTGCACTGTTGTAAAATGGCTGCTGGTGGCATGTGCAGAAAATGTAACACATGCCTTTTTGGTGAAGCTGCACTGGTGCATCTGATTGGGCCCCTCAGTGTGTAATACTGTCTTCGTAATACTTTTCTAACAATGAAATACATATTACAAATTGTTTAGCAATAGAAGCTTGGATGGATAGAAGCTTGTTTTTCACATTAAAATAGATGCTCAGGATTTGAGCCTGTCATCTGTTTTAGCTTTTAGAATTACCTTCCAGATATGATGCATGGCTGGATTCAATAACATTTGAAATAGCGAAACCACATGGATGATGTGGTTTCTTCCCAGACCAGCACCATCTCTCTTTGCAGGAAAGTGATACTGTTGCTGAAGTAACTGTGTTGCCCCCGGGGTTCACCTTTTGGGAACATCCTATTCCAAATATTCCTGGTGTAACATGGGACTCCACTGGACCAAAGCAACCGACATATCAGAAAGGTAATGTAGTATCCATCCCTTAGTTGCTTGGTGTGACCAAGCAAATGACCTTCTGTATTTTGAATTTGACAGAAGTTAGGCGATCATTTATTTTATCACAAGGAAGCAGTTCATTCCAATACATTTTCTAAGAGCAGCAAAACCATCTGGAACAGTGAGGTACCCTCCAAGCCCTCAATGAGTTGCCCTGACTCCTCTCTGAGATAATAGAGGCTTAGAATAGTTATATCTGTAGAGGTGGCTTCAGTCTAGCTGCATTCCTGAAGAGATAAAAAGCAGTCCTTGAAATGATAGGTCATTAGCCCTGTTCAAAGAGAACTATATGCAATACACTCTAAAAGAATGGCAGTTGAAAAGCAGGAAAATTCCTTTAGGAATTCTGTGGATTAGAAAGAAAGCAGCTTTGCCCTTTTGCTTACAAACCAAAATGTGTTTAAACATCCTGCTACCAGCTTTTTGAATCAATAGAGCAGTTCTGAGATTTCAGAGCCAGATTGCTGGAGTGGTTGAAGACAAATACTAGGGACACTGTGAACTCGCTGGTTCTATACATGGAAAGTGTATTTTTGGTGTATTTCGGCTCAGTCCAGTGCACAGAGGCACTTGTCACACTGGAGCAGCTGCATTGGTACAGGGGGTAGGATCGGGCTACCCGTTTCTTTCAGGGATATATACCATACTGCTTTTTCTCATGGACATTCTCAAGGAAGTTTATGAGTATAGTAGAATCCCAATTATCTGACTAAATGGGACAAATAGGTGGTCAGATTACCGAAAATGTTAGATAATGTGAAAAAGGAGGGGAGGGACAAATTGCAAGGAAAATGGAAGCACAGCATAAGTATAAAATCAGGTTATTAGTAATTATTCTACAGTACTGCTAACATAATGGAGTATATTTTGATTTTGCTTTATTAAAAGAAATAAATTACAATTAAGTAAACTGGACAATGAATTTTAAATTATATGTGGCATTAAGTATAGAGTATGGCAAAAACCAAAACTCATTATTTAAGAAAATGAAAGCTTGGAAGTTGCCCAGCTTTGCTTCTCTTCCTTGCAGCAAGGTTGTGCCAGCATCTCAATAACATGACAGCAGTAGCAGTTGTGTCCCTTTCTTCTTCACTGTAAACCAGTGCTGCCTTGAGTGTCTTTACCCCTTTGCTGTGACCCATTCTCTCTGTTTTGTCAGAGTGCTGGCAGAGAAAGCAGCAGTGGGAGTGGGCAAAATACTATGCATGCGGATGTAGCGCAACACTGTAATAACACATAGTATAGCTATCTATATATATCAGTGGTGTCATCTAAATGATTTAAGAACAGGTACTCACTTTTGATTCGCACATGTCGAGACCCGCCCACCGGAAGTGACGTCATAAGCCAGAAGTGATGTCGTGGCAGGAAGTGACATGGAAAAAGCCCTTTTTGAGGCCTCAGATGATTTTAAACTGACCGAACAGTTGCAACAGTATTCCACAGCACCCCCAGAACATGTTAAGGAGCCTGGCATCATGTTAAAACCCCAGAGCAACTCATTTTTCAGTGGCAAGGAAAGGAAAGGCTCCGCTCGCTGCCTGCCTGCCTGCCTGGCTCTGAGAACATGCAGGCAACTCAAACATGCAGGAAATTCAAACATTGCAGAGGGCGGAGTCAACGAGTGGGCGGGCGAATGGGCGGGGCCACCTGTAATCCTAGAAACCGGTACTCGCGTACCCCCGCGTACCCACTGCATGACATCACTGATATATATATAAAGAAGAGCGTGTGTTGTGTGTGTGTGTGTATGTTTCGCATAGGCTTCGCAACGCCTGGAGCGATCGGCACGAAACTCGGCACGCATACACCTTGCGGCCTGGCGATAAACACTGCGGGGGGTTGGGCCCCCCAGTGCCCCTGGGGGTGGGGGTACGCGGGGGTCCCCGCATGAAAACAGTCAAAAACGGCCGAAATTTGTGTCAAATCCGTAGTTTCCAGGGTCGCTGGGACAAGCGGCGATGCTCCAGACGCCGTTGGAGTCCGGGTTCAGCCCTCCCTCGACGTGGGGGGCAACAAGGGGTGCAAAACAAAATGTCCGCCATGCCCTGCTGGAATGCCTGGACCGATTGGCACCAAACTCGGCATACGGAAGCCTAGTGGCCTGGCCACAAACACTGCGGGTGTTGGGGGCCCCTAGCACCCCCTGGGGCAGGGGTGCACAGGGGGCCCCACATGAAGACGGCCAAAAATGGCTGAAATCGGCGTCGAGTCCGTAGTTTCCGGGGTCGCCGAGACGAGCGGCGACACTCCTGACGCCGCTGGAGTCTGGGTTCAGGCCCCCCTCGGCACGGGGGGCCAGAAGGGGTGAGAAACAAAACATTCGCCATGCCGTGCTGGAACGCCTGGAGCAACGCACACCAAACCCAGCACGCGTGTGCCATGCGGCCTGGCGACAAACACTGCGGGGGTCAGGTCCCCCCAGGTGCCCCCAGGGGTGGGGTGCGCAGGGGGCCCCACATGAAAACGGTCAACAATGGCCAAAATTGGTGTTGAATCCATAGTTTCCAGGGTCGCCGAGGCGAGCAGTGACGCACCCGACACGGTTGGAGTCCGGGTTCGGCCCCTGTCAGCATGGGGGGCGAGAAGGGGTGCAAAACTCATAAACTCTGGAAGATCATTTTGTTACCCGGGCAACACTGGGTAACAAAAAGCTAGTGTCAAATAAAGCGGAATGTCAACTGAAGGTTGGATAACTGAGGCACTAATTTACCATGATTCTTTTGAATCAGTTACATCTCTATATGGGGAGATTTGACTTCAGTGGAGCCACAGCATGGGAATTGTCTAGATCAGTGCTTCCCAAAGTGTGGGTCGTGACACACCATTGAGAAGCAAGACTGGGTCATTCCCTCTTAAGGGGAATGATGTGCCCTGATGGCTCTGCACCATCCGAGCAGTCCAAACATCTGGGCAGGAGTTTGGGGACCTCTGGTCTAGATCCTTGGCAAAGAATGTGTGAAACACTCCCAAGAATTGAAGATACCTCTTTTGGCTAATCTCAGAATTCCCCAGATGCATGTTACAGGTGAAATGTGATGGCAACAGTAGCTACTGTGGGACAATGTAGAATATTTTACAGCGGTTCTGTGGCCCGCCAGTGGATCACAACCCAATTTTTGGTGGGTTGCAAAACTGACAAGGCAGGTTAGACTATGTGCACAAGTCTGCAAGTCAGCCTGCTTCTTGGGAGGAGCACTGCTGCCCAATCACCAGAGGCATACCTAGAGGGGAATCACAGCACTAAGTTTTGCAAGCAGCTGCTCCCCCTCCTTTTTGGAGCAGTTCATAGCCAATGTAGCCTCTGCTTTGCTCTAACCACTGCAAATGGTTTCAAAGAGGAAGGGGAGTGGCTGCTTGCAAAACTTAGTGCTATGATCCTCCTCTAGGTATGCCACTGCCAATCACCATTATGGTCACAGAGGCTTGAGCAGCTGCAAAGTGCAATTTTTTTTTAAGGTGATGCTAAAAGGTTTGGGAATCACTGTTAAAAGAAGACTTGATCAGATTGCAAAAAGGTAATTTGAGGGAAAGCCCATTTTGAGACGGATCAGTCTCCTAAAAAGAAAAAAAAACTGAAAACAGGCAAGGAGATAAATCTCAACGGAAACTGCATTAAGGGTTCTTAGAAAGCTTGACCTTCTCAAAAGAATGTAGAGACCCTGAAAGCATGATGTAATTGAATCCCAAAGAACAAGACCAGAAGAACCAGAAGAATCCCAAAGAACTTTTACCATTGGAGTAGTTCTGCAGGGCCTCATTTAAGCAAGCACCAGCCAGGCTTGCAAAAGTCCGTTTGATAAGACTGTTTGACAGGACATCAAAGCAGCTGTACATGGGATATGGAACAGTGGCCTATGCTGTATCCGTGCTTGTTAGGGGGAGGCTGGCGGTCTATTTGGGGTAAGGGATATTTTCCCCTTACACTGGATAATGTTCCAGCCTGCCCAGTGGGGCTACTCAGGTCTGTGCCAGCTAAATAGTTGGTGTAAATCCAAGCAGCCTTGTGTAAGACGTGCAGGCCCTAAATGGGGGTTAGGATACAATTGAGACCTCCTCTGCCATCCCTGCCCTCTCCCTGGCCTGAACTGCCCCTCCCCACACTCTCCCACTCCCTGTTCTCCTACCCTCACCACCTCTGTTCGGTCTTCCCACCATCCTCCTTTGCTGCTCAGCAGAATATTCACCTTTGCCAGTAGCAGGGATGCAGCATCAGCAGGCTGGCGCAGGCCTTTCCACTAGTGATGCTTGCCTCAGAGTAGTAAAAAATGTATTTAACAGGACATTTGTTACACTTTAGGCTGGTGCAGTGGCTTCTGCATCAGCAGAGCTTTACATTAGGATTTGCTGTGCAAGTGCATATTTGAAAATAATATTGGATATATGTAATAGTTTGGAAGTTCTCAGCATGTTTACACAGAAGCCTCATTTTGTTCAGTGGGACTGACTCCCAGATCAGTATGCATAAGATAGCAGGCTTCTTGTGTATAATACAACTGTGGTTCCAAAACAAACCACTAGAGCAGGGGTGTCCAACCTTTTCGCTTCCCAGAGCCACACTGGAAGAAGACGAGTTGGTTTGGGCTGCATATAAACACTAAAGATAGCTGATCATCCAAAAAACCATAGAAAACATAGTTAACATATTAAAAGGCACACTTGTGTCTTCTCTAGTGGCTGTTGCTGGTGGTGCTCTGCATTTTTGTAGATTGGGAGCCATTTGGGGTGTGTGGGGACAGAGGCAACCGAAGCCAGGTCGAGGGCGATCCACCCACATGCTTATGGAAGAGGAGGGGGGAGGGGGGAGCATAAACACAACTTTCCACAGCATTTTCTTCTGACTTACACAGGCGCAGGGGATTGGGAACTCGGGGAGGGAGGCATTTGGTGTGTGTGGGGACAGAGGCAACCGAAGCCAGGTCGAAGGCGATCCACCCAGTGCCAGTGTCCCTCCCCTGTAGCAAGAGCAGCCTCCTGCGCGTCCTGCCTTCGAATTGCGCAGCAGAGGAGATCATGAGCCCGCAGTTCCTGCCTTTTAGTTCCAGGGTTCGGAATCCCGGGCAATGAATCGTGCCTGCCCTGCTTCCTCCCCACTCTTGCCCAATAGGTTTCCAGAGAAACTCTCACCGCTCACACTCACTCCCACGAAGTGTTTGCTGTAGGTACACTTGAAGTTGAGTCACAATCATCCTCTTCACGTGGTGTCAAAGCCCAACGGGTAGAGGCTAAAAAAAAGCGAGGCTGTACCTGCAAACGACGCCTTCCCTGAGTTCCCTCACAAGGCGGGCGAAGAGCCAGCCCAGCACAAAGGAAAAGCCTCTGGATGGGCACAGCAGGCAGCTCAGGATGCGGGTCAGCGGGCCAAGCAGCGCAAAGACAGCAGTGCACTCTGGAGAGCCACACTGCCACCCGGCTGGATTTGAAGCCGGCAACTGGCCCCGCCCCTTCTGGGGGTATTGGGGGTCACTTTCAGGACCACGAAGCCAAAAAAAAAAAAACCCGATGCAAAAAAATAAAATAAAAACGAGGCCAAAAAAAAAAAACGGAGCAAAGCGAACCGGGTCAATCCCATGACTGAGCAAGTCTGGTTGGGCGGCATCCATAGGCGTCCTGGGCCGCATGCAGTCCACGGGCCGCGGGTTGGACAAGCCTGCACTAGAGGAACCAGAAGCAGGACATTCCCCCTTAAGTGGAGTGGCTCTGCAGGGATAACAGCAATGACAACCAGTGGCATGCCTAGGACATTTGACACCCAGGGCCCAAAAATGTTTGATACCCCTCCCCAATACAACAAATTTATTTTTATATATTTTCACATTTTATACCACCCTTCCTCCAAAGAGCTTAGAGTGGTGTGCATGGTTCCTCCCTTCTTTTGTCCTCACAACAACCCTGTGAGGCTGAGAGATAGTAATAGTCATGACATGAAATTAAATATAATAATAATAATAATAATAATAATAATAATAATAATAATTATTATTATTATTATTATTATTATTATTATTATTATTATTATTGCGTCCGTCTTCACAGCAGAAGAACTTGGGCAGATACCACAGCCCGAACAGCCCTTCCTAACTAAGGAATTAAAGCAGATAATGGTGAATAAGGAAGATGTTTTAGATCAAATTGATAAACTACATATAAATAAGTCACCAGGCCCAGATGGTATACATCCAAGAGTTATTAAGGAACTAAAGAACGAAGTTGCTGACCTCTTAACTAGAGTATGCAACTTGTCCCTTCAAACGGCCACGGTGCCAGAGGATTGGAGGATAGCCAATGTCACGCCAATCTTTAAAAAAGGGAGAAGGGGGGACCCTGGAAACTACAGGCTGGTCAGCCTAACGTCTGTTCCGGGTAAGATGGTGGAAAGCCTTATCAAAGATAAAATCCTAAAACACATAGAGGAACAAGTACTGCTAAAAGAAAGTCAGCATGGCTTCTGTAAGGGTAAGTCTTGCCTCACAAACCTTTTGGAATTCTTTGAAAAGGTCAACAGGCACGTGGATGTGGGTGAACCTGTGGATATCATATACCTGGATTTTCAGAAGGCGTTTGACACGGTCCCCCACCAAAGGCTGCTGAAGAAACTTCACAGTCAGGGAATAAGAGGGCAGGTCCTCTTATGGATCCAGAATTGGTTGAGGGCCAGGAAACAGAGAGTGGGGGTAAATGGGCAATTTTCAGAATGGAGAGAGGTGAAAAGTGGAGTGCCCCAGGGATCTGTCTTGGGGCCCGTGCTTTTCAACTTATTCATAAATGACTTAGAGACAGGGATAAGCAGCGAGGTGGCCAAGTTTGCAGATGACACAAAACTTTTCCGGGTGGTGAAAACCAGAGAGGATTGTGAAGAGCTCCAGAAGGATCTCTCCAAGTTGGGGGAATGGGCAGCCAAATGGCAGATGCGTTTCAACGTAAACAAATGTAAAGTGATGCACATTGGGGCCAAAAACCAAAACTTCACCTATAGGCTAATGGGTTCTGAGCTGTCTGTGACAGCTCAGGAGAGAGATCTTGGGGTGCTGGTGGACAATTCCATGAAGGTATCGACCCAGTGTGCGGCAGCAATTAAGAAAGCCAATTCCATGCTCGGGGTAATTAAAAAAGGGGTTGAGAATAAAACAGCCAATATTATCATGCCATTGTACAAAGCAATGGTAAGGCCGCACCTGGAATGTTGTGTCCAGTTCTGGTCGCCGCATCTCAAAAAGGACATAGTGGAGTTGGAAAAGGTGCAGAAGAGAGCGACAAAAATGATTACGGGGCTGGGGCACCTCCCTTATGAAGAAAGACTGCAGCGTTTGGGGCTCTTCAGTCTAGAAAAAAGGCGCCTGAGGGGGGACATGATTGAGACATACAAAATTATGCATGGAAGGGATAGAGTTGATAGAGGGATGTTCTTTTCCCTCTCTCACAACACCAGAACCAGGGGGCATCCGCTAAAACTGAGGGTTGGGAGAGTTAAAACAGATAAAAGGAAGTACTTTTTTACCCAGCGGGTAGTTAGTCTGTGGAACTCCTTGCCACAGGAGGTGGTGATGGCATCTGGTCTTGATGTCTTTAAGAGAGGATTAGACCGATTTCTGGAGGAAAGATCCATTGTGGGCTATAGGCAATGATGGATTGTGCAACCTCCTTACAAAGGTGGTGGGCTACAGGTACCGGGTGTAAGGGAGTGGCAACAGGATGCAAGCATCTTGTTGTCTCCTGCCTCCCTGGGGCACCTGGGGTGGGCCGCTGTGAGATTCAGGAAGCTGGACTAGATGGGCCCTTGGCCTGATCCAGCATGGCTCTTCTTATGTTCTTAATAATAATAATAATAATAATAATAATAATAATAATAATATTGGACAGATAATAAATGTAGTGAATATTTCCCCACAAGTAATGGATGAACATCAGTGGCCTCCCCTGCTATTGTTTCCCTTCAAATAGTACTCAGTGATATACTGCCCTGCATCTGTAGGTTCAATGTAGCCATCACGGTTAATATCCACTGATAGAATATAGTCCACCATGAGTGTTCAGAATCCATTTTAAAAGTCATGGAACCAGCAACACCCAAGCTTCCCACCAGTAATATTACAGGGTTAACTTTTGATAGAACACAGATAATTCAAAAAGGTTTCTTTCATTAAAAAGGTAAAGCTAAAGGTTTCCCCACGACCAAATGGTCTAGTCGTGACTGACTGTAGGAGGTGGTGCTCATCTCAGTTTCTAAGCCGAAGAGCTGGCGTTTTGTCCTAAGGCAAGCTTCTGTGGTCATGTGGCCAGCATGACCCTACGCCGTAGCGCACAGAACGCTGTTACCTTCCCACCAAAGTGGTGCCTATTTATCTACTCACATTTTTACATGCTTTTGAACTGCTAGGTTGGCAGGATTTCTTTCATTACAGTCTGCTTTATATTCCACATTGAATGATATATAACATGATGGTATTATTCCTAAAAACCACCATTTTCACAATTTTGGTCACTAGTGATGTCACCCTCCCCAAGACCTTACCAACATCTTATGGCTCCATGCCTTGTCATAATATGTTATAAGCTCTTCAAATAATCAGTCTCATTGGTCCGTTTTGAGTTAAGGAAATCTACTTTTTGTTACAAAAGACAGGTTTTTTGCCATTGTTTTTGCCATAATGTTTGATAGAATGATCAAACTGGTTTCTTCCATTGATTTCCTCGTGAAATTCCACATCATATGATATATAACATGATGGTGTTATTCCTAGAAACCACAAAATTCACAATTTTGATCACTAGTGGCAACACCTGAGGCCCTCTATGAGGCAGTGGCTCCTGGTCACTGGTGACGCTGTGATTGAGCTGCCTCTGACCTACCTGGGAGGCAGTGCCAACCTCCTGGAGGGTGCAGGGAGCCCACAGACAATTTGCAGGGGCTCCAAGCCTCAGATTATCTAAAAATAGCAATTGCAACCCGGTTTTGCAATCACAAGCTAAAAATAGTTGCAATAGCTATTTTTCCACATTGCCAGGAGGCTGGTGCTGCCCCTGGTAAATACCAGTGTTGTGCACAAGAGTCAATTCAGGAGGCTCCGCCCCCTTGTGAACTGACTCATGCACGAGTCCCAGTACACACCTGTGGTGACTCTACCCTGGAATTTCATGAGTCATTTTCATGAGTCTTTTTGTGGCAAGCTGTAAGGTGGGTCAGATGCACACTGGTGTGACTACAAATGGTCAAAATGAGAAGTGTGAAATAGGATCACTGCAACCACAAATGGTCAAAATGGTCGTCTTATCACTGTTAACATGAACGTTCTGGTGGACCAGTGATGCTTTGCTGACAGCGCTTCACTCCTAACCAGCTGCTGAGATGATAATAATAATAATAATAATAATAATAATAATAATAATAATAATAATAATAATACATTTATTTATATACTGCCTTTCTTAATATCACTAGATTTCTCTAATGATTGAACTCAAGGCGGTTTACATAGGCAGACTTTCTCACAAACCCGAAGGTTTTTACAATTTACAGAATGTTCTATCTTCCAAGAACAACACTCCTACAGATCTTTCTTTCTGGATTTAGCCTTCTTTCTTTAGCCACCCGTCTGTCGTCTGCTGGCTGATGAGGCTTCCCTGCTGCCACCCTGCTGCAGCTGATTTCAGCACACTCCTCCTCCCACGAGGCAGCTGAAACTCAGCTTTTAATCAGCCGCAGTTTCCAAGGTCTGCTGCTCGCAGAGACTTCCGGCAGTCCCAAGCTCACGACCTTGAGATCTTCAGGTGTTACCTTCGGGCAAATGGAGGCATTAACCCTCTCGGCTAAATCTTCTGCCCACTCTCCTCACTGTTCACATCACAACTGAACTCAGTGAACCCTCTCCTCACTGTTCACATCACAACTGAACCCTCTCCTCACTGTTCACATCACAACTGAACCCTCTCCTCACTGTTCACATCACAACTGAACTCAGTAAAAATGGAAGGGAGAAAAATAGTCCTGACCATGGCACATCATTCAGTAAGACCTATTTTCCACCAAAGCTGGGCTGACCTGCAGCTGTTACACAAGCAAGCAAGCATGCACATCTGCAGGGAACCCTCAGCACCTTACAAAACTGGCCGCCATGATGAAAACTCCCCCCCCCACAGCTAAGCAATGTTCTTCTATGGCAAAGACCCCACCTCCTTTCCCTCACTGTTCATCCAATCAGGGTCCAAACCTTTGGAGCTGGACAAGACAACTCCACTCCCGCCTCCCTTCCCCTTCAGCTGACATGCTGTGCCTTCCTTTGCCAAGGTCACACATTCCTTCCTCTTCCCCACCCCTCATGCTCGCTGCAGCCAAGTACCCAAAACCAAAACAGATACATTTACAAAAGACTTAGCTTTCTACCTCCCCTCCACCACCACCTCACTCCTATTCTTCTGGCTGGAAGGAATGAAACAGTGTTGGTCATGGCAATTTTGTGGCACCTCCTGGATCTCCAAAAGAGTTATTTCTGACATGGAAGCTGCAAGAAAGTAATGAAGTGCGCACCACAGTAGCGCCGACTTTGTGGTGGCCCAGGGGCCAGCGGCCATCCCAATATTGCCTTGGTGTGGCTCTACCCCACCAATATCTGGCCCCCCACAACCCCCCTGCAAAGAGCGCAGCTGGCTGCGAGCATGCTTAGTGGTCACGACACGAGGCAACCACTGCACATGCTCGGGCTCTCGGGGATCACGAGCATGCGCAGTGGTCGCCTCGTGTCGTGACCAGTGAGCATGCTCGCCCCAGAAGCAGCGAGAGCCAATAGAATGCGGGTGCATTCCAATGGTTCCTCCCCTCCAGCACTCTGATTGGCTGGCTGGCTGCAGCAACCCTTCCTGAGGCCGGGGCGTGCGATGGCAGTGGCAACCATGCACCCCGGTGCATTATAGTACATTACCGCATATAATTTTGACATTGGGTTATGCAGTTCATTCCTTTTTCAACTGGAAACAATTTCCTGGAGGAAAATACATTCCAGTGTTTAGAATTGTAACTACATGTATTACTATTACATTCACATTTTGGATTTCTTGAACTCCATTAGATCTCCATTAGAACTTCATTAGATCTGCAGGCTTTTGAATTGCAACTTAAGGCCTGTACAACATGGGACCCACCAAGCTGAAGAAGGCCCACCAGACTTGTCTGGCATGCTGCCAGGTGCTTGACAACTCCATTTCTCTTTACAGTCTCCAGTGGACAAGAGAGGGAAAAATAGCTGGTGGTCTACATTCAGCTTAGTGGGTAACAGGCTGTGCAGGTCTGGTATACATGAACAGCAGTACAATGTAAATGTGAGACTTCTTTAGCTGTACTTTCTTGTCATGAGAGTGAGAGATTCTTTCGTGAAGAATGAGAAATGCAGTTCAGCACTCCTTTCATCCTGAGAGAAAAAGACTGCTTCTGGAACCCTAGGACTCCCAGGCAGTTTCCTCTCCAGACACTGATCCGGCTGAAACCTGCTTAGCTTGAACAGTATTGTGTGCCCTTTAACTTTTTACCTTTCCCAGAGTTGCCTCTGAATTTTGCCTGACGTGAAATTTGAAGTAGATTTGGAGGATCATGTTGAGGAAAATAATCTAAGAAATGTTCAGTAGAGTGTTTAATGGCACAAATCTGTGTACGAAAATCTCTGTTCCCAAACTGATAGCTTTGATTTGCGTGGCTTCTTATTTGTGTAGGAGTGCAATCCTAAACTGGAGTTAGGCCGGCATAAGCGAAGCCAGCAAAGCTTGGCCATCACAAGGGCCACCATAAAGCATTTTTGGACCACTCTCGGAGTCAGAGAGGCCAGCACACAGACATGAGCCATCCTCCTTGACTTCGAGAGTGGTCCAAACATACTTTACAGTGGATCTTGTACTGGCCAAACTTTGCTGGTTTAGCTTATGCTGGCCTAACTCAGTTTAGGATTGTGCCCTTAGTGCACTCCACAAAATGTGCACATGATGAGCTTTATTTCTCAAGGATCAAGTAACACTGGACCGCATAACTCTTCTCATCACCATCTGCACCTTTGCACATCTCTTCTCCTTTTCTCCCCCCCGCCTTGCATGCTCAGCTAACTGCAAAGCATCTTAGCTTTGTTGAAATTGTGGTTTAGTCAATCTGGGATCTTTGCATTTAATTGGGGGTGTAGTGATAGAGAAGGGTACACATAGGCTCATGGTCCATTCAGCCCTATCCTGGGGTGGGGGGGAGATCCACACCATAGGGAGAGGGAAATGGCACGGCAAAGGAATGGGCCGCACAGAGGTTCAAGTTCAACACATTTATTGGAAGGAATATTCACATGTCGATCAGGTGTGTATCTGATTGAAAGGAGGATCTGCTGTTGTTCACTTTCCCACAACGATCCTTATAGCTTGGCTCATACTTTTGGCTCTACTCGGGGATCCTCAAGCTGCCTGCCTTGGTGGGAACTGGCATACTTGTGGTGGCTTACTCCAGTTGGGGACTGGTCCAGGAAATGTTAGTAGCTGCCTTTGCATGGTTATTAGGGCCAGTGAAGGGAGAAGAGCAGGGGGGGGGCTGGAGGAGGTGGATCTTGATGGCAAAAGTGCATGCTGGATCCCACTGCCAAGCTTCCAAGCTGCCTTGCTCCCTTCCTTACCTCAGCAAAATAGTTGGTATGAGACTGAGGAGATCCATAGTTGATCAGCCAACCTACCAAGAGGAAAGTAAACATGTTCTTTACTTACCTTTTGTTGGCAGTCTAATTGTTGCCGTCGCCCCCCAATAGCAGTGCACACTCCAGCAATGTAGCTGCCTGCTATGGAATGATGGGGGATAGGACTGGACTGCTAGTGTGTGCTTTAAAACATTGAGGGTGCAATCCAGACAGACACTTGAGCCTGTATAGGCGCTTTGTCCAGCTCTGAAATGTAGCAAAAATGCCGTAAGGTATGTTTGTGCCAATTTGGGAGTTGGCTGGGCTGGTGCCAAGGGAAGCCTGCACTGGTTCGCAAGGGACAGATCCAGCCCCTGTACCAGCTGGAGAAAATGGGTTTGTTCTGGGCTGTGCAAGGGGTGGGAAAGCGTGGTGGATCCGGCCCTGAAGGGGGTTTGGATCAACCATGGCGGTTTAGGCTGCACCCTAATTCCTGTTCCTGGCCTGGTCAGCCTTATATGGGCTGCTCAGATTTGCGCCAGCAATTTAGCTGGTGCAGCTCCTGGGGTGGTTGGAGCATGACGGGGCAAGGGGAAAAAGGGGCAATCCTTTTTTCCCAAGTTGACCTCCAGCCCGCACCTAACCTGCCCTGCATACAGTGCAGCTCCACTCTGTGTTGAGTTGGGGTTGGGGTTGGACTGTTCGTCATCTTCAGTACTTTTATAATAGAAATACAGAACACAAAAGACTCCATTTCATTTAAAGTCATACTAATAAACTGTATGTACAGTTTAATAAAGTTTATATGTACACTAATAAACTGTAATTATAAATAGCATTTCTGAATTGTTCATTTCTTTGGGGGAAAACCACATGAAATAGAATATTACGAGACACCGGACAATGCAATATGGATAGAAGAATAATGAACACTCAGTTTAAAAATATATAGTCTTAAAATCTGTTATACCTTTTCATATAAAATACACATATCTTCCTTTTAATCACACAGAGATCTAACTGTGCTTTGAGCTTTATTGAAAACTTAATGCATGCCAAATTAAAATAGCATCCAATGCAATGCAATTAAAAAAGCATGTAATACATTAACAATTTCTTTTTCCATTCTTTTTAGGGGGACTCAAGAAAGCTGTTAAATTATAGTAATTACTGCAAATTTCATGAATCTCTGAGGTCATTTCCCTTTTAAACATTAATATTTTGTTTCATGTAATATTTATTGTGCAAATTAAATGTAATGTGTCTGCTTTATACATAGCACTATGCAAAAGTATTTCCAAAAGGTAGTGGGTATTTAATGATAACAGCAAGCAACAGGAACTGTTGGTGTATGATCAGTCAAACTTGATCAAATTGATAATTCCATTGATGTCTTTTGAACCCTCCTCCCCTACAGAGTTCCACCCTAAGGCCAGCTGAGGTTGGGAACAACTAGAGTAGGTACAAGGGATCCATATCTGCTAACAAATAGACAAGAAGGGTGATCCAGCCAAGGGCTTTATATTATTGAACTGTATCAGTAACACAGCACCATTTGAGAGAGGTGGGGTTGCCACCTATCTCCTGTCAGCAAGGTTGTACTGCCATTCTTATCCAACACACATGCACCAGTGAGGTCTGGGCTACACCAGTTGGTTCACTGCCTGTCATGACGTTTGTAAAACCACAGGGACCTACCTGATTGGAAGGTCAGCCATCTCACTGAGCAGCGGCTGGGCTCACAACAGGTCACTTCAGGCCGGCGATACACTTCCCTTGGGATCTGTATCAGTGTATTTGATAATGGGACAGCTGTCTGCGGTGATCAAGGGAACTCACGGATAGAGTAACAAGGACTTGACAACAGCACAAGTCACACCTGTTCTCTGGCTTGAGATAGGCAGCCAGCATTTGTGAGGGGGAGTGAAACCATCTAGTGCACCTGTAGTGGGTGAAATCATAATGGCTTGGGATATTATTTACTGCCCCTCTTGGTGGAGGGGGTGGGGGACTCTGCAAGTGTGGCAATGGTGCAATCCTGAAAAAGAAAGGGGTTCTAATGAGTGTTTGCCTTCAGTAGCAATGGATGAAGCCCCTGATGTTTGCCAAAAGGGAGCAGACACTTCCTGCTGTTAGCTATTGCAAAAGTAGCCAATGGTTAGGCAACATAGTTGATAGCAGAGACATGTGATACTCTTGGGGAGTCAGGAGTCAGGTGCTGGATACATGAGACAGAGATGTGGCATCAGTACATTGCAGCATGAAATTACCTCTGCTCCTTTGCTTACAGTACCTCTGTGGTGTGCATTGTGCTGGCTTCCCCTGTTGGAGCAGGGAAGTGAAGGATCCAGCTGAGTGTTTGTGTGCAGAGTCTTTGTGGGGCAGAGTCCCTGCAATAAGAATTCTGGGAAGAGAAGTCTTAACTAAATATTTTGCCGTGCTTGTTGTGAAGGAGAAGTTGTTCGTTCAACGTGCCTTTTTTGTGCATCAAGTGCCCTTTCACTGTGGTTCCCATCACCAAAATTTCCCTTTGAAAGACCAGAGGTATAATTACCCCATGCTGCACATGAACTGCAGTCTCACTGGCAGGGGCTTTAGTACTGTAGTGGGTGTGCTGTGATTGGCTGCCATACGTAGTCCGTATTCCATGCTTCATGGTAGGAAAGTGGGCTGGACAGGGAATAGTGGGCTGGACAGTGAGATTTTCCTGTGTTTTCTCCTTCCACATTGTTCCTTATGGTGTTTCCCCACCCTCTGTCATTGGCATAGTGTTTCAATAGCATGGGTTTTATGGCATAGGGTGGTGTCTGAAGAGTGATCAAGTTTTGTCAACTTGTCTATCTGTCCCCCATCCCTCCTACTTGATATAGATTTGACACAGTTCTAAATTTCTATCCTCCACTGTCCATTTAATAAATGTGTTACTTAATGTCAGAATTTGTTTAGGAAAAGGACTTATACCTTAATTTGCAAAGCTGTCACAACTTGCTTGTGCTTGCAAAAGATTAGGAAGTCTCATTTCTTGCATTAATCTGTATTTAAGGAACACATTTATGCTTTAGGGATTTGGTAATAAAAGGTACTTTCCTCTGCCAATGTCATGAAACAACTGTCATAAAATTGTGGCACTTTTATTGATACTAAAAATCATATATAATTTGACTTTTACAGCAGGTAATAGAATCCTTCTGGTTTATTCTGTATAGCAGCGGTTATCAAACTTTTTAGCAGCGGAACCCACTTTTCAGCATGACAATCTGTCTGGGACCCACCAGGAGTGATGTCATGGCTGGAAGTGCCATCATTGTGATGCCAGAGCCTGCTGGCTTTCCTGAGAATGCAGCAATAAGTTGGGTTATTCCTCAGCTATTTTCCAACAGCAAAGTAAAAAAATAGCAATACCAGAAAGAAAAAAAGCCCTTGACACCAGCAAAATAACTACTTAGCACTCCCCATTTCCAGCATCCCATCTTTCCATATTTTTAATAGTGTTTCTCAGTGGTGCTTTGCAACCCACCTGAAATTGCCTCACAACCCACTGATACGTCCCGACCTACAGTTTGGGAACTAGTGCCATATAGTTTACATGATCATCCCAAAGGTCTCCTGCTGGGTCTCATTAACAAAATAAGTTTGCTGCAATAATGGTATGTCTTTGGGGGAGTTATTACAATGCGGTCTTGTGAAATCTTCCTTCAATCAATTCCAGAATTTCCAAGACCAAGGTTTTGCCATGGCAGTCTGTATCCTGAGTTCAACACTTCAGTCCAAGTAGGGTTGAGTAGGATGAAGAATCAGGGTGTGACCTGTAAAATCAAAAGCAGAACCAGGCCAAAATCTAGTCTGCCAAGGATGGAGCCAAAAGAGCAATGTTTCTCAAACTGTGGGTTGCAACCCACTAGGTGGGTTGTGTAGCACCTAGAGAGCGATAATTGAAAATATGGGAAGATGGGACACTAGAAATGGGAAGGGCTGTGTGGTTATTTTGCTCGTGTCAAGGCTGTAAATAGCATTTTCATTTTCATTTCTGATTTTGCTATGGAAAATTGTCGAGAAATAACCCCACTTACTGCTGCATTCTAAGGATATCAGCAGGCTCTGGCATCATAACGACATACTTCTGACCCTGACATCTCTTCCAATGGGCCCCAAACATATTACCATTCTAAAAAAATGGGTCCTGGTGCTACAAAGTTTGAGAACTACTGCAATAGAGAATTTCAATTTAAAGGTTGGAGGAGTAGAAGAATCTGAATTTTATTGGCTTATTAGACCCCAGTGTTGGCTGATGTTTTATTGGTTATATCCTAAAAATCCAGGACAGGATTAGAGCTTAGTTTCATATCCTGATTTCTAAACCATAATTATACCACAGCTCCCAAATTAATTAACAGAGCGGTGGTTTAAACAAAGCTGAATAATTTAGTCATAGCTCCACCCCTGAGCAGAGGGGTTTATTGCTCATCTGAACGTGTCATCTGATCAGGTTCTGCCAGCAAAATATTAAGGATGAACAGTCAACCTGAGTAAAAAACTTGGTATAATATCAAACTTTTCAGTTAAATATCTGTGCTTGGCATACACTGATTTCTAGTTTGACATCACTACCTAAATGTAGTGCAGTCATCGCACATAGTAACAGTCATAACTGTGGATAAAATTTGCTATACTGCAGGCCTGCATTAACCGCAACCCCGACACCCATGGATACTGACATCCACTTATGCTGGGCAGGCCTGTCCCCAAGCCCTCCGAGCCTGGCCAGAGATGAGCTCCAGTTGGGTCAAGAGGCATTCTGAAGCCTGTCGAGGCCTCATGCATCCTCCTGCCGCCTCTGTGGGCTTTAGAAGCCTGCAGGCAAAAAAAGTGACTTTTGGCTTTCAGCGAGAACCAGAAGTCACATTTAAATGGGTCCGTACAAATTCTGAGGCTGCAGAAGCTGCCTGGACCCATTGAAACATAGCACAACCCATTGAAAATGGGAAATCACTTCTTTTGCCTGCAGTCTTCATTCTGAGGTCCGCAGGCTGTGGGCAGACGCAGAAGGCCTCTGTGGACTTCAGAATGCCTCCATACCCAACTGGAGCTCACCTCTGGCTGGGTCCAGAGGGTGGGGGGCCCAGGAAACTGCGGATAATGAGGGCTGACTGTACAATGCTATTTAAATGCTAAGGCCCCCAATCCTATCCTTTTCATCCCCTGTCAGTGCACCCATGCCACTGGAATGTGTGATACATCCTGGGTTTGTATGTGTATGGGGAGTCCTGGAGTCCTTACCAAGGGGATAAGGGCATCTCTGGTGCTGGAATGGATCTAGTCAGACCTGTACCAGCAATTTTGCTTGCACAAATCTGAGTGGACTGGGAAGGCAAATTGAGGACTGGAAGTGGGGTAGGATATTGCTGCCAATATCCACTGCTGCCAATACCGCCTTCTCTAATTCTCTAATTCATTTACCTTATCTCCTCCCCATTCCTCCCCCACCCAATTCTGCTCCGCTACCTCCCACCCAGCCCTATACTGACTTGCCAACTCTGGGGGACGTAGAGGATCCTCTTGTGTGCCACCAGTGTTCACTGCTTACAGCTAAACAGTAGCTTCTAAGTCTGAACTTTAACCATGGCCTTGAGTGAGCTGAAGTTTTGGACAGGCACCAACAAGCTTCTTTACGCCTTAACATATAACTTTGTTTCTTTGTGTGTTATTTCTAAATATGGGTCTTCGTTGACATCCTGCAGAACATGGCAGAATGAAAGAGATTCATATAATCTCTTTCAGAGTCTGCCAAGTTGGGCAGCCCAATCATAAGCAGCGCTGGCATAGCAGAATCGGCACAGCAGAGCTGTATCCTAAGCCCAGTAGGAGGCAGCAGCAGTGCAGCAAGGGACAGTTTTCCCCTTGAACCTGGGTAAGCCCCAGCCAGCCTTATAGGGCTGCTCGGATCTGCGCCTGCTGATTTGCAGGTGCAGGTGAATGTGAGCAGCAGTGGCTCAAATTGGAGCCATCTTGGCCGGGGACAGGGCTTAGGATATGGTGCAACAGCCGTCGGCCATTGCTGCCCAATGCACCGCCCAGTGGTGTCATTCAAATGATTTAAGAACAGGAACTCACTTTTGAGTTCAAATTCAAATGCTGAAAACAAAATAAAACCCGGAAGCAGCCACAGAGCCCATTAGGATCTGGAACGCCCGTTCTGGTCCGTTCCCCCTGAATGACATCACTGGCACCACCCCATTACACCCCCAGTACATCTCTGGAATGCCCTCTGCTATGTCCTGCGCTGACCGAGCACCACCAGCAATAGAGCGGTGCATGACCGGCGCAGCGGGGCCTGAATGTTGGCGCTGCTGCTTGCTCCAGTCTAGCACCCAACTCGCTGGCGCAGATGCGCCTGATGGCACATTTGCGACAGTGCTGGATTGGCACAAATCACAGCGCCAGCACAACACCACTATAGGATTGCGCACTTAGTATATGGGTGTTATGATTACCTAGTACCATAGTAATTTATCTAGTTATCAGAAAGTATTTTGGGGGCTTAAAGGACAGGCTAAAACAATAGTTTATCTGTCCTTAATATTTTCTCTCATCATTCTGAAAGAGAACATGTTTTTCACACACACACTTTCAATTTTTTTTTCTGTTGGAAAACTTGAAAAAAGTCAAGAAGATGAGGCATGGGCCCCTTTCCAATTCCTCAAAGGGCCTTTGATTACAAAAATGCAATCCACAAAAGTGAGTGCAGCCCACCAACTGGAAATGCTTTTTAACCTTCAGTTCTTACAGCTCCAGACAAGTTACAAGAACACAGCAGGTTTATCAAGCTTCTCCTGGGCCACCAGACGTAGCTGGTGAGTTGCACTGACTAGCTTGCTGACTAGGTAAAAGTGTGGCAGGTTCCTTTGAGCTTCTTTGCCGCTCAGTGCATGTATTTTGTTCTGTATATGTTTATGTTTATGTTGTTGTTGGCTTGAGGATGAGAAGAGAAGGAATAAGAAATTGCCAGTTAGTATCTGGTTGTTGTCATTTGTTGGAGGAAGTTCTTCTGTCTGTCCTTTGAAGTAGCAAAAAGTACTCAAGCATTTATTTGTGAACCAGAGCATATCTGATGACAGGGTGAAAAGCAAAAGAATCACAGCAGCAGCAGACAAAGAAGAAACACACACAAGGCAAGCCTGTGAAGAAAAGGCTGCCTGGGTTTATGTCACAAACGTGAAGGAGGACAAGCTGTACATGTACGGCTATTCTACAATTCTGTTCTATGCCAGTGGTTCTCTCAGTTGAAAGTGTGTGCAGATGTTGCTGTAAAAACAATATGGGAGGAAGGGAATGGGCACCAAGAGAGTGAAATCCTGCCTCTGCCCCATAGTGCTTCTAATAACATCAAAATAGCACATGTTTGCATTATGAAGAAGAAATGTGTAATATGTATAACACGCTTCCAGTTGCACTAGAAGATACACTGAATGATTTGGAATGATTCCAAAGAGCCCGAGAATCCCTCCCAGATTATTTTAACTCAAAAAGAACCTGCAACTCCCTGATTTTTTCCTCTACTCTTACTGCTGTTTAAGAAAGAGGCAAACCTGGCTGTGCTGCCAGGAGGAAGGGAGTTGCAGCCAGCTCTGCTGCCAGCACTCCCTGTTAGACTCTGCCTAATCCACAGGCTTTCACATGTGTTTGCTGTATTCACACTATGTATTTTTAGTTGTAATCTTAATGCAGCCTACAAATATAATGTGTGAAAGGGGCTGTTCTTCACTTCAGACTGGAGGCAGTGGTTCACGTGATTGACTGCTCCTTCATTCAATCCTCCTCAGCCTGCTGCATAGAAAATGAACACAGTTGATGGCTAACCTTGCCTTCCACTTTAGAAGCTTTCTATCTGTGCGGGATTTCTTTTCTTCTCTAGCCCACCTGAACATTTTATCCGGAGATCTGGGAGGACCACAGCCCCCTCTGCAGGCCTCCTGATGCTTCAAATAGTCCAAAATTGCACTTCCAGTTTTTGCCTGCAGAGGATGTCAGACTTTGGGAATCGCTGCTATACTTTGTAGTGTGGCAAAGTATTCTCAAAAATTCTGTGGCTCCCCTGGCTGGTTTCCACAGGTCACCAGGGAGCCATGGTGAGAGCGCTGACCAGCACCCTCACACCAGAACTGCTGCTATTGGTCCAAATCTAGCAGCAGCAGTTGCGGATCCAGGGGGGTGCAGGGATGGCAAGCCGTATGGGCGCCGGGAGGCAGGGGGGCGCCATTGCACAGAGTCCGGGCACTTTTTGGTCCTCCCATCCTCCCGTGCACCTGGAATGCTCTGAAATGGAGCTCTTCCAGGCACAGGGAGGCGTGGCTGGGAGACACTCAGGGGCGGGGCGATGTGCCGGGGGCACAGTTTCGTCAACTTGCCATGGGGCGCGCTCCCGGCCCGGCCCGCCTCTGAGCAGCAGTGTTGGACCAACAGCGCCAGTTGAAGCCCGCTCAGTGCTGCTCCTGCACTAGCCAAATTCGGCTGGCACAGTGGCAATTCTGGGAGGGAAAGAAATTGCTTCCAATTGGGGTGTGGTGGATGGGCCAGAAAGCATGCCGGCCTGGGGAGGGGGGTAGAGCTGGGGTGCTGCCATTAGGCCTCATCCTAGCTCCCATCCCCAGGCCACATGACCCTGATTTGATCCCCAAACCACACAACCCCGATTCGAGTTGTAAGGCACCCTCAGCTCTGCGCCTGCTAAACAGCAGTGGCAGATCTGAGGAGCCCATCCAAAGAGCACATAGAAAGTGCTCCTGCCCCAGGGAGGCTCCAAGCGGCTCTAACTTGCGCTGGATACAACGCAGGCCCTTCCCATTCCAGTGCAGGTTAGAACTGCACCCTGAGTGAGGGAGGTGCTTCTTGCCCTTAATCTAGGGCAGTGGTTCTCAAAACGTTTAGCTCTGGGACCCACTTTTTAGAATGACAGTCTGGGATCCACCAGAAGTGATATCATGGCTGCAAGTGCTGTCATTGTGACATCTGAGCACGCTGCTTTCCTGAGAAGGCAGCAATAAATTTATTTCTCAGCCATTTTCCAATAGCAGAGTGAATCAGAAAGAAAAAGTCTATTTACAACCTTAAAACAAGCAAAACAACCACACAGCCCTCTCACTTTCCAGCATTTCATCTTCTCATGTTGTCAATATGGCTGCTCTAGGTGCTTCACAACCCACCTGAAATCGGCTACTGACCCACTGGTGGGTCCTAAGCCACAGTTTGGAAACCACTGCTGTAGGGAATGCCAGGAGAGAAAAAAAGAACCCATGGTGTGGTTTTGAATTCCTATCACTTCATGATGTCATCCCACATTTTCTGTAGTGCTGTGATTGCAGTTGTATCTCACTTGTTATTTACACTACTGTCTGTTCATCACTTAGCTTTTCTTTCTGCTCTTTGTTTCCCCATAGATGAGATCAAGACTGTATCAGCCGTCTGAATCTCTGTTGTTGCACTTGAGCTGTGCCAGATACTGCTATCATTCAGAGGCTTAGCAAGGGGATTATGTATTGAAATGATCCCTAAGATATCTTAAAATAGAAGGAATCTGTAAGAATAAAGGATTTGCCCTGACTTGTCACAGATGGATTTGTTCGTAGTATACCCTAGGATGATAAAACAATATCTTGCTATGGTAATCCTGCATATTGGTTTATCAGTTTGTGTACTGTTAAAGTACAGTTATAAGTTTCTTACAAGTATTTATCTATTGCTGTTTCCATGTTTCCTGATGTTGTTACAAGGAAATCTCTCTCTCTCTCTCTCTCTCTCTCTCTCTCTCTCTCTCTCTCTCTGATATAAATTATTTATATAATATAAATTATGTATATAATTTTTTCACATTTTAATATCGCCCTTCATCCAAGGAGCTTAGGGAATTGTACTGAATGTGGCTGAATGGAGATTTGAACCTGGATCTTCCAGGTCTAAGTAGTCCCTTCCAATTGATTCACATAAAGCACAAACCTATACATATTTACTCAGAAGCAGTGATATGCCAAAGTCACATTTCACAAGATAAGTCTGGAGTCAGTTACCCCAAGACTCAAGTTCAGTAGTGAGTCATAGGGCACACTGTCACGACGCAACTCACATTTTTTTGAGTCATTTGACTCGAGTCCTAAGTCATTTTGAGTGATGTCAGCCTGAAAGATGGCTTCCAGATGATCCACAAGTTCTTGTGGGGCAATGCAGAAGCGACAGGAGAAAAAAATTAAGCAAACACACACACAATAAAGAGAGTCAGGATTCAAGTCAAATTCAATTCATTTACTCTTTTCTGAGGGTGCAATCCTATGCTGTGCTGGAACAGGCTGGCTGGCCAATCTGTGCTGTTTCCATCACAGCTTGGGAGCAGGCTGGAGCTTCCATAGGCCAAGGGCACGTTCGGGAGAGCGTTCCTGGCTGGGAGGAGGGTAGGAGAGACCAGCCTGAGAAGGGGATGGGCCTGGCAGAGGCCTTCTCCACTGGATCCTATGTCACTCATTGGACTGGAAAGCCTGTAAAGGGGTTTCTCAAGTCTGCGCCAGCAAAACTGGGGCTTTGCTTAGGGGGTCTGGGACTTTACTGGGGAGATGAATACCTCATTTCCCCCAAGAAGAGCTCGTGCTGCCCTGGCCCCACACAGTGGTGGCCATTTTGGTGCCTCTGTTCCTCTAGGCGCTGGGGCAGTTTGGGCTACCCATCACATGATAACTTCACTTTCACGTGGGGAAAAATGGAAATGTAGAAAAAAATAGAAAATATAGACGATCTTGTCAAAATTGTATCTCACTTTTCCTCCAGGTGTATGGTTGAGCAGGGCCTCCAAAATTGCCTCAAATTTTGCTTTGTGGTAACCGTATTAAGGTTGATAAACCAAACTCACAAGTACTTGTCAACTGTCACCTGGAGGAAGGTAACAGTGCTGTGCCTCAGGGCTCTGTCTTGGCCCCTGTGTTGTTCAATATATAGATGATTTGGATGAGGGAGTAGAGGGGATACTAATTAAATCTGCAGATAACACCAAGCTGGAAGGGGTAGCTCATATTATAGAGCAGAGGTTTTTAAACTGCGGCACCAGCCTGAGAAGCCCTGCCTCTGGCCCAGTGATGTCATTCAGAGGGAACGGACCAGAATGGGCGTTCCGGATCCTAACGGGCTCCGTGGCTGGTTCTGGGTTCCCGACAAGTGCCAATCAAAAGTGAGTTCCTGTTCCTAAATCATTTGAATGACACCACTGCTCTGGCCCCTTGATGTGATCCCCAGGATCGGGCTGCTACAGGAGCTGATTGCTTTTTTTCACTTACCATCTGTAGTGCTGGCCTCCAGCGGTGTGTGGGGAGGCCCATAGAGCCCTCTGCAGGGCTCCCAAAGCCTCTGTAGAAATAAAAAAAAGCCATTGGAAACTACTTCCAGTTTTCTATTGCAAAACCAGAAGCAGCTTCCAGTTATTTTTCTACTCCTTCAGAGGCTTGGGGAGCCCTGCGGAGGGCATGGTGCCACAGCTGGTGCTACAGAAGGTAAGCAAAAAACCCTGATCAGCCCCAGCAGCAGCACAATCCTGGGGATTGCATCTCTGCGGTCTGCCTACCCCACAACGCTGTACCATTTTGCATGGTCCACTGATTGGAAGTGCCACCGGAAGTAACTAGTGATGACATCATCGCCAGTTACTTCTGGGTTGGGAGGCCAGATGCAATGTGACAAATGCCAGTAAGAGGCTCAGAGTGGATGGGAGCGCTTTTCTGAGTGTGGAAAAAGCATGCTTTGGAGCTCTGCTCACTGTGCCAAGCCTACAACTCCTGTACGTCATGTCACGTTGCTGGTCTCACTGCCTGGTGGCAGGTGTCCAGGGATCCCACATGTACTACAACCTCAAGTACCACTGGTTGGGAAATACTGCCCGAGAGGACAGGAACACGATTCAGGATGATTTTGACAGAATGGAAAACTGGGCAAATGAAAACAAAATGTACTTCAACAGGGAAAAAAAATAGTATTACATTTGGATGGAAAAAATTAGAAATACAAATTTAGGGACACTTGCCTGAAAAGTTGTGTGAAAAAGATCTAGCTGTTTTCAGGTGCAATCTAGAGTGCCTGTTTAGCCGGCTATTCTCACGAGCACTGGCTGAAGTGGGTCACAAACGTGCTGTAAGGCGCGCCTGTGCCACAGAAACAGGCACTGGGCCTGCATGAGGACTTGCGTCAAACCCACAGATGCTGCGACTGACGGCAGGAAGGCCCCTGCCGTGCTGGCCAGCCTTGGAGCTGGAGTTTGGCCAGCCTTGGGGCAGAGCGGGGGAGGGCGGCCTGGTGAGCAGGCCGGCCTGGGGAGAGGGGAGGGGTCCAGATCTGGCTGTTCGGCCAGATCCTAACCCCCGTCTCCAGGCCGTGTGGCCCCAATCTGAGCCACTCAGACTTAGCAGGCGCAAGTCTGAGCATCCCCATTCATCGTCTCTTTCATTGTCTATTCCAATGAATTTCACCTCCATATCATTACTACACATATTCTGTCAACCACCTTTTGGTAGGAGAGTAAATTACCCAGTACTTGTAAGAGGTTCTGTTGGCAGAATTACATATTTGTTTTATGAAAACGTATCTGGAGGTTGAATTAGTATAGAAATAGTTGATAAATGATTATTCATACATGTGTTCAGTCATCATAGATAATTTTTAATAGACTTGAGTTATAACCTGAGTATGTACAAGCAGATGGTTATTACTGTGATTGAGCAATATAGGCTGCACTTTTTCATACATGTATATCTGGTAAATATTGCACTTTTTAATATCAAAATTTAAATCCACCTTGCTTAGTCGTTTTCTATATAGTCAAGGTTAGATTAGTTATAACTTGGTAATGACCTGCATATGTTTCGCATTATTCAATTGTCTTTAAGGAACTTGGCTTTTCAGGAGGACTAAGGATTGACTGAATGTTCCATTTGCAGTTGACTTTTTTCCCTTTGGATGGCTAGATCAGGCCCAGGAAGGAGTGAGGATTTGGCAGGTGCTGCTTCCACTGAACCTGCCCCTTTCCTTGTCCTGATCAACCCTCCTTCCTACTCCTGTCACCTTCTGTTCCAACTGTTCCTGTTCCACCCCACCTCCCTCCCACCCCCTCACATTCCTACCTGGGGCAGCGAGTGTCCAGTGTCCATCACTGCACAGAGCTGGCTGCTTACCACTTGTGGCATGAGTTAGCTCATGCACACAGGCATGTCACCTTTTGCGACAGCCAGAAAGTGTGTTATGTTGCTGGAAGGCATGTTCCGACAGCATAATGTGCCATCAGGACTGGACTGTTAATTACTTATGGCAGTGGAATAACTCATGTAAATTTACCTAAAAGCTTGTTCCTGGACAATAAATACAGGGAAGGATGGATAGCTTTGGGCTTAGTTGGATTGAAGAAACCAAAAAAGAGTTAGCCCTCTACTACTGCAGTTTTTGGAAAATGTGACTTTATCAAAGTTTATTTTAAAGCACTGGTTCTCACTGCATTGGCCAAAAACCTTAAGTCTCTTGTCTCTTTTAGTTGCTAGATTTTCTGCTCACACTGCAGCAATCAGTCATCATTGCTATCATGTATGCAAGAAATAAGGTTGGAAGGTCCTGACCTAGATTCTAGTCCATAGGAGCCAACATCGGAACATAAAAATTGGTCTTACTGCATTATGCTTGACAAAAAACTGTACACCAGAGAGAGTGAAGAAGATGCTCTAGAGCTGTTGACACCTTTTCATATTTTGCAGGAAAGCAGGAATGAAAACTTTTCCCAGATTCCTTTGTCATCACTGTTTTTTTCATTTTTGAGAGAAGAGGAAGTATTGTATTATTGTGAAAGTATCCCTATTTGCTGAGAAAATAACGATGCTGCGCATGGCCAACAAAAAGAAAATCTTCATTAAGTGTATCATTACATTTTAATAGCAAAGTCTGGAAATATTAACCAGGAAATATATGCAAGAATATTTTCATACAAACATTTTGGTGCTTCATTTTCCCATTCCCAATTTTTGGATTTATCCTGTTTCAAGATGTTACCTAATTTCTCTTCTGCCAAAATATGCAATGGTCCTGGAGTCATAGAATCATAGAGTTGAAAGGTATCTACAAGATCATCTAGTCCACCCCCTTACTGTAGCAGGAAATCCTCCTAGAGCATCTCTAGCAGGTGCCAGTCAAGCTTCTATTTGAAGATCTCCAGTGCAGGAAAATCCACCCCCTTCTTCGGCAATCTTTTCCACTGCCGAACTGACATTAGGAATTTTTTCCTGGTGTCCAAACCAAATCTTTTCTCTTGTGTACAGTGTGTAGCCCTTGGACCTAGTTATACTCTCAGAAGCAGCTGAGAACAAATTTGTCCCTTCTATTCCTCCTTTATTTCATTCCTCCTTCTATTCCTCCTTCTCCTACTTTATTTTATTTGAAGAATTTATATCATGCCTTTCCCATGCCTAACTAAATGCCCAAGGTGGCTTACATAGGCAGGCTAGTCTAAACCACCATTTTCAATGGGTTGTGTGTGGGGTGTTTTTTTTGTTTTTGTTTTGCTTTGCAAATATACAGTATTCTGCACTTCACCAAATCCTCAGTCTCCAGATGTAGCCTTCACAGTGTGGTTCTCTCCTCTGGCTCTTTGCCGTTGAGCTTCAGCAATTGAGCTGAAGCCGTTGAGCTTCAGCTTCAGCGTTGAGCAATTGTAAGTCAATCCTGGACGGTCCTCAAGGACATTCTTTTGGCCGTCTGGCCTTCTTACACATGCCCCTGCAGCTTTCACTTGCAGTGACTAATCAGTTCATAATTGACTCTGTCCTGCCACTATAGGTACAGCAGCTTGTCACAGCCCGACGTTCCATCTCCCATCCAAAAACGTAATGACAGATTCTCCCACTTAGTTTTAGGCAGTACTGGCAGCTCAACCATCAGTCCATAGTTCCTGCTCAAGCCAATCACATTTTATGTGATAGTGACATTTTTATGGATTCTATGTGTCTATACACATAGAATTTGTGGAAAGAATAAATATTTAAATGCATACATTGCATATCATGCATATCATCACACCAGCTATAAGTGTAGGAAATATGTGGAAAAAGTGGATATTTCAAAAAGGTTTAAATGCCATTTTTTTTCCAGAAAAAGAAAATACGTGGATTTTGAACGGAACAAGAATCTAGATACTAGATAGATATGTGTGTGCACATGCGCTTTACTGCTGTGTTATTACTGATATCTTAGATCTGTATCACAGCCTGACAATTATATTGCATACAGCAGAAGTTGCTCTTCTGTACTTTATGTTTTGGATCATTGGCTGGTCATAAAATGGTCAAACCACCTGTGAATTAAAGAACATATTATTTTTTCTTTCTTCTCTTATCTAGTTCAATAAAGGGTTGATATGAGAGCCGAATATTTTACATCTACTTTGGATAAGTCAGGATTTGTTTTCATTCTGATAAAGCAGCATTCCTTAATTGGTCTCATCAGTATATTAATCAACTAGAGCTTTGTTATTAAAGATTATTTAATAATATTAAATATCTTACCTAAAGATAGCTTATCTTTAATAAGATTAAAGGTAAATTATTATTATTATTATTTAGCAGTGAATGGTAAGGTTTTGTGTCTGAAATTATAAATGATCTCTTCTTTCAGCATTGTCAAACAGCCATATAGATATACAAATGCATTTGAATTTCATCGGCTAGTTGATTAAAAAGCAGATGATTAATCGATGGGCAGCCCAGTCCTAAGCTGCACTGGCACAGCCAGGCTGCACGGCCTGCTCTGGATACAGTGCAGCTTAGGAGACAGCTGGTGGTCTCCTCAGGGTAAGGAGATATATTTCCATTTCCTGAGTAAAGAAGCCCAGCCACTCCATGGGGCTTCTTGGATCAGCTCCAGCGATACCACAGGCGCAAATCTGAGAAGCCCCTTGTAAGGGCTGCCCAGTCTGGGAAGGGGGGCTGGATACGGCATATGCCACAGCACCAATCCGCCCCTTGTTCTGCCCTCCCCAACCAAAAACACCCCCTTTCTGTCTCCCACATGCTCTTCTGACACCCTCTCCCAATCCCCGCACCACCTGGTGCAAACCTGTCTGTGACAGCCGGGGCTGGGACAGGATGCGGCGCTCAGAGGTGTTGCGTGGGGGGGGGCAAGGGGGCCATAGCTCTAGGCACAAAATTCTGAGGGCAGTGGGTGTGCTGGCACGGGGCGGGGGCGGGGCTGGGATGCTGTCAGTAGGCTGCATCCAAGCCTCCGCCTCCAGGCCACACTGCCCCAATTCAGGCTGTGTAGGAGGCACAGATCCAAGGAACCCCATGGGGAGGCTGGAGCCTCCCCTGGGCAAGGGCGCGCATATGCCCTTGCTCTGGGAGGGGGGCTCCCCAATTAAGGATTGCACCTTAATTGCAGTTAACAAGGAGTCTTAACCTAAGCCAGTGAGATTTTAAATCTAGCCAACCTGTTGGTGGCTAGCTTCCAGTGGGTAGTCTCCCTTTCACTCCACACACACCTGTTAAAAACAATTGGGGAAGCCTGAATCCAACCAAATTCTTTCTGTTTGGGATGCAAGAGCAGAGGCATGTATCACAAGGCTTTTGTGCTTGTGGCCTTGAAGCTTTGGATTGGGCTCCCTGAAGACCTGAGTCCATGCATCTTCCTTCACATTCTAAGACAAAATGTGTCTTCACGCTCTAACAGAAAATGTTGCTCTTTAAATGGGACAGTATGCGATTCATTGTTGTTACTATCCAATAGGTGCTCCTGACAATTGCATTTAAAAAAAATGATATACGTCTACTTGCTGGCCTTGCTTTCCTGGACTAGAATCAACATTCATCCAATAGTCTGAACTACTACAAAAAGCCAATTTGACACACAGCACATCGAAAGCAAACATGTATAAGAAGGGAAAAGTTTGTTCTTCTATTCCCTCTTCAAGTCTTTCAAACATCAGCCTCTGTGCATATTGTTTGAATTATCTCAGTTAATTAGAAACATATACATAAATCTATGCATTGTGTAGAACTTTAAATGAAAACTGAAAATAAATTATAACACCACACACACAGCCCTCAAATTCTACTTTTTGAGGTGCTTTATGGTATTTTAGTGATGTGTGGGACATCCCCTCCTCCCCACCTGAAAATTTTATGAGTATAATCAAAACTAATCTGTTTCCCTTTGGTTGTATTGTTAGGGCAGAAACTTAAGAATGTTGGTGAACTTCCATCAACACGTTAGAAGTAGTACATTAAAAGGGTGATTAAAGAAGAAGTAAAAGAGTAGTAAAAGAGAAGTAGTAAAAAAGTATCTTAGAGACTGCCTACTTCCTACTGTATAATCCGGTCTGTCCTCTCAGGGCATCAGAGAAGGTCCTTTTACAAGTACTGCCTCCCAGGGGGTGCGTGGGGCAATGGTAAGAAAAAGTAGGAATTCCTTACCTGGGAATATCCTATTCTGGGGTGAGGTAAGGGGGGGCATTCTGACCAATGGGAATGCCCCTCTCATCGAAGACAGGGTCGGATCGCTGGATCTGTAACCTCCCTGGAGAGAGGGCTTCCCAATCCCCAGTCCGTACTGACGAGCAGAGGAAACGCACTCTCCTTGAACATCCTTCCACGTCAAACAGCGACTGCCATCCACGTACAGGATTTCTGTTGTCTTAACTGGAAAACTCAGAAAACACACAGAACACAACCAAAACAGCACAAAAACCCAACGGGGCTACGAATAGGAAGGGAAAGGGCACAAACAACACTTCCCTCACCCAATGCTATGCTCTGTTTTCCATTAGGCCAGCCGCCGAGCCTGAAGTAGTGGCGGGATGAATGCCCCCCCTTACCTCACCCCAGAATAGGATATTCCCAGGTAAGGAATTCCTACTTTTCTCTGGAGTGAGGCAAGGGGGGGGCATTCTGACCAATGGGATATACCAAAGCAGTAATCCAGGGGGCGGGTCAGGCGAGGCAGACGCCTATTCCACAACCACCTTCTGTAAAACCTTCCTTCCAAAACTGGCCTCCGCCGAGGCCATGACATCAATTTTATAGTGCTTAGTGAACGTATGCACCGACGACCAGGTGGCCGCCCTGCATATGTCCCCCAGCGAGCCAGCGCCTTCAAAAACGGCCGATGTAGCTGCCCCCCTGACAGAGTGTGCCATGATACCTTCCGGGGGAACCTTACCCACCGCCTTATAGGCCCCAGCTATAGCCCTCTTTATCCATCTTGAAAGAGCGGACACAGGTGCTCTTTTCCCTTTATTCGCCCCCATAAAGGACACAAACAAAGAGTCCGTTCTTCTGAAGGGTTCAGTGCGGTCCATATAAAACCGCAAAGCCCTCCTAACGTCAAGAGTATGCCACAACTTCTCCTTTTGGTGCACAGGATTAGGACAAAAAGATGGCAATACTAATTCCTGTGAACGGTGAAAAACCGAATTAATCTTGGGAATAAATGAAGGATCCGGTCTAAGAACTACCTTATCCTTGTGGAACAGACATAGGTTTTTGTTAATTGACAAAGCTCCCAATTCTGATACTCGTCTGGCTGACGTTACCGCCACCAACAACAGTGTTTTATATGACATATCTGCCAATGTATTTGTGGCCATGGGCTCGAAGGGCTTACCTGTTAGCCCCTGAAGCACTGTATTTAGCTTCCAAGTCGGGCATCTATGAACCGTTGGGGGCTTTATCAACGATACCCCCCTCAGGAACCTACGAACATGCGGGTGAGAAGAAATCTTGCCCTTATTCTTCCCCGCCCCCAGAATGCTGCTCAAGGTAGCCACCTGCCTCTTAATGGTGTTACTACTGAGACCCTTTTTAATCCCATCCTGCAGGAACTCAAGAATATTTTTGATACTGGGCTTTAGCTCGTTGACCTTCTTGTCTTTGCACCAGAAGGAAAAACGCTTCCAAGTCCTGTTGTAGATCACATTAGTAGATGGTTTACGAGAAGCTAATAATGTCTCTAGTACCTCTTCTGGGTACCCACAGTGCCTGAAAGCCTGCCGCTCAATCTCCATGCTGCTAGCTGGAACATTTGCGGTTTCGGATGTAATAACGGCCCCTGTTTGAGCAGATCCGGCCGTTGAGGTAAAAGCCAATTGTGCACTACTGACAGCTTGAGTAGTTCCAGATACCACGCCCTGCGAGGCCAGCGTGGGGCAATCAGCACGATCTCTGCTTGGAAGTGCTTTACTCTTAGCAGAACCTTTTGTAGAAGTGGAATTGGTGGAAACGCGTATAGAAGGCCGTCTGGCCAGCATGTGGACAGAGCATCCACTGCCTCCGCCTGTTCCTCTGGACCCCTCGAGAAGAATCTCTGCACCTGACTGTTGTCTGTCGACGCAAAGAGATCCAGATCCGGATAGCCGAACCTTCTCGCTATTTGGGCAAATACTTCTGGATTCAGCTGCCATTCCGATTCCTGAAGTACCCGCCTGCTCAGCCAGTCGGCTGACTCGTTGTGGACTCCGGGTACATGTTCTGCTCTGATGGACTGAAGATTGGCCTCCGCCCAGCCCATCAATGTCATTGCCTCTTGTGACAACCTTCGGGACCGTGTTCCTCCTTGCCGGTTGATATAAGCCTTGGCAGTCGTGTTGTCTGTTCGGACTAACACATGTCTGTTCCAAATCTTGTCGCTGAAACTGAGAAGTGCCAAACGAATCGCCCTCAATTCTAGGAAATTGATGCTGTTCTGACTTTCCTGTGGAGACCACACTCCCTGCGCCACTGCTCCCAGAGTATGGGCTCCCCATCCGGTCAGGCTGGCGTCCGTTGTTATCACCACTCTGTCCGGGATGACTAGACTCACTCCTCTCGACAGCCGTTGGTCCTCCAGCCACCATAGGAAACTGTTGGAAACAGCTGGCGTCATTGTAATCGACTCGCTCACCCGTCTCTCGATCTTTTTCTGGAATGGAACCAGAAGATGCTGAAGCGGTCTCATATGAGCTCGTGCCCAATCCACCACGTCTTGGCACGAGACCATCATTCCCTGTAGGGAAGCTAGCGCCATAAGATCCATTTCCCTTGATCTTCTGGCCTGTTGCATCAGGTCTCTCAGTGAAACTTGTCTGCCCAGGGAGAGAGACACTCTGAATTGTTCCGTGTCCAACTGCAGCCCCAGATGTTCCAGCTGTTGACACGGTTCCAGGCAACTCTTTTTGAAGTTCACCACGAATCCTAAATGCTGTAAACAGGTAATGGTTCTCTGAACGTCCTGTCTGGCCTTGGACTGTGACTCCGCCTTCACCAAGAGATCGTCTAAGTACGGATAGATGAAAATCCCCTCCTGGCGAAGGTACGCCACTGGTGCCACCAGTAGCTTCGTGAACACCCTGGGTGCCGCTGTCAGTCCGAAAGGCATCGCTCGGTACTGAAAATGACGCCCCCCATAGGCAAACCTCAGGAAACGACGGTGGCTTGGTTTTATCGGAACATGGAGATATGCTTCTGTCAAATCGATCGAAGCTAGGAAGTCGCCGTGCTCCAGAGCGTATACTACCGACCTCCACGTCTCCATCTTGAATTTCCTTTTCTTCAGGTAACGATTTAGCCACTTCAAATCCAGGATTGCCCGGGTATCGCCGTTCTTTTTGGGCACTAAGAAAAAGGTGGAGTAGACTCCCTTCCTCCTTTCTCTCAGTGGTACAGGTTCTATCGCCCGTATTTCCAGTAGGTGTTGTATCGCCGCAAGCTTCGCCTGATGCTTGAGACTTCGCCTGATGTTCTTTGACTTCGGCACCGGCCAGAAACGATTTCGAGGCTTGGACATGAATTCTAGGGAGTATCCCTCTCTCACTGTCTGTAACACCCATGAGTCTTGGGTGATTAACTTCCACTGCTCCGCAAAGGACAGCAGCCGCCCTCCTATAAAAACGGAGCAGTTTCCTGACCCTGAGTCAGGCTCTTTGGTCTTTGCCAGGTTTGTTAGTATTAGTGGGGGGACCGCCCTGAGGCCTGTTCCTTGGGTAATACTTTGGCTTATTCCATCTGGGTCTGGGTTTGCCTTGATGTTCTCTGGCTCTTCCTCCAGAACGAAAGGACTGAAACCCCTGAGATCTAGGCTTGTTAAACTCCTTCTTCCCTGAGGGCAGGACCTTCCGTTTGTCCTTATCCTCTACCAATAGGGACTCGAGAGCTTGGCCAAAAAGCTTTGAGCCTTGAAAAGGGATGCCCACCAACCTAGCTTGGGACGCTGCATCCACTGACCACGACCTCAACCAAATGTTGCGCCGAGCCGCCACGTTAGCCGCCATTGCCCTAGCGTTGAGTTGAAGCGAATCGAAAGATGCGTCAGCTGAGAAGGCGACTGCTAACGCTATCTTCTTTAAGGTACTCTTGACACGGCTTGAGAGACCAGGCTCTTCCTTTGGGAGGTCAGATACCCATTGAAAAGCTGCGCGTGCCATCAGTGAATTTACCGACGACGCCCTGAAAGCCTGCGATGACGCCAGAAAATCCCTGCGTAGAGCAGCCTCTACCCGTCTATCACAGGGGTCCTTTGGCCCCCCCTCTCCCTCCGAGGGAATCACTGCAGCTGATGAGAGGGCCGCCACTGGCTGATCCACTGCTGGTACCTGAAGGGTAGAGCCAACATCCTCCGGAAGCGTGTAAAATTTATTTATTAATTTAGAGGAGTGTTTTGCTGTATTTGGTGCCTTCCACTCAGTATCCAGAGCTCTCCGAAACTGGACTGGAAAAGGCACCGTAGCCGGCTTTGCCGGGCCTTGGGGAAAAAGGGAATTTGGACCAGAGGCCTCATTAGAGACAGATGGGGTTTCCAGATTCACTGCCCTAGCCACCTTGGTCAGCATTCTGGGAAACATATCCACAGGGAATAGGCGGTCCACGCCGTGACCCTGTTCATTTGCCTCTCCCTCCCCCGAGAGCTCTCCTGATTCCTTATCCGAACCATTGGAACCAGAAATACTGTCAGAATCACTGTCAGTTGAAGAAGGCAGATCCCTGCGCTTCTTCCTGTGATGAGTCTTATCTTTGTGTTTCTTGTTTGTACGCGTCTTAGCACTGCGCTTGTGCTTACGCCTCTTATGTGGGGTACCATCTCCGCCATCCTGGCTAGAGCTGTACCCCGTGAGGGAGAGATCCGAATCCTTCTCATTAGCGCGATATCTGCGCTTAGAATGCTTAGAACTCTTATGCTTATGATTACTACTTTCCTTGGACACCTCCCTCATAGCCCTCCTCACCATCTCATTTATTTTGGATTGAGAGATGGGGCTTTGTTTATTTGGAGCTACTGATGTTACCCCCTTCACAGGCACGTCAGACCCCTTTCCACCAGCCTCCTCCGCCATGTTCAAACCTGAAGGCAATGCCACGTTATTGCCCAGATGGCGGATGTTTTCTCCTCGGAGCTGATCAAAGGGATTATGCCCACAGGTTTCCCGATGCAGCTCAGGACGGGATCAGCTGGTCTCTTGGGAAGCTCTCCTCAAAGACGGCCCCTTTTGTTCTCACTCTGGGCCCCAGGCCGCTCAGAGCACCGTCTTGAAATAGCTAAAGGAGCGCCGAGCCTCCGAGACTGCCCTTCGCGCCAAAATCGCCTCAGGGCAAAATGGCTGCCGCGCACTTCAAAGGCTCCACGGGCCCTTAATTACCCGCTCATTGTCGGCCAGCCTTTCTCCCAAGCCGAAGCTATTCAAAGCGGCCGGCTTTGGGACCTCCTGCGGTGCTACAACCGCTAAAAATATCCTCCTGCCGTCTCTCTCCTTCAGCCGAACGCGCGCTCTCTGCTTCAAAGCGGCAAGCCGCTTTGGAAGATTACGGGCGCGTCGCGTTGCTCCGAGCTGAAGCTCTCTCCACACCGCACTCACACCGAGACAAAAAACGGGGTAAAACAGACAAACAAACAACGCCAGGGACTCACAGTCATTCAGGGAGAGACCAAGGTAGGGACAACGACAGGACAACGAAGGAAACAATTTTAAAAACTTGATCCAGCGCGCTGAGCAACGGAGCTCAGCAAACCTCGACCTTATCTCCTTGAAGACAGGGCCGGACTGGGGATTGGGAAGCCCTCTCTCCAGGGAGGTTACAGATCCAGCGATCCGACCCTGTCTTCGATGAGAGGGGCATTCCCATTGGTCAGAATGCCCCCCCCCCTTGCCTCACTCCAGAGAACAGGGTTGTCTCAGTAGTGGCATCTACCCTATGGAATCCCCTCCCTCTTGACTTAAGAACTACTCTCGCCTTAGAGACATCCCAGCAGGGCCTGAAAACATTTCTTTTTAGACAAGATGCCTTGCTCCACCCACTCTTAGGTGGAGTATTATTAACAACAACAACAAAACAAGATGCAATTTGCAGTTCATCATTGTCTATAGTTCATCAATGTCTATTTTGGAGCCTTTGGAGAATTCTGAGGGGAGCAGTTCCTGTGGCCCCCAGAGCCCCAGTTCATCAAGTCATCTCACTCCATGTGTTCTCAGTATAGGAGACGTGTTTCAACATACAGAAGTGAAAGGCAAAGTTATCAGGGCCGTTCAGCATCTGAACAGTCTGACACTGTCCACAGTGACTGTCCACATTTTGAACAATTTGCTTGTCCTTTTAGTAATCCTGCCTAATCCCTACTGAACTCCCTGCATGGTAATGCATTGGCACCAACATGGCAACCGCTTTATTCACAGTTTTAGGACCTGGAGGTCTGTTGGGGGGAAGGGAACACTTGATTCCCTGGGATAAGCCTCCATTTCCACCATGGGTCACCTGTCAGTGATATCACTGGTGCAAGTCCATCTTGACTGGAGAAGATGGATTGGGGTTCCCAGGGGGTTAGGCTTTGATGGTGCCGACACCACCGCTGGACCTACCCAATTCTTGGGTCAAATCCCCCCTCCTTCCTGCCCTGTTGCCTTCCCATTCTGCCCAGCCCCATTGTGACTTACTTCTGAGCAGATATGCATAGGTGTGGGCTGCAATGCAGCAGTTACTCAGGAAAATAGAATTGTCTGAACTGATGGTCCTCTTGATCATCAAGGGTGGTGGTGGTGTGGGCAACCTGCCATTCTTCTTTCATTTTCCTTCTTTTTCTTGTAACAAGTTGTAACAATATTAATAAAATATATTGATCATTATCCCTTTGCAATTATGGTCAGTCTCAGTTTTACATTGCTATCCGACCTTGAAACAAACAAACCAAAGGTGAAAGTATTTAAAGAAGTATTTAAAGTATTTAAAGAAGATTAATGCATATGTTTAAGGAATAATGTTCTTTCTTCTTATTTTCTTTTCAATTCATTTCTATTGTTCTTTCTTGGGTTAACACTACCTGCAAACTTCCTGCTTGTTCATTGCTTTCTCATCTTCCCCATACAACAGAGACCATCAATCATTTTGAAGCTGGTGATATTTTTTTTCTGCAAGATGCTCAGGTCTTTTCATATTGAGGGAAGCTTGATTTAATCAGAGGTTTGAAAAAACACCCTTTTAGCTGAACCCAGAGGCCCTCTTTTTTGACTGATATTGTGTTGCCACTATAAAATTAAACCCGAAATATTGCAGATATATGTTAGCAAAAAAGACACTCACGCTGATTGCTTTGTTTTATTGACAAAAACAAATCTGAATTCTATCAATGCAGTGTTTTTGCTGACTTTGTGGCATAGGCTGACTTTGGATCATGGCAGTTTTCCCGTGAGCAATGGATTGCTAATTTTATAAATTTAAAGAGAATCAAATCAGACATGGAGCTCCGGAAGACAGTAATTCATTAGTTCCCTGCTTGGCAGAGAGCGTTTCCTATCAGGGGTGAGACAGACTGGCTTCCTGTGCAGGTGGAAGATTTAACTGTTGAACTGTGTTTTTTTTTTTAATGTATTCTTTATTGCTCATTACCATTAAAGCTAATCAATAAAGTATGTTTATTCTCACTGCAGAATGTCATAATAAGAATATGTTCTTAAAATATAAATAGCAGAAAAATATTGTTAATTTCCATGGACGTATATTAATTAACAGATATGGTATCCTGGAGGGGGGTTGTGTGGCACCACAGAATATCCACAGAAATACTAGTTCTCTTGATCATGAGACAATACAATCTAAAGTTCTTCAGACCAAGGTTCAAACACAACACTTTTACAGAATGGTGTCCTATCTGCCACAAGCAAAGGGATGGCTGTACTGTAAAATTGAGAACAGCAAGAGGAAGAGCTGTGGCAGTTTTGTGTTCTGTTGTGATATTATTTTCCCCACTGCTGTGAGCTTTTTGATAAAGTGCTATAAAAGGTAATTCATCAGAAATCTACTTGAAATCCTTAGAGAGAGAATCATGGAGAGAAAAATCTTGTAGCTCTCTGACCCTGCTTAGGTTTTAAAGTTCAAACCTTTTTTCTCAAAATAGGGTCTGTTACGGAATTTTTACCTCTTCAGGGAAAAAAAAAAGTGTGCTTACTCTTCTAAGAAAGGGATGTAGAATGTCAGAAGTGGAGAATTCAAAGGTGTGACTGGGCTTGGGTTGAGAATGGTAATCTTTACTTCCAGAGCTTGATGAGGTCTGACAAGGTCACACTCGTAGCATGCAGTAGATTGTTTCAGAGTCACAATGGGAGGTAAGATTGCAGTGTGTGGCTTCCAAGAGTGTAAATGCTCTCCATATCAGTTTGCTTGCTTCACCTGAGGTAGAATGGAGATTGATTTAAGAAGGTCCTTTTCAATCACAACGTTAGAAAAGAAATCGTATTTTCAGGTCTGTTGACCTGTTAGCCTTTTACAATGAGAAAAACAAAAATGTTGAAAAAAATCACTTTGGATTAAAATGATGTAGTCACTAAACTCCACAACAATAGGAAGAGTCCCATTTGTTTGCCTGGTGAGGTTCACTAATAGGTGTAGTTATCCCAGAGTAGTGTTGAAAAGGTCCAGACTCACCTCTGTGAATTTGTGCTACTTCTTGCCTTGTCCTCAGATCACACGTAGGGTGTAATCCTAACCTGCGCTGGAACAGGCAGACTAGCTGGCCTGTGCTGTGTCCAACACAGGTTAGGAGGAGGCTGGAGCCTCCACGGAGCAAGGGCGTGTTCATCCCCTTACCCTGGGGTAAGTGCCATCCACCCCAATGGGGCTGCTTGGATCTGTGCCCGTTGTTTAACAGGCGCACGTTTGAGCCCAAATCAGGGGGTCGGGTTCCAGCCCCTCCCCAGGCTGCCCTGCTCACCGGAACACCCTCCCTTGACCCCATTTAGCCTTCCATCCTGCCTTCTGTTTACCCAGAAAAGCCCCTGTGCTGGCCAAACTTGGCCGGCACAGGAGCAGCTTACGGGCTACCTGTTCCAGTGCTGCTGTGTGCCTGTGTTGGCGCAGGTGCCTGTGTCGGTGTGGCACACCTTGTGCCGGCACACACCTGCTTTATGGCACATGTGTGACAGTGCTTGGCTGATGCAAGTGGTTTGCGTCAGCCGAAGGGGGAGGGTTGGATTGCCCTGCCCATCACATATGTGGCTCACCAGTCATACATGTAACTGATAGATTCCAAGCACTGCTGGTAAGGTGGGGTCAGAATCACTTGACCACTCCTTCTCCTAGCTGGGAGAGGGGAGACCTGTCAGTCAAATGAAATCAGACACGCTGAGTTACCTGAGGATGGAGGTTTTGAAAAGGAGCAGGGATCACTACCTACATTTTACTTGTTTCTCTCCTCACATGCACTCAATCTTTTTCTTTCATCAGGTAGCTCCATGGCTTGGTAAGGCTGTAGGCTGTAGGGAGGCAAATTCCTTTGAGGTAAATAAATTAACAAAAACAAATTAGACAGTTTGTTGAGAGTTAAAATAGGACAAGGGAATGCTGCTCCTGCATTCATTCAGAGGCAGGCCATTTCTGCCCTGCCCCACTATTGCACGTGACAAGCTGAGCCAATCTCACATCATTTTGCATGTGGTGTGTGTGGGGACAGGGCTTGCAAGCTGTTGCATGGCTCACCCTTTCTTCAGTATGTCTCATGGTTTTGCCTCCACCCATCTCCCATTGCGCAGTCTGAGACTAGCTGGTTGTCTTTTGGGGAAAGGTCGGAATTTCTTGCTATTCACCTGATTGACCTTGGTGAGTTGTTTTTGCCTACCCCAAACTGTGGTCTCTGGTGAAGTGTTTCCTTTAGCTAATGTGCTCACATCTGGCAGGTATAGTGCTGGCCAAGGACTAGGACTAGGTTTGGTGTGCACTCTGAGGTAAACTGGACAGTTGCACCAACTTAACTGGTAACAGATAAAGGTTTCCCCACGACCGAATGGTCTAGTCGTGACCGACTGTAGGGGGCGGTGCTCATCTCCGTTTCAAAGCCTGTAGAGCCGGCGTTTTGTCCAAGGACAAGCTTCCGTGGTCATGTGGCTGGCATGACCCTACGCCATAGTGCATGGAACGCCACTACCTTCCCACCAAAGTGGTACCTATTTATCTACTTACATTTTTAGGTGCTTTCAAACTGCTAGGTTGGCAGGAGCTGGGACAAGCAACAGGAGCTCACTCCATCACGCAGTCTTGAACTCCCAACCTTCCAGTTGGCAAGCCCAGCAGCAGTGGTTTAACCCACTGCGACACCACGTCCCTGTACTTAACTGGTACTAATCCCTAAATACTGCCTAGCTCATGGAGGCTGGTTGGTAATACTTCAGACTTGGATTAGAAAGTCTACCTCAAATGCATTCCAGCTTGGGGGAGGCAGTGCAGTTCTTGACCCCTTGGGTCCAGCATCAGGGTAAGGGCAATACAGCCCTGCTGTAAGGGAACATTCCTTTGCGTTGAAGAGGTCTTCATGACTCCTACTCCACTGCAGAAATGCAGAACATGCCCCATTGGCACAGCTATGTCAGTGCTGGAAAATTGGTTAGGATTGCATCCTAAATTATCCTTAGGTTTTGCTTTTTCTGGTAACATTTGTATGAGTATGTAGGTGAAACATTCTTTTAAGTGTGCAGTATACTGGCAAATGTAATGCGTGAAGAGGATCTGTCCAAAGGGGTGAAAGAGAGAGAAGGTAAAAGTCAAAAGACTGCAAAGGTTTCCCAGGTTGGTATTGGAATTAATTAATATACACCATGTGTGCATTTTGGGGATATTTTTTAAAGAAAGGACAACTTTTATTTCACAGAAAAACATATAAAACAAAATTTAAATTTATTTTTTTAACACTACAAAGATTCCTTGAACGGCGCTAGAACGGATACAAACACCTTTGATTGCTGTGAGCCTACAATGCAGCCACAGCAGGGGCTTGTTATCTGGGACATTTCTGAGGTAAAAAAAGCACCTCAGTTGTAAAATTCATAGGAGGCAAGAAATTTATCTAATTGGCCTTTAACTGTCTGGGGAAAACAGACGCATCACATGTGGAAGATATATCTGCTCTTTGGCACCTCATATAGTTCACTATCCCTGTTTTCATTTACCTGCCTCACGTGACACATTGTTGGTATTTTATTCCTATTTTGCTCTTTGAGGAGATGGTAGGGGATGTGAGCTCAAGTGCAGCGAATGCTTTTCACCCCACTCTCCAGAATTTTTAGGCATTAAATAACTGCTTGGCCATACATAACTGTGTACAGTACATGGGCACAATATCACTGCAGTCCTTCATCTCTCATATAACTACTTATCTAGATAATGAATGTTGATGGGGCCACCATCTCCTCAGCCTTGCTCGATCTCTCATGAAATCAGGCCAGAGTGCAGCTCTTTGACAAGGGGTCGTCGCTGAGCAGCAGACTCCAGGCTGGCAGGTATGAAGGCCCCATTCCCTACCCACTATTGCAGGAAAGGGCACCAGGGACACAAGTGGACCTTCTAGGGGTTAAGCACCATGAAAAGCTCCATCCAAAATGTCATGTGAGGAATCAAATTAAAGGAAATTTCAACCTGAACGTGAATGTGTCATTGGTGTCAAAATTGATTTAAAGTTACCGTACTATAGCAAACCATAGGTCTCCGCCTAGTTACGATATAGCAAAACCACATAGGCTTACACAAAATGCGAATGCTAGCTCTCCTCCTTTGGTTCCCAGGCCCTCTTTTTAACCCCTGACCCTCATATGATGTACTCCTCCCTTGCATCCCCTTTCATGGGCCCTGGTGAGATTGGAAAATGTAAGATCCCATTTTCGGGGGCCCTCCTTTAGCTCCTTCTTTTTGATCCTGGGTACAACTTATCCCTGCAACCCCCACTCATGGGCCCTGGTTTCCAACATGAGAGGATACCTACCATATTTTATACAGAAAACATTTCTCATTCTAAGCAATGTCACATTGCATTTTTATTGTAATTATGAAGCAGATAGAGCCTCAAAAGCAGAATAACATCTGGCATTTACAGTCAAATACAAAAATAATCTATTTACAGACTGACTTCACAGCAGATCACTAGTATGTTAGCAAACACCTATTTAAGTAGTCTGATAAGTGTTAATTTTGCACTATTTCCTTTTGGACTGTGTGACTTTCCCTTCTGGTAGCAAATCCCCCCCTTTTAAGTATTTAAAAATCTCACATAGTCTGCATGTTCTTAGCTTTGCTGGATGGCTTAACAAATGCAATGGTAAGATATCCAATGGTTTTGTTTTTTTCATCTTTATCTTCCTTCCAAGAAAACATTCTTTGGATGATGTTGGTGACGGTTTAGGTAGGAGACAGTGACTTGGATCCAAAGAGCTACTTAGGCATACCCAAGGACTAGGGCATATCCAGTTGACTTACTGACATTTTTCTTGGTTCTGTCTGGAATGTAGGGTTTCATTATGCTTTCTTGAGCATGCTTTTGTCCTGTCTTGAGAGCCTTCTTTGGAAGGTGAATGGCAAGCTAAAAATATTATAGATATTTAAGAGGCACCTTCTCATCCCATATCACAAGCTGCTTTTTCAAATGTCCCTCAGAACGCAACCCTATTCCCCTCTCCTGCCAATGCAGCGATGCCAGAATAGTTACTGCTGCATCTCGTGGCAGGGCAGCTGTTGGAGTAAGCCTCTGCAGCATGGAGGTGTCTACTTGGATCTGCAGTACCAAATTCACTAGTGCTGCATTCACTGCATGGACCACAGGATAAGGTCCAGGAAGGGGGCCTTGGATTCAGTAGCCTTTGCTGTTACTGAACCTGTTCGCCCTGGACCTGCTTCCGCCCTCTCCCCATCCATCACTGCCTCATTCCGCTCTCCCACACTCCCAGTGCTGCCTCGTTTTGCCCTCCCTTGCCTTAGTTCCACCTCCCCATCTTGACTCCCCTGCTGTCTTACTTGCCCCTGACATATGTGTTCTACTTTGCGTGCTGCTGGAAGTGCTTTCACAACTGCCATAAGGCAGGTAGTGCTGGTGGAACAGTTGTTCCGCGGGTGCTACAAGTCCGTAGGATTCAGCTGCCAGTTGAATGGTTGAATGCCAAAATGGTTACTGCTGCATCTCGTGGCGGGGTAGTTGTGTGAGTAAGCCTCACAAGGGGCTTGCCATGCAGCATGGAGGGGGAGTGGGGACAACACTGATGTTGAACACAAGTCCAAATCTTCCTTTGGTGTGCTGTACTAGTTATGTGGCTGTTTGGATTTAGTCCATTGTCTTGAGATGGGAGATCTACAGTAAATATGTAGTTACGAGTGGAAAAATTGGAAAAAGCAAACTAGTGCTTTGGTAAACTTACATTACGTATTGAGAGTTATACATGTATACAGAAAAGTAAAGAAATGGGAAGAGTTTCTGTACCTGTTTGTTGTGTTCTGGTCATTAATCACAAAGTATATCCAAATGTCATCACTTGCTAATTAAGAGAAGAAATGCAGAGAGAGAGAGAGAGAGAGAGAGAGAGAGAGAGAGAGAGAGAGAGACTTTTGTCTTGAGTTTGAAACTACATGTTACAGGAAATGTCATTAAAAGCAGCAGCCTTGTGTCTCATCATTCTCTTCTCTCCCTTGGCAACATCCAGAAATAAAGCTTGCGATACATCACTGCTCTGCATGTTTCCTACTCCCATAAGAATGGAAACTCCAGTGAAGTGAAATGACATCACACATCAAGTGTTTTGTATTAATAGATGTTACCAAACAGAAATAGGAGAAGGAGACATGGGGCTACTGTTGTTTTTTTACCAAGTAATGCTAGCCTGACTAGCTATATTATATTCCACTTTTTATATTCCAGGTTTTTAAAAAATATTTTATAAAGATATTTTTTAGTCCAGCAATAGGATTGTCTAGCATAGCTGTAAAAGGTCAATATACCTTGAAAGGAAAAAAAATACTCAAAATCTATTTTTATAATGTGTTTATTGATAAACTTGCAGGTAGAGCACACACTTTGCCTCCTGTCCAGGTGAATGGGGGCATGGTCATAGGAAGCTGCCTTACACTCAGTTAAGTCAGTCAAAACCGACTGGGAACAGCCCTCCAAGGTTTACAAACAATTCCCCCCCCCCACTCTGCTCTATTTGGAGATACCAGGAATTTAACCTGGGACCTTCTTCATGCAAAGCAAGATGCTCTGCCACTGAGCTGCTGCCTTTCCGAACTAGTCCCTAATGATAACTTCTAAGCAGCGGTGTCATGCAGCCGGAATGCTGGGCGGGAGGAACGGGTGAGCGGCAGCGGGGGCGGGGAAGACGGCGAAACGGAGCGGTACAAAACGGGCAGGCTGCCACTCACCCGTTCCTCCCGCCCAGTGTTCCGGCTGCATGACGCCGCCGCTTCTAAGGTAATCTGTAGAGATATGATTTTATAGGGAAAGGATGACTCCTGGTGCATTGTGAGCCAATTTTCAGGGAGTCCTGGAGAGCTGGGCACCACCATCTTGAAAGCTTATCTTGAACAATGATGAGGGAGCATGTTTCTCAGCATGGAAGCATGGGCTGATTAAAAAGAGATGTAAACTGGGCTCTGGGAAGTGGTGCAATCCTTCCTTTTTACAGGTGTGTGCTTCCAGGCTGAGAAGCATGCTCCTGGGATGCACACTTCCTGCTTCATGATATCACTTCTGGTTCTAAATCTTAGGGAGGTCCTGACAGGTTGTCATACCTAAAAAGTGGGTCCCGGTGCTAAAAAGGTTGGGAGCCACTGCTTTAATACAAGGAATGCCCCTTGGATTAATGGGACTGGCCTCCTTAAAATACTCTTAAGAGATTGAAGCAATAAAACTTTAAACCATTTGGCATTGAAAATGAGATATCTTCTGGCAGCCTAGATAATTAACTCTTCCCAGGAACTCCTTCCCAGTGGAGTTAAGTAGTCTCAAATGCGCTTTTGGAATCTGAGTTAGGAGTTGGCATTTTTCTAAAACACATGCTTTAATCCAGCTGGGATGTGTTCCACTAAGGCTTCTGTTTACAGAAGCTCAACTATGCGAGCACAGAGATTTCTTCCGGTTATGTGATATCCCAGGACTTGCACATTTCTGCATCAGAGGAGAAGTTCTCAGGCAAACACCCTCTCTGTAGACCATCTTGGGAAGCAGCCATCCAAACACACACATGCACCCCTTCAAATTTCCAAAGACTGAGAAAAAAGGAACTCCAAGGGGTTGTGTTCCCTTCATCACCTGCTCCTGAGAATTGTGCAGCATCCTTGCATACTGAAGACTTCTATTCAAAAAAATACTGTCCAGTGGGATAGTTTCAACAGCAGAACCAAGTTCTGGTGCCATAATAGGCCATATGGTAGTGTGCATAGCTCGCCACCAGCAGCAGTTTTGGAGTTGTTGCAGCAAACAGGACTGGTCCACTGCCGTAGCCAATGACCTGCTCTGGAGCAGGTAGGCTGGCATGGGGTGGCAGCTCATGGGTGGGGAGGGGGTGGAACTGTGCATTCCAGGGGAGGGGCAGGGAGGAGGCAAGAGGGGTGGATCCAGGGGCAATGGCTTATGCCAGACCTTATCCCCTCTTTCAAAAACCTCCTCGCCCCTTTTCCCTCCTCAGACATACGCTACCAAGATAAGCAGCGAGTTCATTCACCCTTTTCATTAGGGAGATATTCTAAAGATAAACACCAAATCCTGCAGGCCTGTGTTTAGCCAGTTTCTGTATTCAATCTAGCATAATATGGCTAAGTGGCTTAACCACCTTTGCCAACTTAGGTGAATTTACCTGTACCTCTCTAAGAGGGTCCAGTGTGATCGACTACTTTCTGATTTTGCCTTCATTTAAGATTTGTATCAAAGATTTCTCAGTGGAGGATTATATCCTCAGTGACCATTTTCTTCTTCTGCTGTTGGTTCTAACCAGTGGGGCAATTCAAATGAATTAACAACCGGTTCTATGATGTCATAGCCAGAGCAAAAAACAACAACAAAGCCAGCCAAGGTAAGCGAGTGGGTGGGGCCCGGCCATTTAACAACCGGTTCTATAGAACCTGGGCGAACCCCCTGAATTTCACTACTGGTTCTAACTCAGCCTTCTCTTGTTTTGAATGATGATCTAAACCTTTTTCCAAAAATCAAGTGGGATACTGCTACCAAAAGCAAAATTCACCATTTACTTAAAGCAAACCTGAGCCAGGATTATAGATCTCGCATGATTGGAACAGATGACCCCACTGAGCAAATTAAAATGTACAAAGCATTAACATCCCATATGCTAGTTGCACTGAGCCACAAACCTAGAATGCAGAACAGAAGGGGGGAAATTAGTAGAGATCCTTGGTTTGACAGAGAGTGCAGGGATCTAAAAGCCCAAATGCGAGACACCTACTGTCAGCAGGGGTAGGCAACCTTAAATACTCCAAGAGCCATTTGGACCCGTTTTCTGGAGAAAAGAAAACCTCGGGAGCCACAAAACTCTTTTGACATCTAAAATGAAGATAATACTGCATAGTTTTTTTAATCTTTATGCTATGTATAAAAAAACTATAGGGAGTGGCAACAGGATGCAAGAATTTTGTTGTCTCATGCCTCCCTGGGGCACCTGGTGGGCCACTGTGAGATACAGGAAGCTGGACTAGATGGGCCTTTGGCCTGATCCAGCAGGGCTCTTCTTATGTTCTTATGAGCGATCGCGGCTGAAAATCGGGTCTCAACATTCGTCATTCGCTGTCTCCAGCTTTCTCTCTCCCCACCTCCAAACCCTGCTGCCAATCCTCCACAGCCTTCCAATCGCGCGTAAAAAAACGAATGGCAGAACAAAAACCAGCCACCACGCTGAACCTTGCAGGGCAACGCGGCGGATCACCCGTTTGCAAAGAGCACATGTGACAAACAGCAGCAGGATGGGCGGGCAGGGCAGACCCCAGAGCCGAGCCAAGCAGCTGCCTGTGCAACTGCTGCCACTATGGGGTGTGTTGTTGTTTTTTCAAAACGGTGGAGGATTTTTTACTTTTAGGTTTGCAAAAGGGGGATTCCAGGCTCGTGCACAGGAACCATCGATGCAAACAATCCCTCCACGTTGCAGAAAGAGGGACCGGGCAAAAGATCCTGGAAAACAGGCGGGGGACACACACACATACAACTGCGAGACCCAGCACTTTCCGTGCTTGTAAGCGGGAGCTGCCCCAATGCGTGCAAAACCAGGGGCAACTTTGCAACCCGACTGAGAGCGAGCCAGAAAGTTTTCCCCACCGGCTCTCTGCTGCACGCCACCGCCCCCCACCACGCTCCATCCCAGCTCTGTGTGCAAAGCAATGCAAACACATGGAACAGTCGACACAAAAAGCCACGCACCCTTCCAGCCGGCGGATCAGCTCTGGAGCTTCACGGGTTGCCTTCTGCACAAGGCTATCCACAGACCGAGCAGGAGCCCAGCTGCCACCGCTGCCAGCACGCTCTCCCCACTTCCCGGAGCAGCGTGCAGTGCAGGACTGGTGCCGAGCGGAGAGGCGCTCTCGGTAGCAGCTCCCGGCTCGGGGGCTCGGAGCGAAGGGGAGAAAAGGGGGCGATTCCCAACTTGCAGCCCTGAGCACAGTGCAGCCTACCAAGAGGGAGAGCAAGCCCGCGGTCGCAGCCAATGCTGGGAGCCTCCTTTGCTACTTTCACCCAGGCTCCGGAGCCGCAGCAGATGGCTAAAAGAGCCACATGCGGCTCCAGAATCATAGGTTGCTGACCCCAGGTATAGGGAGTCCCAGGCATTAGAATTACCAGCACATTATTTGAATCTAAAAAAATAAACTGAATTTAGTCATTAAGAAGAAAAAACAAGAATTTATTAACAATCAATGGGAAAAATTACTACAAGCAACTACCCTAAAACATGCAAAGCAATTTTGGGCAATTGTATCTGGATCTTTCCGCGAGGAAGATCCACTTGTCTATCATCCTTCCAAGCAGTTGGATTAAATATTTTCAAACTTTATTTTATGAAAGGGGAATGATTACATCAGAACCTCCTGATCCTCAAAGGATTCACCAGACTGGCCCCCTAGAACTTTGGAAGAAGTTAAAGAGTTAATTGGCCAACTAAAATCAGGAAAAGTTCCAGGCCCAGATGTGATATCCCCAGAGATCCTAAAATCAGACCCAGATTTTTGGGGCCCCCTCTTACTGCCATTTTTATGATGGTTGACAGGTCTGACTAAATGCCAGAGGCCTGGATAAACGAGATTGTTGTTCATCCAGAAAAAGGGCAATCCGGGGGTAGAAGACTGCATTATGCTACAACCTGCCAAATAAAATGTTCATGGGGGGAGGGGCCTAACATCAAAAATCCCCACAAACAAAGGAGTTAAACAGGGTTGCATACTAGCACCCATCTTATTTATGCTGGCCTGCCTGCTCCAGGGCTGCTTAGGATAGGGCTGCCCATGACCTCGTCCCATATCTGGCAGGAGTAGACAGACATTGCCCCAAAACTGTGTTCCACCCATGTACCACTCCTTCTCTATGTTGATGATGTAGTGCTCTTGTCTGGGTTTAAAATATCTGCTGCATATTTGAAACTAATATGATATATCAGATATGATTGTGAATACCTCCGATTGAACTATGAAAAATAACAAAAATCTTTGTCTTTACTAAAACATGGAGACCACATGCATGGGAACTTAATGGTAATCGGTTAGAGCAAGTAACACACTCTAAATATCTTGGCATCCATTTTCAACATAACTGCTTGGACCTTCCATCGCAAGACGGTAGAAAATCTAGCCAGTGTTACTTCACAAGCTCTCACCTGGTTCTTTTCTGCCAAAGGAAATTGGTCTGTTCCACAGCTCTAAAGGTCTGACGCTAAAGTGATTCCTCAATTATTATATGGCATCCCCCTTTGGATTGGAGTCTTAAATAGTTCACTGGAATGTACTGTATACAGGCCAAATTCCTTCAAAAACTGTGTGCCCTGTGCAGCTATGTGCCTAGAAACAGGACAGTCCCTAATTGAAACCAGACCCTGGCTGATTGTTATTAAATTCTGGCTGCGCATCCTTTACAACGATGACCCTTGCAGTCTTCTTCATCGGTTGTTTCTGGAAATTGACCATCCAAAGGTATTAGCTCTTATTGAGTAAAAAATCAATTCTGTTGGGCTGTCCTTAGAGTCTTTAGGCATGCTCTCTCAATTAGAGGCATACCAGAGTATTAAATGCAGATTTTCAATATTAATTGAACTGCAAAACCTCCACAGTGCGGCAAAGTCTGCTCTCCCATAAGTCTGATGATCCCTGTAACATATGGCAAAGTGGCCCCATATCTATACTCATTTCAGTGTCCCCAGAAACATAGAGCCTTTTTGTTGGCAAGATTCAACGTTTTGCCGTCTGCCATATTATTTGGGAGATTCCAAAACACCCCGTACTTAGACAGATGTTGTCCCTGTAGGCAGGGCTGTATAGAGACAACTGCTCACTCTCTCCTTTCCTGACTGATTTATACTGAGGTACATATGAGGTATTTGGTTACTATGTTGGGAAAAGGGAGGGGATTGCTAAAGTTGGTTATATTTTAAATGATTTTTGTATGGAGAAAACTGGGAGCGTAGCAGCTTTCTTGCAACAGGCAATGGAGTTGCACAGAACAAAACTTAGCCTGCCTATCTGATGCCTATGAAAGTGTTATGACTGAACTTCTCATTTCTTCTCTTTGTCTTATATGCTGTACTTTTTTGCCAATAAAAGATTTTGATTTGATTTGATGTGGCATATGTCCAAGGAGACCAATAGGTGGCCCCAGGACTTGCGCAAAGCTAAGTAAAAAAAAAATTAAAGTCAAGTAATCCATTTTTTACTTCCCATTTGCCTTTGCGTTGTCGTCATCTCCCACCAGGGGATGCAGCATGTGCCTGTTAGGCATGCCTGCATCAGCATTTGTGGTGTGGTTTGGTTTGGTTTGGTTTGAGGGCCTAATTGTAGGGATCCTCTCTTTGTCACTGCATTAGTCCAATGCAACCAGAGCCATACTACCCTTGCTCATACTACCTATGTCATACTCAGAAAAAAGTTCAGTTGGCCCTTGTAATTCCTTCTGTTCCAGGAACGGAATCCCTGCAGATATCGAACACCTTGCAGGTATTCAAACCCATGGATTTGGAAGCCAGCTCACCCTCAGAACTTGACTGGAGGTTTTCTGAGGCCACCCGCAGCTGCCTTGGACCTCAGAATGCCTTATAAGGACACAAAAAAACACTACATATCATCCAAAAACCTTTATTAGGCATAAATACTTTTACAGGTACATGGTGCATGGTAAACAAACATTGCAGCAAAACATATATAACAAGAATAAAAACATAAGCTATAATTAGTTGGCTAGGGGTGGAGTCACCCTAAGTTTACCTACGTTTAGTCAGGACCTCCCTTAAAATTTTTTGGAGGAAAACTGGAAGTACCGTATATAATCATGTATAAGTTGAGAAATTAATGCCTACAAATTGACTAGAAAAATCTGAGGAGGCCTTAAGGCCTGAATTGGGGTCACGTGACCTGGGGATGAGCCCTTGCATTCGGCCGAATCTTGGGCTTGCCTCCCCTCCCTGCACACCTGCTGGCCCACCCACCCCCTGCCCAGGAGCGCCCACCCCCATGCCTCCAAAGCTCCTCTGTGCCAGCCAGCTTTGGCTGGTGTACAGGAGGCGCGGCACCCACACTCCCAGACCAGCACTGCGGGCAGCACTGGTCTCGGGGTCGTAGCACCGACACCAGCGTGCCACTTAGCACCCCTACATTGGCTCTACATGTTTTGCGTTGATTCAACAATGTTGCATCGATGCAAATGGGTGTTCTGGATTGCATCCTTAGTGTCTTTTTCAAGGTGGGGTTTTGCATTTTGCTTACCACATAATTTCAAAGTAAATGTTTGCTTATCATATAATTTCAAAGCAAATGTTCAAAGTAGGATGCAAAACCCTGCCCTGAAAAATGTGGTTGAGTTTGTGGTTTCCCCTGTCCCCTAATACTTTTGATGGGTATTTTCCTCAGATTTCTCCTGTTTGTTCTCACCCAAGAAGGAGGGTTTAGGTTGACAAATTTAGGCAGTAAATATGAACCCTGATTTGTTGCATTGCTTTGAAATGTTGCTGGACCATTGCCAAGTGGAAAGATGCAAAGGCATAGGCATAGGCAAATTTGGCAATGGCGTTACAAATGCTCTGAATTGTGAGAGCACTGATCCTACAGATGTGACAAAACTGATGTCATGTTTCGGCATTGTGCCATGTATTGTATTAGAGCCTCATGGTCATATCAGCACACTCTGGATTTATGCCTGTACAATATGCAGCAGAAATTTTTATTTGAGTTGTTAGAGAAGTCCATCAGGTCCATGTCAAAGTCATTTGGAAGGTTGTTGGTGAGACACCAGCTTCTATGTGTCTGAGTCTCATTTGCATTAGAAAGTATGAGAGTCTGTTCTTATTAAGGATGACAGTTCATTGCTAGCTGTTAAGGTACTTAAAGTGTTTTGTCTTAATTAAAATTCTTCAGCTTTTACCACCTTAATTGATGAATACTAAAATCCTTTATCATCCCCATCATGCTTGTGAACTCATAAAAGAACTCTCAGCACTCCATCATTTTTTTTCTTACTATGATTAACAAGCGAAAGTCAATATAGCATGAGGAATAACCTGTATTTATAACCTTCAGGAGCATCTGGATACAGAGTGGTTTCTGAACGTTATTTTTCATGCAAGGCATCCCAAGTACAATGGAGACAAAAAGAGAATCAAAGAGAGAATCTAAAAATAGTGACTGATACTTATCAGAGCATAGTGGACTGAGTAATTCATTCATTGGCATGATCCAAACAAAATTACAGTGCAGTCCTAGGCATGTCCAATCAGAAGTAAGTCCCATTGCACCAAACGGGGCTTACTTCCAAGAAAATGTGTAGAGCATAGGATCACAGCCAAGCATTTTTGAGTGGCCAAGTTTAAACTCCATGTTTAAACTCCATCCCATTGAAATGTGTGAAGCTTCAAGGTTTGTGGTGGTGGTGGTGGTGGTGATATATTAACTACACTTAGCCCACTCTTCCAAGGAATTCAAGGCAGTCGATATTGTAACCTCTTCATTTTATTTTCACAGCGGCACTGCAGTAGGTTAGGCTGATTCAGGGTCATCAAGGTGAGCTTCTTGTCCAATACAGCACATTGTCGTTTGCGCTGGACCTGGAGTAGTTGTGCCTGCAGTGTCAGAAAGCTATGCAGAGAGAAAAGTGCCTGTGCCTTACGGAATGCTTTTACACTTTTTAATTTTAAAATGCCTCTTGCCATGGTGATCTCCTATCTTCAGTATTCTTCAGTAAGACTGAATGCCTCAGAATGGGCACTTTTATTTCCTAACTCTAGTTTCAGTAGATGTTGGGAGGCCAAGGCAAGGCACAAGGCAATTTGTGACTCATCAAGCAAAACACAATGGAACACTAGGACCTGTGTCCTATTTTTTGCTGCTTACCAGAGACTGCAAGCTCAGAACAGCAGGAGTGGCACAACCCAGAATACCACCCAGTGCCGCCTCAGGTCCACTACCTCGGCACAATTTTTGAAAAGCAGCTACAGGTAGCCCCTGGTATCTGCAGATGGGGACTTCCCTCTCGTGCATTAACGTTGTTTAATGGTTTGCCAGGCCGTGTATATCTTGCTTTAACAGATTGCTATAAGAGTTAAGCTTATGGTGCAATGTGAACAGGCTGCCAGCAGCCTGCATACTTGATTAAACCAGCTTTAATGCGAAACAGGAAGCAGAATTTAACTGATAATGCAGGTGGGCACAGGGGCAACGATTAAAACAGGTGTCCCTTGTTTTCGTTTTCGTATCTGGTTTCCATGGTACAGATCCCCCATGCATGCAGAGGCACACATGTACTTATTATGTTTTTGGTCCCATTTTTCCAGTTGCAGAAGTGTGGGATTTCTGGTTTGACTTACAGCGCAATCCTATTGCGCCCCTTCCGTCAACGGTATGTCATAGCATTGATGCAAGGAGCGGAGTGCCAACGCGGGGGCGCCGATCACCACCCCTGCGTCGGCACTCAAGCTGTCAGGCTGAAGTAGCTTTGGCCTGAGAGCGCCAATGGCAAGCCTTTATGTGTTGGCTGAAGGCAGCTGGCGCAGGGGAGGCTCCGTGCTGAGGCAGCACGGGGATTGGGCGAGGGAGGGAGAATGTGGGCGGGGGGAAGGCGGGACATGGGCGGGCTTGGGAAGCGGCCATACGGCCACATCCAAAGCCCGTTTGGGAGGCTGCACGGCCCTGATTCGGGCCGCAGATTGGAGGAGAACATAGGAACTAATGTTCCCTTGCCGCGGGGAGGCTCCAGCCTCCCCAACCCAGGGTCAGGTGTGGCGCTGGCCGGCCAGCCTTGCCATTTTGGCGCTGGGTAGGATTGTGCCCTTAAAGTAACTGTGCAAATGCAGGAGCTATAAATCAAACTAGAATCCTGCATTTCTGTGTTTGGAAAAATATGCTCCAGGAGCAAGGTAGGACAACTGATGACCCATGTAGAGTTTACTCATTTGATACATGCAACAGTAAATGTAATCCCCTTCAGTGACAAAAGAAGCAGGTTATTTATTTATTTATTTATTTATTTATTTATTTATTTATTTATTTATTTATTTGAATAATTTATACCCTGCCTTTCCCATGCAGAAACAAATGCCCAATTCGGCTTACAGAGAACAACAAAATACAGTGTAACCACAATTAGTAAAACATTACAACAGACAAAATGGGAATGACAATATACCAGAGGGACAGAGGGCAGACAGCCAACCATCAACCAAAGGCCACACAGAATAAGTATGATTTAAGCCTGCTCCGAAAGGCCATGGGGGAGTGTGTAGTTCTTAATTCTTCTGGTAAGGAATTCCATATTTGTGGAGCCATTATAAATATATAAATTTTCTAAATAAATAAAATTTACTTTATGTGTCTACCAACACAAGTTAACTTTTTATTAGGTGTCTACCAACACATGTTGACTTTTAGAGTGAACATGTATACAGTCACTTGCACTAAAACATGTAGGTGTGTACAGGAGCTCTGTACTGGTTAAATATATGGAGCTCTACTGGTTAAACGAAACACGCTGAAGGAAAAAAACTCTGTATCCCTCAAAATTTAAGGGTATGTGTATGCCTATAGTACATCAATGTATTTAGCAATCACTTTTGTTCCACTCAGCAGTTAAAATCCATATGGCACATCTGTGTGTGTAGCTACATGGGAGTTGCCTGGTAATAGTAAATCTACGTTTTGGCCCAAGAGTCTCCAAACCCCGACCCAGGGGCCAGATGTGGCCCCTGGAGAGCCTCTATCCAGCCCGCAACCAAGCCTCTACTCACCTACAAGCATCTGACCCTCCTGACTGTGCTGGCACAGGTGGCACTCTCCAAGCTGTACTCTGGTTTGTGCAGGTGTTATGATGGCCAGAGAGGCTGCCCACAGCCTCCCTGCCCTCAGAATGCCTCTGGAAGGTAGAAAATAGTCACTTCCAGGTTTTCCCCAAAGACTTGGAAATGACATTTCTGAGGGTCGGAGGCCTCCCCATCCCTCAGAACATGCTTGGGATGTTTCCTATGATCTGTTGGTTCTGATATATTTACTCCAGCACATTTAACTAAACTGCTTGTGGGGTGTGGGAATGGGTGTCCATTAAAGTGTGTGCTATATATCTGTGTTGTTGGAGCTTGGAGAAATCCTAGAACTTTAAACCAATTTATTCAATAAGTCCTGTCTCTAATGTATTTTATATTCATTTATTTATTCGGCCCTCAACATTGTGCCAGATATTTGAAGTGGCTCTTTGGCTAAAAAGTTTGGAGACTGCTGTTATGGCCTGGATAACACGACTTCCATAAGTTTTTTTACTCTTTGAGTAGTGGAGAGCTAAAAAGCATTCATCTGCCAGCCTCATTCAATTACTTCACAGAGCAAAATCTATTGCATATTCCATTTATAGTAACTATTAGTAGAAGCAATATTGTTCTCAGGGGGTAGATGGTAAGGGAAGTCACTCTCGGGGTGCAATCCTAACCTGGCGCTGCATCGGCGCAGTGCTCTTGCGTTGGACCAGTGCTGCCACAAATGTGCAGATTTGGTCTCGGGGCCAGTGCAAGCGGCAGCACAGGATCATGGGCACCACCGCGACCATCAACTGTGCTGGCTTAGCTCTTCTGGCACAGGGCTGCACTGAGGGTGTGCCAGAGGTGGGCAGGAGGCGTAACGGGGTGGCACCATGGATGGCGAGGGGGAGGGGAAGGGACGGGACACGGCTGTTGGGCTGTATCCAAATCCCCGTCCCTGGGCTGGGCGGGCCTGATCCAGGCCGCTTCTAGCCACATGGACTTGCATTTGGTTATTTTGCTGGCGCAGATCCGAGCAGCCCCATAGGGCTGGTTGGGTCTTGCCCCATGTTGAGTCACTGCTGCCTCCTAACGTTGTTAGGATGTATCACAGGTGATCCAGCCTGCCTATTTCAGCACAGGTTAGGATTGCGCCCTCAGACTATGCTTAGGGCTGTGGGGAAAACAGTACAGTGCAACAATAATTGCATTTTGCAATAATGTATTACAATAATATAATAATTTACATTTTGTCTCTTCTTCCCAGATGTGCATTAGCTGTATTCTGGTAATTGTGTATTTTAAGTTTAAAATACCTGTTAGATACTTTGGAAAGAAATTAAGGTTCCCTGAAAATGCAAAGAGAATCAAAAGGGGGTATTCGATTCAAAAGTAAAAATACGGTATAGAACTGTCAGCGCAATCCTGCCCTGGACGTAGCGTCGATGCTGTGTCATTAGCGCTGACGTGGGGGTGCTGAGTGGCACCCCAGCATCGGCACTAAGGCAGTGGGACTGGCACTGCAGGCAGCTCCGGTCCTGTTGCTCCTGCACAGTGCCTCCCTCGTATCATCCAAAGCCGGCTGGTGCAAGGGAGGCACCATCATGGATCGGGAGAGGAAGTGGACAGGGGGAGGGAGGTTCTGGGCAGGACGAAGGTGGGAGGTGGGCCGGCAGGCATGCAGGCCCAGGGACGTTTGCGGGCTCCGGATTTGGCCATCCAGGAGGCTGCACAGTCCTGATTCGGGCCTATTTAGCAGGCGCAGATCTGAGGAGTGCACCAGGGAGACTGGAGCCTTCTCTACGGTAAGGGCGCAAATGTGCCTTTGCTGCTAGGAGGCCCCAGCCTCACCGAAGCAACATTGGATACGGGGCAGGCCGTCGGCCTCACCATTCCAGCAATGCTTAGGATCGCTCCCTTGCTTACATGTGGTCCCCATTAATGACAGTAACAATCATGCATTAATATATCAATCTATCTCTATCTATATATAATCAAATCAATCAGTTGGTGCGAGGGAGACTCAGGGATGGGGATTGGTGTTGGGAGGAAGATTGTGGGTGGGGGGAAGGCGGGCTCCGGATTCAGCATAAGGCCAAATCCTAATCCTGTCCAGGAGGCCACGCGGCCCCAATTTAGCAGGTGCAGATCCATGGAGGCTGTAGCCTCCCCTATGGTAAGAGAGTGAACATTCCCTTGCTACGGGGAGGCCTCCCCCACCCAGCATCAGGTTTGGTGCTGGCCCGTTGGCCTCGCCACTCCAATGCTGGATTGGGTTGCGCTCTCAGGCCTCCTACAATGGACAACCTCAATTTCCCCTAAAACAGATGCTACTTCTTCTTTTGTACAAATCTGTGATCAAAATCTCTGAGCAAAGACAGTTTTATTCTTTGGCAGCGCTGTGTTGAAGTGACATAAGATTGATGGCTTTGTAGATTGCATTATTCATCAATAGAGGACTTATTGATTAATTTGGTCTATGAAAACAATTCATGTGAAAGTCACTCTTGTCCATGAGAGTTTCATTTCTTCTGAGAAATAACTCCATGCCAATAACAAATAAGGACAATCTCTACCCATAATAAGTTTTCTGTTTATGGGAAGCTGCCAAGATATTAACAACCTGTAAGAATCACAGATGGAGAGAGGGGATATGTGCCATTCTCAGTTCTGCATTACTTACTTTCAGCACTGTTAGCTGCAGAAGACATTAGACTGAAACTCTGTATTTTTCCTCCCAATCCTATATACCGTATCTAGTCAGAAGTAAGTCCCATGGATTTCAATGGGGCCTACTCCCATTTAAAGCACTGTAAATATGGCCAGTGGCAGTTAGTGGTGAATATTTTTGTTACAAACCTTTCACATTAATTATTTCTTGTTGAATTTATTCTTTGATCAATGGCTTATCAAGCAAATAAAAAGGTTACTGATGTATTTCTCATCCAGTTTGGTCTTTTGGGGGCAGTTATTAAGGTTTTAATTGAATACAATTTAATTAAGATGCAAGGCTATCCATTTGAAGAATCTAGTAGGCTTCTGAGCACAGAAATAATCAATAATCACAGGAAACAATAAAATAAACCTTGCTGCCTCTCTTATCTATCTTTTTTCATTTTCATAATGCATATAGAAATCTTACTGCCAAATATATCCTTCTAAATTATGGTAATCCAAAGACTTTAGATCAGCTGTAGTCAGTAACTGTGCTGTCTAATTAGACAAAAATATAAAACTAAGATAGATTACACACAATTAGTTACACAAATCAAAGTTAGCTATGCTTTTGCTTTTCACTTTAAGGGCTAACATCAAGTTACTGACTTATCTGGTGTCTGAATTCTTGCTTAGTGTCCTGTTTTTCAGAGTGTATTCTACAAAATTTTGGAATTCCTTGGAAGCTTATCACATATTCCCAAAGAAGTCACTATGGTGGACATACTTCTTCAAAAACTTGCCCATCACATTTCTTCTCTATTATTCACTACCATAGAAGTTTGAAGACAACAGCATCAAATGGTGATTTGGGCATTTAAGATTGTGTTCTAGTTGGGGCACAGGTCATGCTACAGTATAAACCAACAATAAGTGAGTATAACTCTATAGGTGTTACTTTCAGCACTGTTAGCTGCAGAAGACATTAGAATGAAACCCTGTATGTAACAGCACAATCCTATATATAGTCAGAAGTAAGTCCCATGGATTTCAATCCATGTATAGAGTGATGAGCACTCTATACAGGAACTTCCCTGAGTACATACGCTAGATCAGTGTTTGAGAAACACTGATCTAGAGTTGAGAGTGGGTCAGGACCCACTTGTTGGGTCACAACCAGATGTCAGGAGGGTCATGGAAAGTTGGAAGCAGCCATCTTGGAAGCTGCAGATCTTACTCTTGCTATATTCCTTTTGTGAGTAACAGTTTTAATTTTCAAGTAAGGGTTTTTAAAAATTGTTTTAGTTCAGTGATTTTACATAATACTTTGTCCTATTTTTGTTTTCTGTTAGGGATGTTTCATGGTTGTGCAAAAGCTGCAGTCCCAGAATGCCAGTTTGCATTCCAGGGGTGTTGTTTGTTTACATCACAATGACAGCACTTCCTGCTTGATGTTGTCACTTCTGGCCACAACATCACTTCCTAGTGGGTCCTGAGAAGAGTGTCATTCTAAAAATTGGGTCCCAATCTAAAATGGTTGATAATTACTGCTCTCGATTAGAACCTTCAGCAATGCCTGGGTTTCTAGAACAGACTTGCAGTGTTTCCTAAATATAGAGTTACCAGATACAAAGTGAGCGCCTATGCCTTTAACCATTGTATTGCAGGGGGAATTCAGGCAGGTGCAGCTCATCATGGAAAGGTTTCAAAAGCTGCACCTGCCAAAATTCTCTCTTCTATACAATGGTTAAAATATAGGCAGTCTTTCCCAGTTTGTATCTGGTAACCTTACCTAAATAGTTCAATGTGGAAATAAATCCTGGAATGTAGGACGTTTTGAAATTGACTGGCTCAATGCAAAGACACAGCAGCACATCAAGGCTACAGCTCGGGTTCACGTGGTTCTGTTGTTTTATTTATTTACTTATTTGAAAGTTGTAACTGAGCAAATTTAGCAGCAACACAGTCACCCAACTCATTGTCTTGCCTTGGGAGGTGAAAAATTTCTAAATTTCCTTTCATGGGCAATAAAGCCCAAGGCTTGCTTGGGTTTTCATTTTCTTTTTTATGGAAATTCTTAGTAATGATAATTTCCAGGCTAGGCTGCCCAATTTTCTAAATTGTATACATTTTCTTCAGTCCCAGTGAGACTACAATAAACCAATTCTTCTCACTCTTTTTTCTTATATCCGGAATGATAATACTGTAGTGTTTGTAACTGTATGTATGCAATTCAATGGCTCCAATTACATATGTAGAACTGTTTTCCCAACACAGTCTGGTTATGGTCTGAATCATATGTAGTTGTCTCAGATTTCCAATCATCAGTTGTCCATCATCAGATTTCCTCCGAAGTCTTCAGTTATTTCCCCTTTCATGGATCACTGCCTTGTCGTGGCGAAGGGGCTTGAGT
>JAJKFI010000139.1:1326180-1350326 GCA_029204185.1 Lerista edwardsae | reverse complement strand
CTACTCAAGCCCCTTCGCCACGACAAGGCAGTGATCCATGAAAGGGGTATATTCCCTATTATCTATTATATTATGCTTTCCCTCCCCCCACAAAAGATAGACATTCTATAGAATACTTAGGCATTCTATACAATCCCTAGGTAAAATATGTAAGTTTACAATGAAATAAGCTTATTTCACACTTTGCCAAAAGAATAGAATATAGCATATAGGTAAAGTATGCAAGAATTAAGTAAGGCTTTGACATAGCAAAAACAACGAAAAAGGGTGCAAAGTATGCAAACAATGGAAATGATGCCAGGAAACGATGCCATGCTACCGTGAGTTGGGGCTGTTATTCGGACCTTGCTAAATATAAGAAAGACAGAACTTAAATAGTGCCTCTTAGTTCTGTTAGTAGGGATTATGTGGCACTACAACTATATATATGCAAACAATCCACACATATCTGAAAAAAAACCCTCTAAAGCCAGGGTGTTTCTGTACGTGGGGCGTGGTGGGGCACATTCCAGGAGCTCAAGCCCACAATAAGCCAGCCAGAAGCCCCAGGCCCAATAATGAGACTTTTTAGGAGGCAGTGAGGAGTTAGTGACAGCAACCAACATAGCTATAGCAGCAGTGGCAGTGATGGACTGTCACCCATCCACTGCCAGGTTCCCAGGAACCAAGTGAAGGGAGGAGTTGATGCTGGGGAAACATGCAGTTGGAGAACACTCACAGGGCTTTCCCCCAATAGTCTTCAAATCCAAGAGCTGCAGCCATTCTAAAGGGCTGTGTCATCTCCCTGTCTTCCTCCCACTTCACCTCCAAGGAATTTGGGGAGGACATGAAGGGCTGCACCCAAAACCCACACAAGCTTATTGTGGAATCAGTTAGGATATATTGGACTGTGGCACACCCTTTTCCCTCGTCATCTAGGTCCTGCCATTCAGGTGGAGGCTCTTTGCACAGAGAACAGCCCAGGAAAAGGCCTATGATAGCAAAGTATCTAAGGGTGCAATCCTAACCTGGAGTTAGGCTGGCACAGTTAGGCCAGCAAAGTTTGGCTGGCACAAGGGACGCTGTAACATATGTTTGGACCACTCTTGGAGTCAGAGAGGCCAGCACACAGACATGCACCATCCTCCCTGACTCCGAGAGTGGTCCTAACGTGCTTTATGGTGTTCCTTGTGCTGACCAAACTTTGCTGGCCTAACTGTGCCAGCCTAACTCCAGGTTAAGATTGTGCTCTAAGTGTCTAAGTGACCTGGTAGCATGTTGTCTTTTCCGGGTCCATGGTTGGATGGGGCTGATTATGCCTTCAGCTGCCACCTGGCCCATCCTAGGGCTGGGAAGTCTAGTCAGGCATCTGCAATCAGCTTCCTACAATCCCACTGGGCCTAAAAATAAAACTTCTTGTTTTAAAAAACTGGAGTATAATCCTCATTCTAGCAAAAGTTATGGCCAAAAAATAACAAAACCCAAAAATAAAACTGGCTTATGAAGAAGTCAAACATACACACATACATTACAGCCCAATGAGTCCACGAATGAGGCCTGCAGAACCTTTTTATCTGCCCCCCCCCCATTGATTGTCTCCTGGCCTCTGGCAACAAGCAAGCCGCTTCAGCAGCAATTGGTCATCCAGACCAGCAGGGGGAGCTGAGAGGAGGAATGAAGCTCCCACCAGGGAAGGCACAGCGGAAGGCCAGTGAAGGAATGCAGAGTAAAACCTAGTAAGAAACTAGTGTGTGTGTGTTGCTTCCAAAAATGTTAGATTAACAGGAGAGGACATTATATTATTTTCTTGAAGCCATGGGAATACAAATATGGCTGACTCAGATCTTTCCTGCCAAGGAGGAGGATTGCTGCGAATTCACGAATAAAAATCTCCCTGCACGCATGTAAAAGTTAATCTCAACGTCTTTAATCATGCCTGCGTGTTCTGCATATGGGTGTGCGAATCGCTGTACGAAAAATGGGACTTAATTTCCACGGAAAGATTCATGTATTCTCATTACATCGGTTCAATAAAACTACAGTTCACTGAAATAGTGCATTATTTTTGAAGCTGTGTAATTCCTTGTTGTTCCTAGCAGTCTTATTCACCATTTTCTGACACCCACTGTTAATGGTCTAGATTCTAGAAGGTAAAAAAAAAATATTTCCCCCCTCCTTTTTCCCCCCTTCCCATTTACACATTTTTTCCCACCTTCCATTTTCTACTGTAATATTTTCGAAATTCTGAACATTAACAGAATTTGTTTTTTTTTTGGGGGGGGGGTGAGTGTAGAAGTTAAAAAAATACTCTTAATAGTCTAGAAGTAAAAAAGAATTACTCTCATATTGACAACTACTTGTGTTATGAAGAGATTTTAATGTAATTTTCCTACTGTAATACTTATGAAATTCTGAACATTAACAGACATTTTTTTTTTATGGGGCATGGCCGTTTTATTTTTGCTTGTGTAGATTTCAAAAAATAAGTCTGTCAAAACAGTGCAATCCAAGTTTAAATAGATAGCAAGTAGCTTTTCGTCCGGTATGTTCAGTAATATAATTACGCAGAATTAAACCTTGGAATTGTATATTAACTCATAATATGGTTACCACTGATGTTTCTACACGATCACACGTTGCTATTTTCATAAGTTTTTATTTCAGGAGTAAACGATTCAGTCCTAAAGAGTACCAGAAAAGCAATCTGAAATGCTTGGAATGAGCAATGTTTTGAGTACGCCAACATGGCTGCTAAGCCCGCCCCCTGGCCTCATTCGGCTGCTATCTCTTCTTAAGGGATGTCCTCTCCTGTTATTCTACCTTCATGGTTGCTTCTAATCAAGGAGCTTCTAATCCACCCAGGCCTCCTCACTGGCTCTACCTGACAGCCATGCAAAAACCAGCTTCAATCAGCCCTTTTTCCTTCTCCAGCCACAGTAAGAACAGCAAAAAAGTAGTGGTGGTGGAGGTAAAGGGAGTACGTTGGGCTGCAGGAAGTCTCTCAAGAGCTCCAAGTTGAGCTTGATTTTAAGAAAGCTTTGCTTTAAGAGCAGTTGGGAAACTGTGCTGGAAATTGAGTTTTCAATGAAGGGTGCTGCTTTCAATGGGACATACTGTCACTCTCAACTAAACATATGTTGGACTGCAGCACTGAAGTACTTTGGAAATACGTTGAAATGGTGAGAATGGCTTATGGATATCTTTGTGAGAAAAAGGGAACATGCCAGTTGGCTTAAAAAAAATAACATTTGTTCTTGTTAAGAGTATCAAATATCTTACTCTGGTCTCTCTGGAGGCATTCAATTCCTCCTGCTTTAGCTGGGCTCAGAAATTGATTATTCTGTTTGTTGTTTGAAAGATGGATTTGGTTTGTATTAAAAGTTCTTGTTGGATAAGAGGTTATGATCCAAGACTACTTATAAATTTCAGTTGGTATTTAATAGGGCTTATGAATAGGAACTGCTTCTCTTTTCAGTGGGTAGATTAAGTTGTAGTTTTTTATGGTGACAGCTGTTATGTACTGTTCAAGTCATTAACTGCTCCATGTGGCAGGGAAAATATTGAAGGGAACACTGCTTGGTAGAAGTGGTGCTGCTGAAAGGGCAGTTTGTGTGATGATTGAGCTCTCCATATTATGAAAATACGATCAAGATTTGCATATTTTGTAATTTGCAGCTAATGAGTTCCTAGGTGAGAATAAAGTGGCTATTTCTTGTAACTTCCTGCTTAATGGTGTCACTTTCTTCTTATGACATCACTTGCAGCCCTCAGCAGCCACAATGAATGCTAACTTATTATTATTAATAAATAATAATAATAATAATAACTGGCCCTCTGTATGAAATGAGTTTGTTGTCTTATGTAACAAAAAGTAGATTTCCTTAACTCAAAAGATGTTAGTGACACCCATGTGTGTGTGTGTGTGTGTGTGTGTGTGTGTGAGAGAGAGAGAGAGAGAGAGAGAGAGAGAGAGAGAGACCACTAGTAATCAAAATGGTGGCAATTTTGGTTTTTAGGAACAATAATATTTTATATATCATTCAGTGTGCAATTTAAGGCAGAATGTAATGAAATCTTATTGAATTAGCTGTGTACTGCACTATCACTGTTATAGCCAATTTTTTTTAAACCCACAATTGCCTTATGTAACAAAAAGTAGATTTCCTTAACTCAAAACTGACTGATGAGTTTGTGTTCCGAAAGCTAACAAGGTGTTGTTATGATACAGCATGGAACCAGAGCTAATACTAGAACTCTAGTTGTGCAAGTGCCATCAAAGTGGCTGCTGATTTTTGTTTGTTTACTGACTTGCTGGGTGACCTATACTGTTCAAATAGTTAAATAAATAAAGTTAATAAGGGTGACATCATATGTTACCTCATTGGGTGACACAAACTCTAGTGACACCAACCCACTTCACTGTTGAGAAGTTTGGGTGGTGTTGGCCACTGACTTAGATGACTTTTAAAGTGGATCCTAAATATTCATGGAGGACTATAGTCTATCAGTGGTTATTAATCATGATGGCTACATTGAACCTCCAGATGCAGGTGCAGTATGTCACTGAGCACTATGTTAGGGGAGCAATAGCAGGGGAGGGCAATGATGTTCATCCATTCATCACTGTATTTATTTTCAGGCCATTATTATTGTTCACGTCATGTCATGACTCTGACGATCTCTCAGCCTCACCATCTGTACAGGGTTGTTGTGAGGACAAAAGAAGTGGAGGGACCAACACTACCCTGAGCAACTTGGAGGAAGGGTGGCATAAAATGTGAGATGAATAAATAAATAAATTTGTCAAGGGGAGATGTGAAAAATGTTTGGGCCCTGGTTGACAATGACCTAGCCATGCCACTAGTTTGTTTTTGGGAAACAGTCCAATTGTTTCCCAAAGTCTGCCTCTATTCCTCTCTCCTTCCAGCTCTCTTTCCTTCTTTGGCTAGCCTTATGGACCCTGGTCCATAAAGACTAGCCTGGTTCTGTCTACCCTCTGCCTTCATATCTTGCGTTTACTCCTTCACACCCTTCTTGCTTTCTTCCCACTTCTTTAACCTCCTCATTTTTTTCTCCAGTTTCTCTGCAAAGCACCAGCTGCTATAGGCTGCTATTCAAAATTAAAGTAATGCCATATATAGCCACCCAAGAAAGATTCAAAAAGCTCAGACTGACACATAAAACCCAGTAGAAGGTCATAAACTTAAAAATTCTAGTTGTATGAATGGTAGACTTCTGAATACAGTGTGGGTTCAGGACATTAAAGGACAAAGATTCAAATTTGTTTTTAAAAAACACTGGGGAACTTGCACATTTTAAATATCTTATATGTCAAAATGTCAATTTTGTTATATGTTCATTGTCAAAATGAAGGATCCCCCAGCATGTATATGTAATATATAGTGAATGTTTCTTTAAATGTAACACCACTTGGGCTTGAAGTGAAGCTGTTTGCTTATTGTACTGTGCATTATATTTCTCTTCCCCCAGTATGTCTATGCATGTGGCACAAAAAGCTTTGTGGGATACTTGCAGCCTGATTAAAGAGACTTGTTAATCTAAATTTAGGTGGTTATGAGACAATTTCAGTCATATGATCATATCCTTAGACATTTGATGAGAGCTGAACTTATGATGGCCAATTGAGAAATAGCACTTCTGTTTATAATTCATTTTTTTTTTTACTGTTGACAGAGATAGCAGGTTAGGTATCGGGGGATCAAACTATTTGGCTACATGCAAACAAATACAAGGCTTGTTGCCATATGGAACAAAAAGTAATTATGGAGTCTGAAAGGCAAGGCAAGGCAATTAGAATGCTTGCTGTTTATCTGGAGTAACTTTCAATATTATAAAATGTTGCAGTTCAAGTTTCATGCTGACTGTTGTGGGAATATTGGAATCTGAAAGATCTATTATTTTTAATTTATTGTGGTGACAAATGCAATGGAAAACTGTTCATAGACTTGGTGCATACTCAATTGCTTCTTTTAACAGAATCATTTTTCAGGTATCTGACTAGGAGGAACACAGCCTGGTGTTATATTGATGTAAATCGGCTGCAAAACAGAATAAATTCATTTGCCAGCCTTGCACATGCAGGAGGTTTGACTGTCACTATATTTCATGTAACAGGCATTAATTTGATGGGCTTTGGCACATGGGAGAACTGGTTTGGGTGACAAATGTGTTTTGTCATTATGCTCGAGCAATTTATAATGCTAAATGTAACGATGGTGTGATGCACAGGGAGTGCTGGGAGAGAGCGGCTAGTCTTCATTTAGTGAGGCTTGCCTCTTGGTTTGAGTTATCTTCCCAAGAGACCTCTCAAGCCAGCAGGGTCCATTGCACAAGATGAATATAGATGAAAGGTATTGCACAAGATGTTTTTGCAGTAGCTTCATTTTGCTATAGCTACTGTGAGAGCACCCTAGATTCCCAATGTAGAGATAAACAACTAGCACCCTGGAGACTTATGGCTCAATCCTATCCAGTTTTCCAGCACTGATGTAGCCATGCCAACAGGGTGTGTGCTGCAGCTTGCAATGGCGGGGCAGTTACGGAGGCCTCCTAAGAGTAAAGGAACATTTGTTCCCGAACCCTGGGGCTGCATTGCACTTGCATCAGCACTGGAAAGTTGGCTAGGATTGGGTCCTTAATCTGCGCTTTCCCCTTAAAATGCACCACTGCCATATTCTTCCATACAAACGAAGACCTGGATAGTTTGTTTCTGGGGGTAATGCACCAGGTAGACCCCTGCACTGAATGTCACACAAGCACAAAGCAAAGATCTGAAGCTTAGCCTTGGCGTTCCTTGCAGGTAGGAGCTGTACAATCTCTGGCAGCAGACCAAAGAGGGACGAAGGAATTAAGGGTCCTTTTAAATATGAGTGGCTTGCTGCCTAGCCCGATACAGGCAGATTATCCCTTATTATCTGGAACCCACACATTTTTGTCCAAGACTTGTGTGAACACTAGATGGCCTTATGTTCATTCCCACGTTCAGGCTGTAAATTCTATTCCTGGCTCTGTGTTGTGTGCCTATACAGCCCTTGTTGAGAAATTACAAAGAGGCCATCCAAATGGGTAACAATGAAAAGAAAAAAAGAAAACATTTCTCATATTTATGCAATTATTCCAAAATCCAGACAAATCCAAAATCTAGGGACCTTTCCGCCTCAAGCAGTGGAATACACCTCAAGCTCTAGATACTCAATCTGCCACCGGATCCAGAGACCAGAAGCAGGGATGAGAAACTGGAGGTAGGAAGCTATCTTCCTTGGGAAGTTCACGTGGGAAAATCGCAGACGAGAAACAGCAAACATCCAAGAACAGCCACAGGGGCAAGTTGTTGAGACCTGAGTGTCCTGGGTCTTTTGTGCAGGCAATCCAGCTCCTTGCCCTGAAGAACCCAAGCTCAGTGAGGCAAACTACAGTTCAGGAACATAACATTCTAGTAGAAGGTATTTCTAAGGAATACACTTCCCTGCAGTCACTTGCAGAGAACTCCATGGCAGAAAGGTAATTGCCCTCTTCTCCTGATTGTGTAAACTACTTAGGGGGGCAAGGATCTCTATTCTTGTGTTGGTTTGTTTACAGCACTGTAGCGTCATGTAGATTGATTGTGCTGCATAAATTTACGTATCAATATGATAATGTAGCAGCTATGTAGCCCCCCAGGAATCTGAGGAATCTGCAGTGTGCAATCCCTATAGTGGGCAATAATAATAATAATAATAATAATACCACTATTTTTATGAAATACCTATTATTAGCTAGATGCTATACAAAATAAATCAAATGCATGCTCGGCCTACAGATGTATCATCTTAAATGAGGCAATACAGGGAGGGGGAATATAGACTAGAGGGAGAAAGCTCAATCAGGAGAACCCCAGCGCAAAAAAGAGCTTTCAGCAGCGGACACAAAAGAAGCTGTCTTGCTAGGAGGTGGGAAGGAGTGATAAGGGAAGGAGTGGTAAGGGGTGGCAGAAGGAAAGCGACACAGATCTCTGACAGAACTAGCAAAGGGGGTGGGGGTGGTGAGAAGATTAATCCTGGAGATGCAAAGCAGTGGAAAGGTGTAGAGAGAGAAAAATTGTAGAAAGGAGAAGGAGCGTTCAAAAGGAGTTCAGTACAAGGCGTGCCAGTGGATAAGGCAAGAGAGAGGGAAGAGGAAGCAATCAAAGTGCTGCCCTGTGGAATTCTAAATAGGAAACAGAGGCTTTAGAATGAGAGCAGAAGCTGGCCAAGGCCACTATTCAGTAGACTGGCACGGCAATGCCTTTGTGAAAAATGGTAGGAGAATGAGCCAATTTTTGTCCTGTGGGAGCATACGTGGTTTTTATTGCCATCAAGAAGGTGGCAATCGTTCAGTTTTTCAGCTTAGATGCAGTGAAGGAAAAGAGCCACTTACTGCAGGGCTGCAGGAATCAATTAATTCATTAGACGAATCGGTTAAAAAAAATGTTTATCAGCTAAACAGGTGTCCCTGATTAATCAGGCAACATTTTTTAAAATGTTAAAGCAGCTCATATTAGTAGTGATAAAAGCCACAGATGGCAGGCACCATCACAGAAAAAGCATCTCTCCTTCTGTTTCTCTATTATAAACCCTCCATTAGAGAGTGCCTCTTCAACCACAGCACACGCAGTGATAATTTAAAATAAAATACGCTTCCCCCCATAGCGTAGCTACAGGAGGGTTTCAGAGTAAGTATTGCAGGCACTACAATGCACCATGTAAGCGGCCCCGCCCACTCACCATCAAAGCCATGGCTCCGACAAATAGTGTGTGTGTGGGGGGGGAGGGGCTGCTTACATAGCACGTTGCAGCGCTTCCAATACTTACCACCTCCTCAAGAATCTTACTTTATCCATATACTAACTGAAACATATTTAATCAGATGAATGAACTTTCAAAGTCATTAACCTGTGCACTGGAGAACTGAGTGTAGGCTTTTACTGACTCCTGCTCACTGACTCCTGAGTGAGGCTTTTTCTGACTCCTGCTGTTGGCCAGAGGACTAAGGGCTTTGGGCAGGTTGCACCCATGCCTCCCATAGCAAGGGCAGGATCACTCTCTGCCCCCCCCCCCGGGGTGGACCTAGTCAAAATGGCGCCTGGGGCACCCAATAGAAGTGCGCCCATACGGGAGCCCAGGTCTACTCGCACAATGTTATGGGGGCCACTGGCGCCCCCCCTAGACAGCCCCAAGATGGCGCCCAGGGCTCGTGCCCCACCTGCCCCCCTAGATCCGCCACTGCCCCCCTCACCATTGGCCAGAGAATGGAGCTGCTGCAGGGAGCTCTCTTCAGCAGTGTTGTGGAGCTGGCAGACACACAGCATGGAGCTTACCTCGTGGAGGCTTGGCATTCTGGAAGATTGGGGGTGACATGATTACCTTGTCACATCATTGTATCACCACCAACTGCTTCCAACAATTGAGCACAAAGCATTTCCTTCTATTACTACCTGAAAAGAACTGAGTTCCAACTGCTGGGTGCCCACAGTGGCAAAGCCATGAAGGCTTTGGCCAGAGGCAGGGTGACCAGATATAATGGATGAAAGAGTGCCTACACTTTTAACCATTGTATAGAAGAGGGAATCTTGGCAGGTGCAGCTCAACATGGAAGGGTTTAAAAAGCTGCACCTGCCTGAATTTCCTCATCTATACAATGGTTCAAGGTATAGGCACTCTGTTCCAGTTTGTATCTGGCAACCCTAATTTTAAATAAATAACACTCCACTATGATTTTGTGAAGCATGGCTTTGCTACAGAACACCTACCTCCCTGGTTTCAGGTGGAAAGGAGAGACAGAGCTGGGTGCCAGCACCATAGAGATGTGTGTTTCCCAGAGGCTTCACATAGTTGCTCAATGTAAACATAGTTGTTCTATTTTAAGTTAACTGAAGTTAAATTTTATTATTGTGTGCAGCACAGTCCTATGTATGCTTGCTCAGAAGTACCACATATACTCATGCATAAGTCAATCTCATGGATGTCGAGGGCAAATTTTAAGCCAAAAATCATAGAATTTGCTATGACCAGTGGATGTTGAGGGTAAAACATTAAATTCTTTAAAAATGAAAGTCTTTAAGAATGACTTACCCGGTAATTGTTCTGAGGCAGCAACAGACTGCCAACCGAAAAACAGCCATTTCACTTTCTTCTGAGGCAGCACAGAATGGAACTATTCTCCAAACAAAAAGGAAGAGAGATGAAGGTGCTGATGGGAGTTATAGGCTTTGTGAGCCTACACAATACAGTACAGCACTTCCATAGTGGCAGCCATCATAATGACTACAATTCCCATAAGCACTTTCACTTCTCTGCTTCTTCTCTGTTTGGAGAAGAAGGAAAATGCCAACCCTTTTTTTTTTGCTTGCTATGTTTTGGTGCCTGAGAACAATTACTGGTAAGTAAAATTGTTTGGTTTTTTTTCTAACCCCCACTTTCTGCTTCCTAGCCCATTCCCTTCAGCTGCTGTTAGAAGCTTTATTAACCATATTGACCCATGTATAAGTCGATCCATGTTTTTAGGGTAAATTTTCAGCATAAATGTTTAGACTTATACATGAGTACTGCATATAGGGTGAGTCCAACAGTGCTCAGTGGTGCTTTCTTCAGGTACATGTACTGTAGAAGCACCAGGCCTGACAGTTTGCTGGAGGAAGGGGCCTGGATGTTTGAGGCTACTACACAGAGGGGTAGAGCCAGTCAAGGTCTCAGCTGCTGAAAGCATCATGATCAAGAACCACTTGGGGTGGGCCTGGGTGGCATGGGGCCTTAGGAGCCTGGGAGGTTGCCTCCTCAACATGGGGATTTTGCTGGCTATATGCCCTTCCATCACCCCTTCATGGGTCCCACTCACCCCCAAGCACTTTCCTGAGCTCGCTCTGGCCACCCTCTACTTCTTTGGCTTCCAATACTGCCAGTGATGTATGTCCCTCCTCCCTCCCCACCTTCCTTGCCTGTGCGTTGGGTGAGGCCTTGGCTGAGATTTAGTGGCAGGTGGGCCCTCATTCTCTGCCATGCGTGGGGCCACAGGGGCTGCTTTACAACATGTTTGCAACACCCAGAGCTGGCGCTATGTGCATACCACTGGTACTAAAGGGTTCAGGATTGGGTCCTTAATGCAAGAGGAGGAAGATTCACAGAGCGATCTTAAAAATGTTGTATTTTTAATATTGTTTTTATTGTCTTTTAATACTGTTTTTAATTGTTTTTACTGTGTTTTTAACCTTGTAAATGCCGCCTTGAGGGCCTTGTGGCGGAAAGGCGGGATACAAATCAAATAAATAAATAAATAAATAAACTGGCCTCTGTTGCAAATGTGCCATAAAGTACATTTGCGCCAGTCCTAGGCAAGTGCATGGCTGTGCGCTGGCCTTGCTGCCCTGTCACCTGGGCCCAGAGTTAGGTTGGCACAGGGACTTCTTGGGTTGGCACAGGGACTCAATGAGGGCAGCAGGAGGTGTAACACGGCCGGAGGAGGTGGAAATCAGGCAGGCCCATGAGTGGCCTGGCCCAGGGAAGGGGTTAGAGCCAAGATTCAGCCTTTGGGCTGGATCCTAACGCCTTCCCCCAGCTCAAGTTGCCTCGATCTGACTACTCAACGTTGTGCTACCGATTTCGCTTATGCAGCTTCACATAGCCCCATTTGGGCTGCTGCACGTTACCCGGGGCAAGGGGAATATTTTCCTCTTCCCCTGGGTAGCGTGGCAGCACCTCCAAGCCCTGGGCTGGATATGGGGCAGGCTTATCATCTTGCCTATTCCTGCCTGGGGTTAGGAGTAGGCCCTAAGTTTTCCATTCAGCAGTAACTATGGAGTAGGATGTTACTGCCAGTATTTTTGAGTCATTTCTTAATCGAATTTTGATTTAATCCCATGAAAAGCACACAACTGCTTGGTCAGGTGCTGACAGAAGCCATCTTGCCAGAGGCAACAGCCTGAACCGAGTGCTCTCGCAACCTCAGGCAGCTGACAGTTGTTAGCTTCACATGGGTACCTTTCATATGTGTCTGATACTAATTCATCTAGCCCTGTATTTTGTAAGGCTTTGGACTAAATCTCCCAAAAATGATAACAGTAGTGGAGGAATGTGCAATTACAGTGGCTGTCTTTCAGATTTTGTCATATCTTCATCACATAACACCAAATGTCTATGGGTTTATCAAATCAGTTCAAAAATTTTGCTTTGGAATATCAGCAAAATTGAGGACTGAACTGGAGAAGCTAAACAACTGCCATGATTAAAAACCAGTATTTTGTAGGTATGTGCAAAATCTACACAACACACATCACTAGGATTTGGCCCAAGACTTAGGGCCGAATCCAGATCCCCATAGTGCGGGTGGTATGAGTGCGCCATCACTAAAGGTGCCATAAGGCACCTCCAGCACCGGTCCCATGTGCCAGGTGGCAGCAGTGCCATGGCATGTTTACAAAACTGGTCACTTTGGATTGCTCTCTGAATAACATAGCAGAATACTACGTAGATAATATCCATTTTGTAGGACAGTAGTCTCCTTAGCCTAATAATTCAACAGTGATCTTTTTCCCATATCAAACGAGCAGGCATACTCCCTCCCCCACAATGTCTGATGCTGGCATTCCATATATATGGAGGCCTACTTTAATGGCGCAATCCTAACTTGTGCCGGAATGGCAAGGTTGGCGGGCCTGCACCATATCCAACGCAAGTTAGGTGGCCTCTGGAGCTTCCCTGGGGCAAGGGCACATTTGTGCCCTTGTCCAGGGGTAGGCGCCAGCTGCCCCAATGGGCTTGCTCAGATCTGTGCCTGCTGCTTAGCAGATGCATCTCTGAGCAAGCTGCGCGGCCCGGGGATGGAGGCTTGGATGTGGCCTACTGGCTGCATCCCCCTCCCCCGCTCCCTGGGCCGGCCCGTCTACCAGCCCACCCATCCCCCTTTCCACACCCAGATCTGCTCTTGCACCGGCCGAGTTTGACTGGTGCAGGAGCAATACTGCAGCGCCTCTCCTCAGCGCCCTTGGGCCAACGCTGTTGCTAACATCAGCCCAACGGCGCTAGCACCGACGTGGGAGTGCCAGTCGGCGCCCCCACATCAGCACTAGTGACGTTGGGCTGACAGAAGCACACTGTGTCGACCCAGAGGATTCTGTAGGATTCTACCCTGAATAAGCTTTTCTGTTTCCTTTTTGAAGAGATGAGACATTGTTCCAATAGAACCATTGTGCACAGTATCATTGCTGGGGGGCGATGCAGGCCACACAGGGGGAATGGCACACGTCTGGCCAAAATGGCAAAAATCTTTGTATTTTTGAATAATACCATCATGCTATATACCGTTCAGTGTGGAATTTACAGCAGAGTGCAATGAAACAAACTGTACTGAAAATCTTTATTCTGTCAAGTTATAGCAAAAAAAAAACAAAAAACAAAAAACCCAGTGAGAAGCTAGACTCATATTCACCCAACACTTTTTTGTTTTACTCTTGTTCTTGATAATGGGAGAGCCAGATGGGTTGTGAAAAGCTTTTTTAATTGTATTTTCATAACAAATTCAGCTGTATGCGACATTTTTCCCGAGATATGTAAAATATAAAAATACATCGATGTGCCCTGTAGCAGGCATCTACCAATACAAGCCCACATTTTCGCTTCGAAGGTCTCATTCCTCCATTTCTACTGTATAGTCTGATGTGTCCTCAAGTAACCTAACAAGCAGGAGTGGTGCTGCACCCCAGTGGGATGACATGTGTGCCACCCGAGCCCCTGGCAAGTGGAGGCCATCTGAGTTTGATGGCAGAAGGGGCCCTCCCGCCTGCCCTTGTGTCCGAACAGGTACAAATGTGGCTCTGAAGCAATTCGGCGGTGCGTGATGATGCACCAGCATCAAAAACCTTTGTTTGGCATAAAGCCTGCATGCCACGCACCAGCAAACATGGACTTCCGCCAATTGACACAGTGGTGTGTTACCCCCACAGGGAGCACATGCTCCGACGATGCCACATTTTAGCCCATCAGTCCCATTCCGATAACCCCTTAACTGATCTCTCTCTCTCTCTTTCTGTATTGCAATAATATATTGATTGAGTTTTCAGTGCTGTATTGTAAACTCTTTTTTCTTGATTGGTGGGTCAGAGATTTGGGGCACATATGGTATAGGGATCCTCTCAGAGCTTAATCCTATACTGGCATGGCGCCGACACTTTGCTCTTGCGACAGTCCAGCGCTGTCACAAACGTCCTGTCAAGGTGCATCTGGGCCAGCTAATCAGGCGCTGGACTGGCACAAGCAGCAGCGCTGGCACTCAAGCATCACCGTGCCGGTCAGCTGCGCTGGCTGTTCACCAGTCGACCGTCAGCGGCGCTCTGTCAGTGCAGGACTTCACAGAGGGCGTTTCAGAGGCGTGCCGGAGGTGTAACTGGGCAGCACAGTGGACAGCGACAGGGGCAGTGAAGGCCGACGGCCGTTGCGCTGTATCCTAAGTCCCCTCTCCAGCCTCGGCAGCCCCAATTCAGGCCCCTGCTGCTCACATTCACCTGCAAATCTGCAGGCACAGATGTGATCAGCCCCATAGGGCTGGCTGGGGCTTACCCAGGCGCAAGGGGAAAACCTCCCCTTGCCCTGCGCTGTGCTGCTGCCACCTCCTTATGGCTTTAGGATGCAGCCCTGCTGAGCCGGTCTTGCTATGCCAGCGCTGCTTAGGATTGGTGTTGGGATACTGAAGGAAGTCCCTGGAAATTTACAGGCCTGAATGGGGAAAGGCCTAACACTAGGCCAACTCAGGGGGTAAAGTGCTGAGTCATTCAGGCCTGGCAGACCAGCAGTAAAGTGCTGAGTCATTCTGATCTCTGATTGGTGCTGGGGACTATTTAATCAAGACAAGAAAGACCTGTGGTTAGTTACTGGAGATGAAAGTGTGTGTTATTGTTGTTGGAAGAACTTTGCTGTACCTGTTAGCTGTTTGCTGTATCTGTTTGCTGCCCTAAGTTCTGTTGTCTGAGTGATTCCTTGCCGGAGCTCTGCGACCTTGAAGCTTTTCCAAGCCTCACAGCTGCAAGCTGCTTCTCCACTATCAACAACTGGGCTGTCAGCCATTCTAAGGGTTGATGTTGACAAGTAATCATATAATAATAGTCTTGGTTACTGACACTATCACAGTTTCTTTAGTCAAAACCTATGGGCATGCTACACTACCAGAATGTGCATTCCAGATGCGCTGTGTTCATTATTCCAGTACATCAGTGCTCAAGACTGGTTGCATGAATTTCTACACCAGTGTTGTGTGCTGCACACAGTGTTTCCTGACACAGCAATGATGTTAGGCTTGCGCAGTGATGTATTGTGGGTGGAGCCTGAGTAGCAGCTGCTCCAGGTGCAGTTCAAAGGGTGGGCACAATTTTTGCAACATCAAAATGCAACTAACAGCACCTGCAAATATTTTTCGCCCCCCATGTCAAGAGCTTGCAAGCCTATTGGAGAAAAATACAGCACCTCTAGCATGCGTTTTTCTGAATCCCCAACTACTTGCAGGCATAATTACCTGGCCGTAAGACCCATTGCCAACAATGGGACTTACTTCTGAGTAGACTTCTTTCTGAGTATACTGTTTTTTCTGTTGCTTCCACCCTCCTTTCCATTCAAGTGCCTCCTTACGACACCTGGAGGAACCGGAAGTGAGGGTGGATTGGAATGCCTTATTGATTAAACTCTTTTGTTGGAGAGCCTCCAAATAAGGAAGTGGGTGGTGAGGTGACGTCATCACAACTCCGCGAGCATACAGCCAGGTGTTGGGAGTAAGTTTGGAAAAGGGGGGCAGAAAATATTTTCTTGCTCCAGGCGCTGTTTTCACTCGTTATGACTCTGGGCTTGCACTACTCTTAGACACATGTTTCAGTTTTTGATATTTGCATCACTGAGTGATGCAAACAGAACTCCTAATCTGGAGTTCTGCTAGCCCAGGAATGTTGCAAATGCACCGTAAAACACGTTTGTACCACTCTTGGAGCCAGGGAGGCTGGCACACGGATGTATGTCATCCTCGCTGACTCTGAGAGTGATCTAAACACGCTTTACAGTGTGTTTGTGACACTCCTGGGCTGGCGCAAGGGACTTGTGCTAGCCTAACTCCAGGTTAGGATGGCGCTCTGAGCGGCTCTTCTTTTTCTTGTCATGGGGAAAATAAAAGTTTCATGATAATTTTTTCCCATTGTATATGATGTAAAAATTCCAGTTTAAATGTTAGTTTAGGTGATGTCTACCATTTTGATTTCATTTTCATTTACTTACGGCCCAATCCCATTGCCAGTTTCTGCCTCTAGAATGGAATGCACTTTCTGGCATTGCAAAAGGCGCTCTAGAAGTGTGCATTTACAATGCTTCTGGACCACTGCCAGATAGGCTGTAGATGCTCTGCGTGTGCCAGCAGATGGTGAAGCATGCAGAAGGCAGAACAGGATGGGGGAGGGCAGGAGGCATGTTAGGAGGTAGTGGCATCTGGCATGGGTGACGTAGGCTTGATGTTATCCCCTACCTTGCCTCCCAACACATCCCCTTTCTCTCCTTGGTCTTGTGCCAGATAAAGAGCTAGTGCAGGTCCAAGATCCATTGGCAAGCAGGAAATTTATGGGGAGGTAAGGGAAAATATTTTTCCTTACTTCTCCCAAGCGTACTGATCTGCCTCCACCACCACAGCATGCAGCACAGCCCATTTTGTAGCAGCTGCATGCTATGTCAGGGGAAAGGATAGGACTGGGCTGTTAAACAATGGGCAACAGTAACAGTCCAATCCTATCCCCCACCAGGTTATCTGATGCAGTGCCACTGACATAGCACATGCTGCATGCTATACCGGGGGGGGGGGGACGACGACAACAACAACAACAACAACAACAACCAGATGGGCCAGGAGAGGTAACTATTTTTTTTACTTACTTTCCCATCAACCACTTGGCCTCCATTGGGTATCCAGCTGTTTTGCTGGTGTCAGTCTGAAGGGACTGCTGGGAGTGAGGCAGCCTAGGAAGGGGAGAATAGGATCTTGGCATATACCTTGGCACACAGATCTTCTCCCAAACTACTCCTGGCCTGCTACCTGCTCTGAACCACCCACAATCCTCCACCAAACCACTTCTGCCACTTCTAATAAGTTGGCAGAAGGATGGATGATGACAGAGGCTCATCGGGCGGCTATCACCCATGTGTGGTCTCTGGCTATTTGTGCTGGTGGCTGTGGCCCACTGAACAGTGGAATGGCTGCCACACCACCAGCCCAGCACTTCACGGTAACAGATCTTGAATAGTGGTATTTGAAAATGGTTTTATTTATTTTATTCGGAAGTAAGCACATTTTATTCAGTAAGATTTAAGCTGTAATCCTATCTTACCAGAAACAAAGAAACCAGAAAATCATGAGATCTGCTGCTGTAAACCCAGCATAAGATTGGGCTCTGTATTTTAGATATTGCTAGTTTCATCACTGTTGAGGAGTCATCTAAAGTCTGGTGCCTTTCGTAGTGCATGGTGGTCGGCTAAGATCTAATGTTTGCACACCGTGTAAACTAATGAATCAGCCAGGAGCTGCTAGCTAGTGATTTATTACTGTTGAGGTAGGTAGGAGATGGTGTTGATTATATGTTCTGATTTTTCAGATGCATGCTCTTTTCTCCATGTAATATTTATGTTTACATTTATTTAAAGACACACACTACCCAAAACCAATGGCCCAAGCTGGGTAATAATGATAATGTGTGTAAAGTCAGCAAATTGCTGTCTAGAAAGTTCCTCATTTTAAAACTGAGCGCAATTTGTCTGAGAAAAAAACTACCCTGTGTCTGTGCAAACAGATGTGTAATTCTGTTTCAGACTATTTGATCAATCAAGCCAAATGTAATTGTATAAGCCACCAAGACTTACATTGAGCTGGAGAACAAAAGACCTGCTGAGTCAGGAAAGGTGGTGGGATAGGTGGGGTAGAGTGGAACAGGAAGGGTGGAATGAGCAGCGAGGGGGGCAAGGGGAAAGCTGAATGGGAGGTTTGGGGTGAAGGCAGATTTGATATGGGAAGATGGTTGGTTTGGCTGCAGCAGCTCCTCTGAGTGCTGGAGGAGTACCCCAGGGGTAAGTATTCCCTTACTCCTCAGAGGAGATCTCCACAATTGCCCTCCCCACAGGATGCACTGCTAGCCATTTTAATGTCATTACTTCGGTGGAGAAAAAAATAGGATTGTGCCATGAAACATTCATTCATTCATTGAACAATTATAAATGGCAGAGAAAGAGAGGATTTTTTTTTTTTGGTCCCTCATAATACTAGAGCCAGGGATCATCCAGTGAAATTGATTATCTAAAGATTCAAATAGACTGAAAAAGACATGCTTCTTCACACAATGAATAAGTTAGTCTGGAATTTGTAGTCACAAGTTGTGGTGGTGACCAGATCAGTGGTTTCCAGACTTTTTAAACTGGCGGCTCCCTTGACTTCCTGGGCCATTGGCCATTGGCTGCAATTCTATACACATTGTGTAAGGTGGCAGGTTTCTTGTGAGGATTCCATGGCTCCCTTGGCGGGTTCTCATGCCTTCCCGAGGAGCCACAGATCACAGTTTGGGAACCACTGCCTTAGATAGCTTTAAAAAAATGTATTAGACCAACGCATAGAGGCATAGTCTGTAGGCATGATGGCTGTGCACTACCTCCAGGATCAGTGACAACATGCCTCTAAAGACCAGTTATGGGAAGCAATAATGGAAGAGAAGCCTGCCCTTTTGTGTTGCTTGAGGGCTTTCCAGAGGTAGCTGGTGGGGGTTGTGGGAAACATCCAGGTTGTGGGATTTGGAGTAGATCCAGAATGGTTGTCCTTATGTTCTTATGCTTACTCAAAAGTTCTTATGTTTATTACAGTAAGGAGAGTCCAGTGGCATAGCTGGCCAGGAGGCCCAGGGGACAGAACATCCCAGTTGCTAGGCCAAAGGAGGTGATGCAAGAGGCCGCCCAAGATGGCGGGGTGGCTGCCTACCACCTTGAAGCTGCCACCACCACTTCAACATGAGAAGACTGCACTTGGCCCTAAGTGCACCTGTTTTTTGGCTCCACCCCCGTCCTTTTCAGAGAGCTGTGAAAAAGCTTCTCTTGCACTTCTCTTGCACTTAGTGGCTTTGTATTCTGGCCTGGGCCCAGCCAGGAGTACTCACAGCTTTTTTCACTCTTCACTTGGAGAGTGCAAAAAAGCTGCCCCGCACTCCTGACTGGGCTGGGTGGCTTTCAATTTCAGCCTCAAAGGTCCCTAAGGGACCCTTTGCATGGTGGGCCAAAAGAGGAAGGCCCCCTGCCACTTGATCTATGAGCCAGGCATGTCCGCAGGACCCTTCTCTCACTATGCCGGAGGATAGACCAATCTTCGCCAGGAAGCCAGTATGCAGGAAAGGAGCCAGCCAGGGTTAAAATTGGGATTTCTTCTTTTCCTCCTCTCCCCAGTCTTTTTTTTTATCGGTTGGGTCCCTAATCCATGTGGCTTTTTGGAAGTGTAACCACAAGGAATGTTGAGAATTGGTGTGGGGGTGTGTGTTAAAGGGAGGGGAGGGGGTTGCTCCTCTAGCTCTTTTGCTGCCGGAAGGGAGAAATGATTAGGGGAGGCATTTGGAGAGTTCTTCAGAATATAGTAGGATGAGGCTTGGAGTTTTTTGGGAAGATGAGAGCAGCATTCGGGGCAATTGAGTAGGTCAGCAGAGAAGAGATGGAATCAAGATATTGGTTGACTTCCTCTCCATGGCTGAGAGGCAGCTGGGTGTGTTCTCCCTATTGTTCAGTCTTATGCATGTTTACTCTGGAGTAAGCTCCACTGCCTGATGGGGCTTGTTCTCTAGTTAGGGTTGTAAGTCCTTAAAAAATGGGAGGCTCACATTACAGTATTTGTATCTGCTGGGGAAGCACTCTTTCTGGCAACCAGTCACACTGGGATAAGTAGATCATATCTCTCTAAACTTTCATCCTTCTTGTATCTTCACAACAGCCTTCTGAGGTGGGTTAGAGTGGCATAGCTACAGGGGGCAGGGGGTGGGCCACCCCAGGTGCTAATCTCAGGGGAGTGTCATCACTGCCCCCCCCCCCATTTTTAAAATTGCAGTTCTGCGGAATAATACCATCATGCCATATACTGTTTGATGCAGGATTTCACCCAGGATGCAATGAAAAACACTGGAGTGTAATATCTTTATTCTATCAATCGTTTTGGCTGAAAAACTAACAAAAAAACTTTTTATGTTTAAAATCACAGTTGGCTAAAATCACCGTTTTTAGGAACAATACTATCATGTTATATACCATTGGGTGCAGAATTGTACAAGGAATTCAATGAAAAAAACAGAGTGTAGTGTCTTTAACAAAAATAGCCTCCTGCCTGGTTCTTCCTGCCAGCTTCAATCCAGGCCTTCTCCAGCCTCAGGAAGAAACAGCAAAACAGTGATGGTGGTGGTGGTGGTGGTGGTGGTGGGAGCGAGAGGGGAGGCTTTGGCTGCAGGGCAGTCTCTCAAGAGCTCCAGGTTGAGTGTTCTTGTATTGTTTAAGCTCTGCTTTAAAAGCAGTTAAGCACTGCTGGGAACGGAGCTCTCATGGAAAGGGGGCTGCTTTCAATGAGACGTAACTCTCATGTGTAGGACTGTGAAACTGAAGTACTTTGAGATGGTGGGAATGGCTTGTGGAGCTCTGTGGAAAAAAGGGAATGTGCCAATTGGTTTTTTAAAAATTTCCTGTTAGAAATATGCTGTTTTGTTGGTTACTGATTTGCTGGGTGACCTGTCCTTTTCAAATAATTAAATAAATGAATAGAATTACTGGGGGTGACACCATATGTTACCTCACGAGGTGACACCAACCCTAGTGATGTCACTGGTGGGAAGTCTGGCTGGTGTTGGTCACTGGCTCAGATGATTTTTAAAGTGGATTCTAAATATTCATGGTGGACTATAGTCTATCAGTGGTTATTAACCACGATGGCTACATTAAACCTCCAGATGCAGGTGCAGTATGTCAGAGGAGCAATATCAGGAGGGGGTACAGACGTTCATCCATTGCTTATGGGGAAATGTTCACTGCATTTATTTTCTGGCCATTATTATTCATTCCATGGCTATTACCATCTCTTATGCTCACCTCCCATACAAGGTAGTTGTGAGGACAAAAGAAGTGAAGGAACCATGCACACCATCTTGAGCTCCTTGGAGGAAGGGTGGTATAAAAAGTGAATAATTACTTTTGCCGTGGGGGGTGTCAAAAATTTATAGGCCCCAGGTGCAAAATGACCCAGCTACACCACTGACTGAGAGTTAGTGATGGGGTCAGGATCCCCCAGTAAAGCTTTGAGGCTGAGTGGGAAATCTCCCCACCCAGCAATTTAACTGCTACATTTCTAACCTCTTCCCCATGCCCTAGGAGCCTTGGCATGCAGGCACATGGCACAGCTCAAGTCTGGGGAAGGTTCCAGGGTTCACATACTGTATGTTGCTCTCCACTAGATGGGGATGGAAAAAGCCTGGCCTACAATCCTATGCGCACTTACCTAGGAGTAAGTTCTATTTAACTCAATGGGACTTATTTTGGAGTAGACATGCACAGGATATCTGCTGTGCTGCTAGTCTCTGTTGCTCCACATCCTTCCAGGGGGAGGAATTCACATCTGGCAGAGCATGTGGCACTGTGCAGGCTTAGGATTCTCCGCTTTCAGGATCTCAACTGCATCTCTGTCAGAGACGTCCTTGAGATCAGCTGCTGAAAAACCCATAGTCCTGCAAATGCAGCCAGCTTCACTAGGGAAAGAAGAGCTAAGTAGCAAGTGCTAGTTAGGGTGGGTCTCTGTTCAGGGGAGAGGGTTTTTCAAATTCAGTCATGATTTCGCCTAGTACAGGTCTTGCGTGGTGGAGGGCATGTTCTGATTATGTGTAGGAGAAGCATCACAGTGACAAGGGTCTATATGGATACAATGACGGTGACAAGGGTCTATATGGGGAAGAGTGCAGTAGCTGTACCCAGGGGGGGCATTTGAGAGTGAGATTTCTCCCTCCCTACCAAGAGAAGCAAAATTTTGATGAGATATGGTGTGGTATCTTTGCCCCCACCACATTTCACCCAGAGTTGTTCAAGGCTTTTGACATTCTCTCCTCCCACAGTAGGAAGCTAATCTACAGTCTCTCTTGTCCCAGATGTTTATATTAGTCAATGGCTGTGGTTGCTCAATTATGAAGGAAATGCAAGTACTCAGAGGCACTCTTTTTGCTCATTGTCATGACTAGGCACATCCCAACTGTCTGGCCTCTTGCAATTGTGGGGAGGGGGAGAAACGAGGCCTGGACCAAAGTTGTAAAGCAGGGGAGCACCGGCGGCAGCAGCATGAATGCCCTCCTTTGTCCAGCATAGTTCACCTTCCCAGTGCACAAGCACAGTGTCATTTGCAAGTGGCCCCCAGCATGGGTTTTGCCTCGGGAGGTACCAACAATTTATGGGCCCTGAGAGACAAATGACCTAGCTACGCCACTGGGAGAGTCCTTTTTCCGCCAAACTCACGTACTCAAGTGCTAAGAAGTTTCAGATCAGATTTTCAGGGTCAGTAACCTGGAGACTGAAGAGTGATAGAGATCTGTGGCATTTGGGTAGCGTCAGTTTATTAACTGAGAGTTGGTGGAAAGCCAGTAAGCACAAAGACTTGACAACATCAGTCTCCTTAAATAATAGTAGACATGTAGCCCAAGGTTGCTTCTTGTCAGCAAACCAAACATTCAGTTGCTTTCTGTCTCTGCACAAATTAAAAGCTTTGCGAACTGTTCCTTTCTTATAGCTCTCACCCTTCAGGACGCAAAAGCTTAAGATTACCTTCTGCAGTGGGTGTGTTGGTAAAGATAAGAGGGGTAGTCGTTTAAGGAAGCACTCATTGTTCTTCTTTAACAAGCAGTCTATACAGGAGTTCAGAAAGAGTTAGCTCTTTGAGACAGGAAGACTACATCGGAGCCTCTTCTCCAGCTGGCAGATATGTCAGAATGAGTTTTTTTATGGTGCAATCCTATTTAGGGCCAATGGCAGCAGCAAAAGCCATGCCACCACCATGTGCCTTGGAGCTGCTGGAACAAAGTCATGTGCTTTGGAGCTGATGGTACAGTGGTTCCAGGATGCCTCACTGGAGTAGGTAGGTGATGACGGAGGCAGTAATGAGGCAGTTGTGGAGAGAGTTGAGATGACGACTGGGCCAAATCAGAGGCTGTAGTGGGAGGATCTTCGGGGCAGCAGCAGACACCAGGATCCTATCCCCCTTTTCAGGGGGCCTGACATGTCCTCTGAATCTCTGGGAATCCAGGAGCAGCTGGGGAGCCAAGCTGCAGACCTACTCCTTCTGAGAAACTGCAACCCCATCCAGAGTAAGATAGTCCAATACCTGAGTTGTAGACTTCCAAACTCGGAGAACCTCTGTCTTACCAGGATTTAATTTAAGCTATGGAGGCCCCAGATCCAGCTGCCTCCAGAGTCCAGACAATGATCCAGGGCTGATTTCAGCCCTAAAAGGATGAGACTTATCTGATATTTTCCTGATGCTACAAATAATTGAAGGGCTGGTTCATTGCACATGTCTTTTCTCTAATGTTTCCTGGAGAAATGAACAATGCAAGTGATCAAACTAGGGAACTGGAGAAAGAGGGGGAAAGTGTTATATTGATAAAGCCTTCCTGTACTGACATGTAGTGGGCTTTTTTCAGTCCAGTGGGCATAGTTAGCATCCACAAACACCTTGGGGCATAAAAAACCATGGATTAAACTTTTGGAGCTATTTTCAGGAAAAACCCTTATTTTCTGAATGATTTTTCTTTCTCAACACTATTTTTGAATACAGCAGCATAATACTGTACACATGACCCCCAAAGATAAGATAACCTTTGACTGTTCTGCTTGTTAGCAAAGTCCAGTGCACCCAAACATTTTTCCAGAAAAGTGCAGCTGTTGCCCAGCTAAACAGGTTTAGGGAAAGCTTAGAGCAATTTGTAAGCAACCAAGCAAAAAGAGAAATCCACAAAGAAGCAGCTGATGGTAGCAATTTTTGAAAGGACAGCAAAAGAAGAATAAGCAAGCTGGCAGAGGAGAGAGAGAGAATGAGAGAGAGAGAGAGAGAGAGAGAGAGAGAGAGAGAGAGAGAGAGAG